>PVIW01000357.1:63397-374902 GCA_004026585.1 Noctilio leporinus | reverse complement strand
AAAAGGGGATGGATGTAATACAACAACAATAAAAATTTTTTTAAAAAGTACATAGAAAGCTAGGGGAAGCCTTGGTTATACTGTCTCCTACTGGCTGGGATACAGATGTCATGGTTGATGTTCCAGCAACTCTTGGATGGAGTTGATCATAAAGATGAAAGCCACACACCAGCATAGTGTGGCTAAAATGAAAAGAAAGAAATAAAGGAAAAAGGGAAAAGGGAAGGAAAGGGAAGGGAAAGGAAAGGAAAGGAAGGGAAGGAAAGGAAAGGGAAGGGAAGGAAAAGAGAAAAGGAAAGGAAAGGAAAGGAAAAGAAAGGAAAGGAAAGGAAAGGAAAGGAAAGGAAAGGAAAGGAAAGGAAAGAAAAGAAAAGAAAAAAGAAAAGAAAAGAAAAAAGGCCTGATTTCTTTGTAACAATGAAGCCACTATACCAGCTCTGGACAAAAATAAACCTTTAGACCTTTCTTACATGAAAGAGAAACAGACTTCTAGCTGTTGATTTGGATGTTCTGTTAGATGCATTTGAACTTAACCTTAACTAAAACAACAAAGCTTTGTCCTTAAAGGGTAGGTTACTAACTTTGAAGAACTGCTCTGTGCACCTTGTCTGAGATTGGCAGTCATAGATATCCTCTCTAGAAGAAAGAGCCACTATTTACTTTTGCTGTTTTTCACACCCCCTTCTTCCTCAGATTATTATGATTCAGAGTTATAAATGTCTTCTAGTGTTCTTTAAGTGAGATTTGATTTTTCTGTTTCTTATTCTCCCTTTTTTCTTATTTAGTGCAAGAGTAGGTAAGGAAATGCTTCACTATTCCACTATTTTAAAACTAGAAAAAGGGGCCCTGGCTGGTGATAAGGTTCCCAAAGGTCGCTAGCGGGTTTGGTTCCCAGCCAGGACACGTAACCAGGTTGCAAGCCAGGTCTCCAGCCAGCTCTGTAGCTGAAGGCAGGTGAAAGGCAACCATACATTCATGTCTCTCTCCCTCTCTGTCTCTCTCCCTTCCCTTCTTTCTAAAAAATAATAAAGTATTTTTTTAATCTAAAAATAAGGAAAGGGCTGATTTTTGAGATAGAGAAGATAGAGTTTGGAAACAGCAGAAGGAAAGATGAAGGGTTCATTCTCTGCTTCCAGGTTCTGATTTATGAGAGACATAAGGTTCACATAAGAAGGCTACAGAACAAGCAGCATCATTAGGGGACAGCTTCTTTCTTTTAGGGTTAAAATGCAGCATTCAGAGAAGATGGTAAGGATCCAGGGGCATTATTAGCTAATGCTAATTTGAGAGTTCCAAAGTCAGAACAAAATCAGGGACTGAATGGGCAGGGCAGGATGGAAGAATAAAGGGTCACAGTGACAATGGATTGACCTGGAAGACTGGGCTTTTATAGTGATAAAGAAAACTAGCAACTATCTTAATAATCTCCAGAGGAAGGCAGGTTCATCCTCTCATGCTACATTTGAAATATTTATATATATATAACTATTTCATATATATGGATATGAGGTTAACAAGATACATATATAAAACTTGGATCCAAGTTCACATGTGCGCAGGAAAAAACAGTGTTTTCTTAAGTTTTCCCATCTCTTCAGATCCTTGATGCTCATAGACCTTTAGCCTTTCATCCCCCAAAATGTATAGACATCTTCCCCCTTTTCCCTTACATGGTATTCAGAGATATTTAACACAAGTACATCAGTTTGATGAGACTTGCAGAGACAAAAGCCTGGATAAGAAGTACACATCAGACAACTTCAGCTCCCTACTAGGATACCATCTGCCTTGAAGTAAGGAAATCTACCGCATGAGGAAAGTGAGGGGGTATGAAAGGGGGAAACAGAGAGGAAAAACACAACACAAATCATCATGTCAAACGTTAGCTTTCCTGCTCCAAAAGCTGTCCCTGCCTTTGATTCTCCACACAAGGTGACTGGGGCTTTGCTGTGACTCCCACCAAACTCAGCTTTTCATGTTAGCTGGGTAGCAGTGGCACCTTCTTGCAGAAAAGCGGGGACCTCAGAACATCTCTGGCCCCTGAAATCAGCTCCTGCTCCTCTCCTTAAAGTTTTTGTTTTTTTTTTTTTTTGTTTGTTTGTTTGTTTTTTACCTTCTTTCTTTGAGCACAGGTTTTTCAAAGGCCTTTCCAGGGGAATCCTACCAACAACTTCAAAACAGAAAACATCGAAGAAGTGTCGCTACTCTGGGTGCAGGAAAGGCAGGGGCCCTGAGATCACTGTGCTCAGTCCACCATGGGCACAGCCATCTTGGTCCTACCCTCTTGCTTCACATACTCACTTTTCCCAAAAGCCTTAGATGAGGGCAATCAACTCACCCCAGTCTGCCTAGGACTTCATACGTTTTAGCACTGAAAGTCCCATATCCCGGGAACCCCTCAGTTCCATGCAACCAGATGGTTGGTTACCCAATCCTAAATACTGTTCCATGGTAGTTTAAATATTACTAGCTTTATTTTTTTTTAATGTATGGTCTCTATCAAAAAATATAAGCACTTCTTCTTATATGGGTCACACTTTAAGCCACAGTTGGTCATGGCTAACTTAGGAGGAATTCGTTCACCAGCATCTTTCCAATGGTAGCCAGCTGTAGAACAGGGTTTGAGAAGGAAAATATATGAGCATGGCTGTCACCTAAGCAAGCCCTGTTGATATTCTCATCAGAGTCAAGTTTATTCAAGAGGACCTAGCACCAAGTTATCTAGCTGAGCATCTCCATAACTCAACTGGTACATGGGGCTGTGCCTGACTCAACTATAAGAGAGGAGGTACAGTCATTCCTCCTTATCCTTTGGGGTATTGGCTCCCAGACCCCCCACCGAAACCTGCAGATGCCAAAGCCCCTTTCATAAAGCGATATCACATTTGCATACAATCTATATCTGCATATACACTACAGCAGGGTATGCCTACACATC
Source organism: Noctilio leporinus (assembly GCA_004026585.1). NCBI lineage: Eukaryota > Metazoa > Chordata > Mammalia > Chiroptera > Noctilionidae > Noctilio > Noctilio leporinus. The sequence continues at coordinate 371,964 of PVIW01000357.1, read as the reverse complement.
ACTTTCTTCTTGTGAATTCAATGCAGTGCTTAGCATATGGCAAATTCAAGTTTTGCAGTTTGGAACTTACTGAGACTTTTTTCTAAACATTTTCAATCCATAGTTGATTAAAACCACAGACACGAAACCTGCAGATATGGAAGGCCAACCGTAAATGGTTGGGACGTTAGTATTCACCCCATAGCCTACACCCAGTTCATGCCCAAGAAGTGTGATTTCACCCCATCTGAAGAATTATATTGTCAGGCTAAAATGAAAGGCCCATGTGGGGGGTAAGCCTTCGATTCATTGGAATAGCTCTCTAACTGAACTAACTAGCCATAGAGAAGCTGAATAATTGACTTGGAAAAGCTTTCCTGCCCAGGAATCTCTTGTAGCAGCTGGAGCCAAGGCCCAAATCAGAGAATGAGTGCCCAGCAGAGAAAGGGACTTTTCAAAGATACTCAAATCATCCCCTTTGTTGGCAGGATTGTCCAGATGCTCAGACAGCTTTAATTAAGCCCAATTCTAATTAATCTGTGACCTCATTCAAACCAACTATTTCCCTCAGCCTCTAATGCCTCTCCAGATTCACATGTCCTTCCCTCCAAGGGGAATTCAAAGGTCGGCTTTTCTTATCAACTTTAATTGAAAAATGTCTGAACCGTGGCCTTTTGTAAGCAGGGAATTCCCTGCCAATAGCACTTGTAAGACAGAAGGGTGGCAAACAGGTGGTGGCGACACGACACGGCTTCTGCAATCTATACACCAACAAAAGGCTGGCTCCAGCATGGACCAATCCAAAGATAGCCCACAGAGACCTCAGGCACTTGACAAATGGAAAGCAGCACATTGCATTTAGAACAGACACACCAGCGCAGCGAAAAGACTGTGGACAGATGGGCTAAAACCAAGAAGCCACATGACAGGGAGCAGCACAAACAAGGAAATGGCAGTCAATGGGTTAAAATCCTCCTCCAGCACCTGCCCACTCCCTCATTAGGACACACAGGGTGCTGAAACTTACAGCTGCTTCCAGATGTTGAGCCCCTCCGCCCTGGCTGGAGCCTGGGCTGGAGACCTCAGGCCAGCTGCCTCCAGCAGTGAGCAGTCTTCTTCATTTCTCCACTACCCTATGGAAATACACTCACTGTTACTTGTGCTACACCAAATGGTGTTGAAAACATTGTGGGGGGCGGGGTGCTGATATAAATACCGCCACCTAACTCTGGAACCGTATCGGTGCTTGTTTTTGATAAACACCTCCACCAATCACAACTTACCCACGTATATAGAAAATGTGGGCTCCTCTTGGCTTCCCCCTGTTTATAAACTATTTTAGCAACCTAGAATCTATTAGGTTGACCTGAATTTGAGTACATTTGAACATGTCACTCTCTCCCGAAGCATCTACTTAAGAAATTCACATAGCTTCCTATTATTTTTAGGGGAAAGGTTAAAGTATTTATCAGGACTTGCAGGACCTTCTAGAGTTTGGCATTGTGGGGCAGTTAGGAGTTGTAGGACAAACCCATAACAGTACCATGAAACGAATGTATTGGAGGATAATCAGAAATGGACACAACCTCTGGTGGCTCCACAACCAGGAGCCAACCTCACTCAGACTCCCCGTGAAGCCCTGCCTGACATTACCTCCCAACCTGCCCAGTTCACCCCTCCCCGGCCAAGCACCAAACACCAGAACCTCTGCAGCAAATGGTCCTGAAAGCTGGGCCTCTGCCACCACACCCAGTAGGGAATGGATTTCATGGACACCGCTACTTCACTTTGCTGTCTTCGGAAAAGAAATCACACTGGGTGGGGCCCAGGTTATTGAAGCTTAGAACATGGCTGTGTCCCAGCTTCAAGGGAAGTTGGGGAAAAGGGTGTTCTCATGTCCACCTGAGGAGGTGAAGTGCATGGTGTGGGATGTTCTTCAAATGTAGAAAAGATGTCCAAAGACAACAGATAGTTACAAACTTGACAAATGCCCATTTGCTCTATTGCCTAGAATCTCAGCTTCCCCTCCCCTGGTCCTTATCGTTCCAGCCACGTGGGCTTCTCCCAGTTACTCCAAACATCATGATACTTCTTTATAGTAGAATAATGTTCCCTCCAAAGATATCCACAACCCAATCTCTGAAACCTGTGAACACGTTGCCTTCCTTGTTGAAGGGAACTTGGTAAGTGAAACAAAGTTAAGGACCTTAAGATGGAGAAATTATCCTGAATTCCCCATATGGACCCAACCCCATAATCACAAGGGGAGCAGCAGGGTCAGAATCAGAGGGACTGGGGCAACGTGTGAAAGCAGAAGCAGACACGAGGGATGCAAGGATGGGACCCTGAGCTATGAAATGCAGGCAGCCTTCGGAAGCTCGAAAAGACAAGGAACACATACCTAATAGAACCTCCGGGATAAATGCAGCCCTGTGATACCTTGAACTGAGCCTCTTCAGACCCATTTCAGACTTTCTTCCCTCCAGAACTATCAAGTAATAAATTTGTATGATTTTAAACCTCTAATTTTGTGGCAACTTGTTATAACAGCCATAGAAACAAATATGCTGCTGCCTTTGCTTTACACATGCTATTCCCTCTCCATATACCCTGAGTTCCTTCTGTTCCATCCTATCTCAGCTCATTTTTCCTTTTCTCATAGAAACTGCTCTTAACCTCCCAGACTAGGTCCATTCTCATAATGCCCTTTCTGACAGACCCATGAACTTGAACTTTATGGCACCTATCACAATTATAATTTTATGTTGGAGTTATTATTTATTTCTACTGTCACCAGACTAGAAGCTATCTAAGGCCAGAAGTATATCTAGTCTTTGTCACCATTGTCTCCCCATCACCTGGCATAATACCTGCCATAGAACAGGTGCTGAAGTAGTATATGTTGAAAGGATGTCTGGCTCTCACACACATACTGTCAACCCAACAGCAAAGTAGGTTATTTGGCTCTAAGAAGCTGTTTGTTCAGGAAAATTTTAGACAGCTTCTTAAAGTAACTTGGCAAAGAACAAACACTAAATAAACATTGGATGGAAGGAAGAATGGACAGATGGACAGGTAAACACGTGGATGCATAGAAGCATGGGTGAGTAGATGAAAAGAATGGATAGAATATGCTAAATAATCATATGCATATTTAAGGCTCATGCTGGAGAACTTATTATACAACAATAATATTTTGACCAATAAGTGCTGCAAAGAATAGAGGCTACCCTTAAACCATGACCCTTGAACGCTAAATAATACTCCACTCCATAATTGTATTCCCAGCCTGTTTTTTGTTCAATGCATTCTGAACACTTTTACTGAACTTCTACTATGTCTGTAGCAAGCATTTCAGAGACACCAGAAAGAATGAGACAAGATCAAGGGTCTCCTGGCTGGTCAGATCACAATGACACACTCTTCTGGAACATGTCTCCCCCTTCACTTCATTCAACACCCCCCATACCCTGAAAGAGACATCATTTCCCCCCTGTCACATCAGGCTGACAGTTAGCCCAGCCTGTGTTGGTGCTCTGCTCTGGGATCCATTCACATGGACGGAGGGGTTGCCTAGGATACTACCAGTGGGCACTTTCCAAATGCCATTCTCACAGGGATATAAAAAAGTGAGCCTCTGTGCTGAGAAGCATTGCCCTTTCCTGATAGAAGAACTCTTTTGCCAGGACAGTTCTTCAGGGTTCACAGCCCATTCTGGACCTTTCCTCTGCCTATTGGCCAGGAAAACAGCCACCTCCCTGGAAACCTGAGGTACAGATGATGCGTTTTTTACTGTTTTCTCTTCTCTCCCACTTCCTGATTCTTATATGGCCTTTTTCAGTCCCAGACACCTGATCTGCAGCCCGGTCCCCAAGGGCCCATTTGCTTAGGGAGGTCTCCAAAGAGTTATGACAGGTGGTCTTTTGGTGGTTTTGTCCCCTCAGGGTTATTTTAATTTTGTAAGATCCCCCCCCCCCAATTATTAAAGTTATTCAGTGTTAAAAAAAAAAAAAAAAAAAAGTACATGGCCAAGGATGAACATGTGGGCTTAATGTCTGATAAAGAGAAAACAAAATATTTTAAGACAGGAGGGCACAATCGGTGCCTCAGATGATCTCCCCCTGAGGTCCCCACTTCCATGCAAGTCACTGCCCTGCCCTGCCCACTTCCCTACCAGCCCGAGACTGATCTCAGATGTTAGCAAAGAGGAGAGAGACGCACAGCAGTAGGCATGTGCTAGTTCAATTACCAAAGGGTGGCTTCTCAGAGCCAGAGACGTGTGCAAGCAAGCGATGAGGGCAACAGAGCAGGACAGGTGAGGGACCCTTCAGGACAGCCAGCCAGAGTCACATCTGGTCGCGCTGGGTTTGTGAGCAGCTGCTCACAGGCTTAGCCTGCTGGGGTGGAAATGCAGGTCTGGCTCCCAGGGCCGTCCCCCCAGTATCTGGAATGTTTCCTTATTTTAGGGTTTTCATACCTAGATATTGGAGATCCAGCAGGGAAAAAATGAGACTCTGTCATTTTAACAAGACCCTTCCAAATGCAGAAAGAACAGTCCCATCGATCAAGAAATTGTTCTCATTAGTCATTTTCTAGCCTGTTGCCTCAGGAGTACGTGAGGCTGCCAGAAGAGATGTAGGACCACAATTAATAAAATATTATCACAGATCTGGGCTGCAATGGCAATAGGGACAATTAAGACACACAAGAGCATGCGCACACACCTTCCCCAGGTGGTGCCAGGCTCCTGTCTTAGGAGCACTCCATTTTTCATGACTAATCCAGATGAGAATTTCAGCCCACTGCTAGTGAGTACATGTGTGGGGTCATTTCATAGCCCTTTCATGAAACAGACCCAGGAGACACCAGCTGAGCATGCTAAACATGACTAAGTAGGCGCAGTACCACGTGTAAAGAGCTCGGACCCTGAAATCAGACAGTACTGGGTCTGATCTGGACTTCTTCATTTACTACTGTGCAACCTTGGGTAAATTACTTAGCTTCTCTGAGCTCTGGTTTTGCAACCATTAGAACAGGGATAATGATGTTTATTTTGCATACCTATGGAGAAGGTTAGAGAAAGTGTGGTTAAAATGCATACTCCAGTGCCTGTCAATAAATGGTAGCATTTATTATTCTCTCTCTCTCCCTTCCTCTTTCCCTCCTTCTTTCTCTGTCCCCCCGAAGTTGTACCCACCACAGTCCCACTGCTATTTTTCCCTTCAGGTGCCTACAGGAGTAGTCAGTCTCTCAGGAAGAATTTATCAACTCAGGCCAGGTGCTGAGCAATAAACTAGGTCACGTTCAAGACATTGTTATTACTGTTGTCGGCAATAACTGATTTTAGCTCTATGACATAAATTTGGCTGTTTTGCACCCTGCTGCCATCAGGGAATGATCTCACAGTGGGGACCCTTTCCTCAAATGAAACATTGAGGGGAAGTGGAAGGGAAGTGCTATCATGTGGTCATAGAATAGGATGGCTAGAAGTGGCCTTCCTAATAGGTAGCTCCTCATATTATGACAGGTTTGAGGAAGACTGTGACAGTGAAAAGGGCACATACAGGGACAGAGCAGCAGACAGCACTTCCTCAGTTGGGAGTTTCCACAGGCTCCCAGGTATAGCCACTGTCCTTAACCTGCACATTCAGAGAGGCTCCAAGTACCCCTTGTGGGGACTCCCAGGGCCCTTTGTCACTGTTAGTTTGGCTACCAAGTTCAGCTCCACCGAGCATCTGGGAAAGACAGGACAGCTAATGAGAGCAAGACAGTCAAGGGAAGAAAACAAATGGACAGGTGGTCATAGAGCCCAGGGTCTGGCTCCCATCCTGCCCATCATGTGAACTTCCAGCAAGTCTTTGTCCTACTAAGGGTTGCAGTTTCCTGTCACAAAAAGGTCATCTTGAATTCATCTCCTTTCTATAAGAGGCATGCTGTCATGCATGTCACTTCACTCATCAGTAGTTTCTATCTGTTCTACACTATACACGTGTCATTGGAGGTGGAGGATCATACCCAAAAGTGCATGTCCCAAAAGTATTGGCAATGCACACTGTTTTAATTATATTGACATTGGTTCAATACATTCAGGACAAACCTTGTGTATATATGCACTTGAGAAGCAGAAAAATAGTAACTCAAATTGCCAATATTAATTGGTTATGTCCTATGTGCCAAGCACCACGCTGAATATTTTACACTCATTATCACATTCAATCCTGCCAACAACGGTGAGAAAGAGTAGAATGGACACATTCATTTCGCTCTGCCTCCTGATAACAGTGCTTTGAATTTCCCAAGAAATCATACCTTTTCATCATCTTCCCTGTGTGGTTTTGTGACATTGGCCTCAGCCTAGCTCTAGAAGTAGATTTTGACAAGCTTCAGCAGTTGGTATATGCTCCCCGCCCCTCACCACAGTGATCGGGCAGATTAACCCTGAGCAGCACAGTCAGAAGGAACCACAGTAACCTGGCAAGGAGGTGGAGATATGGCTTCCTTCCTCCCTGTAGGACATAAACATGGAGCACATGGCCCCATTATGTGCTGTCAGATATTTTCAATATCTAAGAGGATATACTTCTTGTCTCCAAACAGTCTCCTTGCAAGGCAGGGGCTACAATGAGGATTTGAACAAGAACCTGCATATTCACAGGCCAATACTCATGCCACTGGACCACAATATCCTCAGCCTAAAAGGATATACTTCTAAGATGAGAGTCGCTGCTGAAGGAGTAGAGCTGCGGAACAAAGAGCAAGGAAACTAGGGCCTTGGGATGCTGGATCAAGCCTTGCTTGAAGCTACAATTATGCCTGGAATTTATTGTTTAAATAATTGATTTGAATTTTTCCAATTTTTGGAAGTTATCAGGTTGAACGTTTTCAGTTTTCAAATTTTTCAATTTTTGAATTAAAAAAAAAACCATCCTTATTGATGGAAGCAGTTGCTATTATCCCATTTCATACAGTAGGAAAGTGAGGCTCAGTGGGGCTAAGCAACCTGCCCTAGATCACACAGCAATTATATTACAGAAACATCATCTAACCAATGTCTATTTAGGTCACAAAGCCCAAGTTTTTAAGCACTACACTTTGCTCCTTTGAGATAGTAGAAACCAGAAAGGTTCATAGAAAGCAACTTTTTTGTTTCAGGAATAGATTTAGAATTGTCACCTCAAGCCTTGAATAAAATGGATTGTTAGCACTTTCATAATGAGAAACTTACCCCTTACTTTAATCACAGTTGGCTATTCAACAGTGACCATCAAACACTAGATGGCTTCCACTCCAGTATCCTGGTAACTGTTCCAAACAGGTGACATCCTACACAACGTGGAATTTTTGCTCTTAGTTTTTTCCCACCTTCTTACTCACTAAGAACCGAGAACTAGGGATTCTAACTTCTAACCTAGTTCTTCGCTTACTGATTATGAGACCTTGAACAAGTCATTTACTATTTTTGACCTTTCTGCTCCTCATTTTTCAGATAGAATAATGGGATGAGATCATCTTTACAGGATTTAAGAATCAGGATGACATTTTCAATTCGTGACTTACTGAGTTTTTCTCATATGGGTGAGTGCATTCCTCAAAAACTTTAAGCAGCTTCTCAATGTTAGCATTAAATGCATATCTGTTTTTGTCTTTTCCATTATCTCAATTTTCTCAATGCTGCACCTTGATTATGCATTACTTTTGCATGAACATAATTTTCTGAAGAGTAATCAATAAAAGAATGACAAGCCTGGCAAAATAAAATTACCATGAGATATTCAGCCAGAAGGGAAATTCTTCCAGTCTGGACATGTCAATTTATGGTAGGTAGAATAATGGCTTCTCCACATGAAATATGCCTGCATCCTGACCTTTGGAACTTGTAAATGTTACCCTATATGGCCAAAGGAGTTTTGTTGAAGCAACTTAGGATCTTGAGAGGGAGAGGTTTTCCTGAATTACCTGGACAGGCCCAACATAGCCAGCCGCAAGAGTCTATATAAGAGGGACACAGAAGAAGTCAAAGTTGAAGAAAAAGGTGATATGATGATGGATGCAGAGGGTGGAGGGATATATTTTAAAGGTGGAAGAAGTAGCCACAAGCCAAGGAATGCAAGTGACTATTAGAAACTGAAAAAGACTTGAAAACACATTCTCCTCCTCAGAACCTCTTTTGACTTTTGTTCAGTGAAACTGAATTTGGGTTTTGACTTCCAAAACAGTAAAACAGTACATTTTATTTTAAAATAAGTGGTTATTTTAAACTGTTAGTTAAGCCACCAAGTTTGTGGTAGTTTCTTAGGGCAGCCAAAGAAAACATACATCACTCTGGAAGACAAGACTAACCAAAAAAGAAGAAGAACAAGTACAAGAACAAGAACAAGAAGAACAAGAAGAAGAAGAAGAAGAAGAAGAGGAACAGGAACAGGAAGAAGAAGAAGAAGAAGAAGAAGAAGAAGAAGAAGAAGAAGAAGAAGAAGAAGAAGAAGAAGAAGAAGAAGAAGAAGAAGAAGAAGAAGAAGAATTTTCCAAATTCAGTAGGAATCAGTAGTAGAGAAGAGAATACTGAGATCTTCCATCACATAAAGGATGAAAAGGGGATGAAAGTCAGCAGTTTTTCTTCTCTTCGCAAAGTGACATGAGGAAAAAATGGGCCAAAGTAAATCCAGAGGAATCCTGATGAAATATAAAATGGGACTTGCTACCAGTCAAAGTGGGTAAGAATGTGAATGCATTTCCAATGGTGACTGTGCCAAAATCCCTTGATTTGGCCTCCTGAAGGAGAGCTCCGGCAACTACTCGATGTGAATTTAATTAGATCCGCTGAAAAGCAAAATGATACCCTTAAACACACTGTGCAGTCAGGAGTAGCTACAGGCACTGGCCATCTGTGTAGGAGGGCTGGGGAACCAGGGATACCTGTAGTCTGAATGTCTTTCTAGCACAGGCGTGGAAGCTAGGGCTTTGGATAGAGCTGACATGGCTACTTCTGCATGCACATAGGAAGAGAAGCATCAGCTATGAGTAAATGCACCACTGAACAGGATCAGGGGACTTCAGGATGGTTTGGAGGGGCAACCATAGCTTTCCCAAAGGGCCAAGTCTATGCATGTGTCAGGAGCAAGCAGTCCAGTGTGAGCCTGTAAACAGTGTAACAGCCAGGCACATAGGCTTTGAGGCCAGGTATCCTGAATCTCAGTTTCAATTCTGCCACTGACTGTCACCTTAAGCAAGTTAATATATACGAGCTTCAATTTCCTCCCCAACAAATACCAAGTATGTGTTCCATGAGGCAGTTGCAAGCATTAAATGATATGTCAGGTATAAAGTGAATGCCTAGAAAATGGCAAGCGTTCATTGAAGAAATCCTTAGTATTATTTCCAGCAGTATGGTTGGCCTGGCTAGGAGTTAGAGCGAAGTAATTAGATATGTGAGTGGAGGGAGGGTAATGTTGAAGACCCAGAGAGGCAGAGGAAGCCTGAGAGCAGAGAAGACCAGGAACCAAGAGGCAGGCAAGTGAGCAGAGACAAACTGCAGCATCAATATTTGATATTCAAAGCACTGGAGGTTCTTGGCAACACCACCTATAGCTGTCCTTTCTCCCTCGACTTGAAAGGACAAGATAGGGATCTAGAAGCAACTTGCAAAAGATAAGAGACCCAGTCCCTCACTTAGGCTGTTCTCAGGGCTTCCTGGGATTTCCTAGTCTGCCATGATTTCCTTACCAGGATAGCAAACGCATGGCTTTCACACATCATTTCCTATCCTCCAATGCTGTGCCGAGCACGGGGAGGTGCTCACGGGTAGCAGTAAATACAACACGCAGAAACCAATCCCTGCCATAATAGACTCTATAATCTAATATCCATGGTAGACCTCACTAACCAATAAATGGCATGCCTTCCTACAGAGCTCCAAAGCCCCTTCAAGTCCTTCTCAATGCAGCCCAGTTCTCCAAAGGGCCACTGCCAATCAATTCGAGTTGGAACTTAAGACAAGAATTCACTGCATGCCTGCTTTGAGAGTCTGTGATTGCTGAATGGGCACACTCATCCCTTCCCAGGAGGGTATCATTGTTTGCCTCAGAGCCCAGTGCTAACAGGGAAATTAGACCCCAAAAGCAGCAATCACCAGCATCAACATTTAGAGTCTGATGAAATGATTGTCTTGACCACTTAGTACTAAATTGGTCTTGACTATTTCACTGAAGCATCCAGTTCTTACACTGATCTAGGCTGAATTGATGGAAGGAGTTTATATGTCATAATCCCAATTTCATTTATTATATTTATGATCTCTCATTTTATAGCTCCAAATACAGCCTTCATACACATACACACACACACACACACACACACACACACACACACACCTATACACACACGTACATTTAGAAGAGCCACAGCAAGGAGGCAGAATTTGTGGCAAAGTTGGTGGACACGTGACATGGTGACAAATCAACCATGATGTGGTGGGTGCTGAGGTCAGTGGGGCCAGTTCCCAGGGTCAGTCAGCTTTTCCACTGGCTCGTGTATGTGGCTTATAGGGCCTATTTTGCTCTTAAGAAAAATAACAAAATTTATATCACGACTTCACAGCTTAACTTACCTCACATAGTTTTTTTGAAACTCTAATATGATAATATGTTACAAATCAAGAGTTCTGATGGCCCTGATGGCACTAGGAGGAAGGGAGTCACCTCCTATCTCTTCACTAAGCCAGGTCAACAAGATCCACTTGAACAGCCACCAACCAAGGAGCTGCCCAGAACAATCCCCAGCAGAGAAGCCATTATGGATCTGTTTGCCTTCCAACATCAGAGGGAAAGGATTGGACCCGACAAATGCAATTCAACATCCCTCTAATCCCTGAACTAGAAAGCAGATGATTAAACCACAGAAAAATAAAAGCACAGCAAGGTCTTTGGACAAGCCACAGGAGGTAACTTTGTGACCTCATTGCTCTACCTCCTGGTAAAAACAGCTCTTAAGCCCTACCCCTCTGACACCTAAACGCATGTGCCAGCCTCCGTGTGAGGCTGCACTCTGTACTTGTTTCAGGGTGGGGTCAGCAGGGCCTTTTCCTCCCCAGTGCTTCCTGCTCTACCTGTTGGCAGCATTTTCCTGCACAAAGTCCAGAGAGTGACCACCAAGCCCCTCTGCCCACAACCTTGTTTATCCATCCCAGCAGAAAAGGAGATTTTTCTCTCCTAATGTTCTCAGGTTAATTCTAAAGGTAGAGTCTAATTGGTCCTTTATCTCGTGCCTACCCCGGGGCCACCCAATTCCAGGCCAAGGCTGTCCTGTCAGACAACACCAGGGGTGCTATTCACACTTAAGTTGACAACAGTGGTGGCTTTGGGAGGGACTAGAGTTGTGCTACATGGTGACCCAATTCTCAAGGACAGGCTATTATGAATGGATAGACCCATATCATGTAGCACCCCTGTGTCCAGAAGGGCAGTGTCTATTTCCAGAAGAAAGGGAATGAAGGGAAACCATTCCAAAGAAATAACCCATAATCCACCCCACTGCACCACCCCAGAGTGAGAAGAAATGAAAATTCCACATCAACCCTCCTTATGCTCCCCATGCCTTTCGTGCACACAGGGTTGGGGGTGGGCAGGCAAGGTCGGCATTCTAATCCTCAGAAGAAATTCGTTTGTGTCTACAAGACACTGTAGTGAGGAGAGATGTCAGGGTCTCCTTTCTTATAAGGTGGTAACAAGGACACACACACACCATAAAAAACTTCCACATGTTTGCTATTCAAATGACAAAGTCTAGCCTACCTCTTTTCTTTTTTTTTTTTCTTTTTCCTTTTCTTTTTTAGATTTTATTCACTATTTTTAAAGAGATGGGCAGGAAGGGAGGAAGAAGGGGAGCCAAGCATCAATGTGTGGTTGCCTTTCACCTGCCTCCAGCTGAGGACCTGGGGGGGACCTGGCTAGAGACCTGGCTAGAGACCTGGCTTGCTACAGGGTTATGTGCCCTGACTGGGAATCAAACCAGCAACCCTTGGGTTCACAGGCCTGTGCTCAAACCACTGAGCCACACCAGCTGGGGCCAGCCTACCTCTTGAACTACAGCTTCAGAAGCCACTTTCAGGACAGAGAGGGTTTTCTGATTGTGTTTTTTTTTGTTTGTTTGTTTTTGCTTTTTATGAAAAATACAGACATTTATTGAAGAAGGTAAAAGACACAAGAAACATTGTACAAATGACAATGACACCTTAGACCCCTTCCAAGTAGGCACCTTGGGACCTCACACAGTTTTCCCAATTGCCATCAGCTGCCCGGTCATATTTTCCTGAATTTCATCAATGGTTTGAAATCTCTTCTCTTTCAAAAGGTGATTGTGTTTTTTTAAGTGCTAAAACTGTTGAAATAAAGCATAAGAACCAGCTCACATTTATAGAATCTTTTCCAATTCTCAACTTTAGTAGATTCCTGGGGTTCAGGATGTACCCCTGAGAACCTGGGAATGAGCCGATGCCATCAGCTCACATGGCCACCTTGGCAGGCCCTCCAGGAGGCAACAGAATAAGCAAGGCCTTCAGGGGTGCATGCTGCTCTCCCTGGCCTGTCCTCCCTGCCTGTCACACCTCCTAGTCCACCCACAGAGCTGCCAGAAAAAGGTCTGTAGCCAGGATGGCAAATACACCCCTATTTGCTTTTCATCCTCTGCAGCCCATCTCTTTGTAGTTAAAGGGTGCCTTTTCTCTGCTCCTCTTTGCATGTTCTGCAAAGAAACACCTAAAGCACTTTTTTAAATGCAGATTCCTGAATCTCCTATCAAACTTTAGGACACAAGTATCTGGGGACAGAGGCCTGGAAGTCAGTATTTATGTTGAGTCCCCTAAGTTGATTTTAATGTCAAAGCTGAAAACCACAGTAACCAAACCTTTTCTTGGCCAACATTAAATAGTTAATAAACTCCTTACATGTTAACATAAACAATATAGTTTTATTTAAAAATATAACTTTATTTTTCAGAATCAAAAAATGTTGAGGAAAGTGGCATTGACATTTATATACATTTCTTTAATAGACAGTTTTAATAGAAGAAAGTTGGGTTATTACATTAGCTTTTGCATTTAATCTGTTGCTATATCACCTATAATGTTGTCTCTGAAAAATTCCACCAGACCCTCATGAGCGAATGAGATCAAGAAAAGCAAATAATGTCTTAGCAATACTAAGGAAATAACTCTGACCTTACAGAGAACCCTTCAAAAAGGTCTCAGGGTCTCCAGATAAATCCCAGCCCACACTTTGAGGACCCTGCTCTTATGCATTCCTCTCCCTACTTTCCCTTCCCTTCAATGCCTGCTCCTTCCTATAATTTCACCATGTGTATATTTTGATGCCTTTTTTTTTTTCCAAATAAATGTTCTGCTTATTTCTCAATTGTGGTGTGCATGGGTGCAGGTATGTGTAAAAATCATTAGCTTTAAGAAACAGAAATCCACTCAAACTAGGTCAAACCAAGAGAGGTTTGTGGGAAGCACACAAGGGAGTCTCACAGAACTCCAGGTGGGAGGGGCAGCCAGGCCCCACTGGGCTCCACACATGGACGCTCCACTCTGCAAACCTGTCTCCCCGCCCCCTCCCCCCTCCAAGCAAGGCTCTTGCTCTCTCGCAAGCAAGGTTTTGGGTTCACATGAGGCTGTCCCTCATACATCACCGTACAGTCCCACAGCCTACAACTTTTTACTAGAAAGTCATGATTCTAAATTCCCAGGTGAGAAAATTTGATTGGCCCAGCATGAAGAAGTTTTTGGCAGGGGTGGTGGAGTTTCTCTGATGTTTCATCAGCATCCATAGAGACAGAGACCACCTCAAGGACCACACAAGGAACCAAATGTTATAATGTTGGCTCTCAGCCCCAGTTGTTCAATCCTGGTGTAATTAGCTGGGATCAGAAGCCAGTTAGTGGTGCATTAGGGGGTCCTGTTCAGGCCTTGTGGTTTCACATGCAATAGGGACCAGACTTGAGATCTGGCTTGCAACCTGGTTACGTGCCCTGACTGGAAATCGAATCAGTGACCCTTGGGTTCGCAGGCTGGTGCCAATCCACTGAGCCATGCTAGCCAGGGGCCATCTTAGATTTTTTATAGTCACATGTGAAAAGTAAAACTAAACTAGTGAAGTTGATTTTAACATAGTTTAACCCAACCTATCCAAACTATTATTAGTATTTCAACATGCAATGAATATAAAAAGGTGATCATGAGAAGTTTCACATCCTTTTGTACTGAAGTCTTCAAAATCAGTGAATATAAAATACATGTTAAGTGAGTACACTAAATTTTCATCAGAAATATTTGGTCTGTGCTTAGAGTCCACAAAATTTACAGCTGAAAAAGCAAATCCATGTACCCAAGGTGTTCCAAACATACTTAGAGCTTTTCCAGTAGCTGAATCAAATGTCGGTTTTTTCATTTTAATTAATGATAATCAAATTACATTAGGTTAAAAATCCAGTTCTTCAGCTGTATTAGCCGCATTTCAAGTGCTCCATGGTCGCGTATGGCCAGGGGCTACATTTCAGGCACAGCAGGAACAGACTGAGAGCTAGAACTTGCTCTCTGCCCCTCTGCATATCTCTCATATGCCAGCAGAGAACTGCCGGTGGGGGGGATGCCCAGTAAAAATTGTGGGGGGGGCAACCATCTAAGTTACAGCTGCTCAAATCTAATTGCTCAAGAATGCTTAGGAGTTGCATATCATTGTTTCTCTTTAACAAATCACATTAAATGCATAAGGAAACCTGTGAGTTAAAGAAATCCTGTAATAATTTAACTCCATCATATCAATCACTTTTCAATCATTTGGGTAAAAAAAAAAGTTTTTTAATATCTGGTGTGTTTTAATCAAGGCATAGACATGCAGGAAACCACCCCAAGGCCATTCAATGAATGAGCAAACCTGAGAAGCTGCAAATCACATTCTCCACCCCAGTAAAGTGCAGGTGAGTTTTAGAGAAGTACTTGACAACAGGAAGCAAAAAGGTGGGATTTCTGGTTCTGTGTGACCACTACCGGCCAAGGAAGCCCCACAGGATGGCCCACTGTGAGCGGTGATGAAAATCATGAACAAAGGCTGGTGAGTGAGCTAACACATTTGAGCTCCTTCCAATAGATGGCACTGTAATCAAAAGGGCTGCTGCTCACCTCCACAAATCAAGTTTCCATAACTTCTGAAATCTGATGCCTTTACATCTGCACGTTATATTCTACAGCCAGCCTATACACACAGAACCCATTTTGACTGAATTGAATTATTAAAGCCTCCCTCTGTTCAATCAAGCAAGCATTGGAAAGGTTTGGTGTTAGCCAAAAAGCTATTCATTTGTTCACTCACTTATTCATTTGTTCATTAAACTCTGCTTGAGTGCTATCAAGTATCAGGTGTCACACCAGGGAGCTAGGAACACATGGAAAAATAAGAATAGATCCTGCCCATCAGGAGCTTAAACCTGGAAAAATCAGACATTCACATAAATAACTGCAAAATATTGAGTTTCAATATAGTGTATGTGGGATACAATTTTGTGTCTGGGGTTTGGAGGACAAGAGAATCAAGACTTTTTTTTTTTTTTTTTTTTTTGCATAGTGGTACCTTTGAAATGAATGTAGAAAACTGGAGAGCTGTCACCAAACAAAGGTAAAGAGGGAGGTGGGGAATGTCCATTCCTGAAATGGGAACAGAGGTATCCAAGAACTTCCCACATGGTCTCCCAGCTTTCACACCGGCCCCACTATGGTCTAAGTGGGCAGTCACACAGCCCACTTTAAAATGTCAGTCAGATTCTATTCCTCTCTGATCTCAAACTTCCGATAGTTGTCTAATGCGCCTGGAATAAAATTCAAAGTTCTCACCACGCTCTAAGGACCTTACATGAGAGATGCTTACTATATAAGAGACTGCCTTCCTTCCACAGTCCCCCTGGCTCACCAATTCAGCCACAGTGGCCTCTTTAATGTTCTTCAAACATTTCAGGGATGTGCCCATCTCAGAGCCTTTGCAACATGCCTTGTCTGACAATCCCATAGGAAATAGAAAGAGCCCTTCCATCACTTTCCATCCCGTTGCTCTGCTTTATTTCTCCACACAGCCCTCAGAACTATGATGTCACATTACACAGTTAGCTATTCACCTTTGCACTGCCTAACTTCTCCACTAGAATCTAAGCACCATGAGGGCAGGGGCTTGATTTGTTTTGTCCACCACTATATCACCAGGGCCTGGAACAGTCCTGGCACCAGGTGGGCTCCACAAAAAGATTTACAGAAAGCACAAAGAATTGGATGAGGCTTGGGGAAATATGCATATTTCAAAGGGTTGCAAGTATCCAGCATGGCTAGTATAAAGAGGTGGAGGCAGGTAGGGTGCTCAGCGACCAGCTAGCTCGTGAAGAATTCTGTACTCCTGGCTAAGGGTTAGGCTGTATTCTGAGGACAATGGGGAGTGAGTGAAGCTCATTAAGCAAGGGGATGATGCAATCAGATCTGCATGTTCAGAATATGAGTCAGGCTGCTAAGTGGGAGACAGGGTGGAAAGAAACTGCAAGCAAAGTCCTAGGATACTTTTGCTACCCTCTGTTTCCTTATCTGTAAAATGGACATAACAACATTATCTTAGTACTTAGCCATAGGCTGAAGTGATAGCTAAGGGAGTTAGTGAACACATAATACTTAACTTGGTACTTAGCAATAGGAAGCTATCAATAAACATTGTCCATTGCCATCTATATTAAGGAAGCTTGAAGAATGATATCTATGCTTCTCTGCTCAGGTGACTGACTACTTGGGCAGTGGTGCCTTTGATTCTGATAGGATCTATAGAAAAAAAGAACTCATTTCTGAGAACAGATAATAAATTCTATTCTGGGCAAGGGCAGTTCGAAATAACTGTGGGATGTCCAAGAGAGATCTGAGGTAGGCTGTCTGAAATAAAGGTCTAAAGATCAGAAGGGAAGTCTCAAACCAGAGATAAAGATTCAGAAGACTCTTTTACATGAAAAACAATCATCCTGGCCCCTTCTAAGCAAACTCTAAATTCAAAAATACACAAAGTAAACTTACCAGAGTAAAAAGAAGCCATCTTATGAAGATGAAAAGCAAAATTCCATTACAGGAAATGACTAATTCTGAGCTTCTCACTAACTCTTAAAAACATTTACAAAGTCCCCCTTTGCATTTCTCCTGGGCTTGGAGAAAAGAGTTTCATGTACTGATTGATGGCTTTTTCTATATTCTCACCCAAGGTCTTCTCCAATTTCCTATTTTCCAATGTGCCCCTACATGAAAAGACTGAAAAAGCCTCAAAAGACTAAATATTAGAGCTGAGAGACCTTTCAGCTTTTAGGATACCTTTTTTCCTGCAGAATGAATTTTAAAGCTTACAACATTCTTCTCCCACTCCTACTTCAAGAATCTGAGAATACATGAGGGAAATATGGCATCTGGTGCTGGGGAATGTGACTCTACCTAGTTCCCTGGGGCTAGAGGTTCAAGGGGACCAGGAAGAGCAGAGATGGAGGTGGCTCTGCAGCTGGTGCAAAAAAAAGTCCTGAAGTTCACATACAGAAAACAGCATTGGTGCCATTGTAAAGACAGTGGATCTAGGCTCATACATGCATATGTGCGTGCCTTCAGTTATTCATTCAACAAACAACTGCTGAGTACCTAAAATATGTGCCAGGAACTGTGTTGCCTCCAGAAGAAGCAACATTGAATAAGACAGAGGCATGGTCCCTCCTGCAGTTTCAAGTCTCGTTTCCTGTTTCTCAAAATCCTTGGGATTATCCAACATATAGGGAAGCCCATTATCCATTCAACAAAGATGTATTAAGGGTACTGTACTGGCCTATAAGATTACAATGTTGACTAAAACTGGACAGTTACAACTCAGTTGAAATGTCACAGTGAGGCAAAAACAATGGGCCAGTGAAGACTACAGAAAAACTGTGATGGAATAAGCTTATCCACAAATTCTTTGGCATTGCTCCCTACCCCCACCCCAACTGAGAGGAATTGTCTATATCCCTCCTACTTGAATCTGGTATGCCCATACTCTAGTTCTCAGAGGGTATTGACCGGTAGAATATGGCAACATAATGCTTCATCCAGGCTGTAAAGAAGTAGCAGCATCCTACCTTGGAATGTTTGCTCTGGGGAACGCCAGTAGCTATGAAATGGATCTGAACATCTGGAGGCAGCCATACATGAAGAAGCTCAAACTAGCTGTGTTGAAAGGCTATTTGGGGAGAGAGGACCACTGAGCTGTAGTTACTCAACTGGCCCAGCCAGGTGACAACATGAGTGAAGAAGCCATCTTAGATATAACATGTTGGGTGGTTTGAATGTTTATATCTCCCTAAAACTCCTACATTGAAATCCTAATACCCTCCCTGGCTGGTAGCACAGTGGATAAGGCACTGACCTGTGAACCCAAAGGTCGCTGGTTTGATTCCCCAGCCAGGGCACATGGCCCGGTTGCAAGCCAGGTCTCCGGCCACGTCCGTGGCTGGAGGCAGGTGAAAGGCAATCATACATTGATGCTTCTCTCCCTCTCTGACTCTCTCCCTTCTTCTCTCTGGGGAAATAATAAATAAAATCTTTAAAAAAAAAAAAAAAGAAAGGAAGGAAGAAAGACAGAAAGAAATCCTAATACCCAATGTGATGGTATTTGGAAATGGGGCCTTTGGCAAATGTTTAGGTCATAAGGATGAAGCCCTCAAATATAGGATTAGTTTTCTTTAAAAACTCTCTCTCACACACACACACACACACACACATGCATGCACAGTGATCCCTGACCAAGTCAGGATACAGCAAGAAGGCACCAGCTAAGAATCAGGAAAAGAACCTCTCTGCACTATGCTGGCACTTCCAGCCACCTCCAGAACTGTAAAAAATAATAATAATAATTCCTCATCTATAAGTTGCTAAGTCTATAGTATTTTGTTATAGCGTCCCAAGTGAACTAAGACAAAAAGAGAAGGCCTCTCTGAAAAGGTGACATTTTGTTTGAGACCCAAATGATGAAAAGGATTTTGATATACATGAACCAAGAATGGGGTTGCAGGCAGAAGAAAGGAATGTTTAAAGATCCAGAGTTCAGGAGGTTCTTGGGTTGTTTAAAGAGCTGAGGTTGAATCAGTGTAGTAGGAATATGGGCAGCAAAGGGGTGCGCAGGGGATTACCCCAGGGAGGGGACAGAGATAGTTGGAGAAGTCTTTGTTAGCCATGACTAGGTATTTGAATTATATCCTAAGTGTTGTTAGAAGTCTTTAAACAATTTTAAACATAAAAGAAACATGTTAAAATCATAAGAGACCCTTATTACTGCTGTGCCACCTCTGTGAGCACTTGGTTCACTGCTCTGTGACTTTGATCACTGCCATAATTTATCACTGAGAATAGGACCTGGCATATAGAGGGTGTTCAAGGAAAAAGGTTAAATGGACAACTTAATGAGAATGGATTAGAAAGGAATAAGATTAAAGGACGGGAAACCAGTAAGGAAGCCATCGCATTAATCCAGGTGAAAGACAGCGAATGTGGCTGGAGGCAGGAAGAAGAGCAAAGTGTTGAGAAATCATCAGAGGTAAAGGAGATAAGACTCAAGTTCCCGTTCCGAGATTTATCAATGTACAACGTTGAGCACATCAAACTTGCTGAGCCTCTAATTCTTCACCTGGAAAATCTTCCCCATATAAAAACCTCTAATTCACATTGGCGGTGTGAGAATCTCATGAGGAAATGTAAGGCGCGCACTTTGTCAAAGTGTGTGTTGCTAACTCATGTGACGAGACACAACTGCTGTTACTGCCTTCTTTCCCGATAGCCTGGCAAGTTAGTCAGAAATATAGCCACTTGGATTTTACAGTATGTCCTAGTTTTCTAGGGGAGTGAGTTGAGGAGTTCAATCCCTCTGAGGTTGACACCATGATCTCATGAGCCATTCTCCCTCCGGAAGCTCCTCACCAACCTCAGGAGAAGCCAGATGCCTGCTTCTGTACTTTTCCCCGTTAGAACAGCAGTTCTCCAGCGAGCATGTGCCATTCATTCCTAGAAGGCTTATTAAAATGCAGGCTGCTGCTCTCCACCCTTGGAGCATCTGTTTGCATTTGTAACAGGTGCCCAGGTGAGGCTGATGCTGCCCATCTGAGGTCAATTTTGAGAACTGTCTTAGATGAGTATGCACTCAATTTACTTGTCTGATGGGTCAGGGGGTGGTGCTTCTATACTTGCCAAGTGACATTCCCAGAAAAATTGAAGAACAAGAAAAAAAAATCCATCTATGCACTTAATATGAGATCTAGTTGTTCTTGTTTTAAAGAGCTGGTTGATTTTAAAAGCATGGAGCCAAGGTACCTGGTGTTAAAACTATGTACCAACGGCATTACCTCGGCCAAGTACCAACCTCCTAGGACCAGCATGAGGATTAAGAGTTAATACACTGAAAGCACCTAGGGCCGCAGCTGGCACCAAGTAAGCGCCTGATAAATGTGAGTGGTTAGCATTACTATTCCAAAGTATGACTCGTGTAATTGGTTATTTTATAGTTTTCACATAAAAGCTGGTAGGAAGTGCAACTTCAGATTTGTGGCCCACCTCTGGAAAAATGTATAGGACTGCAAGTATTCGATTACCTTAGCACTCAGTTCCCTGGCTTCACTTTTATTTATCTTGTCAAATGATGGGATTATCTGAATGCCACTTTCTTGAACAAGGTGAATCTTATGTATAAAGAATCTCTCCATTCTTTTATGCGGCCTCTCCATGAATAATCAAGATGTTCCAGGTTCAAGATCCCTGCACCCCAACTCCTTCAGGAACCTCATCATTACTGTTTTATATATTCAAGCACTTTAATCACGCAGTAATTATAATAAACCATATGAGAAACATACATTAAGAATATGGTTGTTTTACACCTATCGTGCCAATTCTCTGTCCCCTTAATTCTTGGATTACTACAGAATACATTCCACAAAATTAAACTGCTGTCCAGCTCTTGCTGCCTTTCTCTTATACTAATATTATTGACCTGCCACTGATAGCACACAGACTTTCCATTGTTTTGTGGCATTCCCTCATTCAAGAAGCAATTACTGAGTGGCTAATATATGTCGCACACCATGCAGGATGTTAGGGAGGTGATAGGTGATAATACTCAAGACATTACCTGTCCTAGAGGAATTGAGAATCTAGTGAGCAGACCCATAAATCAGCAGGCTATTACCATACAGCAAGGTGCATGGTGTGAATAATAAAGGTCAACAACATTTATGGGATACTTGCTCCATGCCAGGCACTGTTCTGTGCATTTTACATGAATGATTCCTTTTACCCTTACACCGACCAGATAAGACAGACATCGTCATTTCCCTCACTTTGTAGTTGAGGAAAGGAAAGCACAGAGACCAAAAGAGCATACTGTAAGAGGCAGAAACAGACTTCAAAGTCAAACTTAGGCAGTCTAACTCTAGGGCCTGCACCCTGAATCTCCCTATTATGCTGCTTTTCTGCAACATAACATGAAAGCGAGTTGGAGGAATAAAGGTTCAAAGGATCTTCGAACCCAGCAATGCCAAAAAGTAACTTTGGGTAGAAAAAAATAATTAGTGAGAAGTGAGAAGGGCAGGACCTCTAGCAAAGCCGATTAGGTAGCAGAATTCGCTAGTATTTCGTGGCACATGGGTTGAGGGAAGGCTGAATAAGCAGCCTGCGGTAATGACCTGTAAAACCTTTGGAGGGCGGCCATAGTAGCAAATTGCACTACGAGCCCTCAGGAGACTGGCAGGCCCCACATGCAGGTTAGCAGATTTATAAGAATCAAAATCAGCGATTTTCATCAAGTTCATCAGCAGACTATAGCACCTGAGGCCTGAAGAGGCATTCACCTCCAGCCTTCACACGAGAAAGAAGAGAACAACTTTGCAGCAGGCATTGTCCAAGACTTCTGTGTCTACAAGTGTTCTGTGCTTTAATGTTGCATTTGTGGCCTACAGAGCTTATTAATCATCTTCCAAGTCTAGATTAGGAGCCCTGTTCCACTTACCTATTGCTACATAACATACACCCCACAACTAAGTAGTAAGACAGCCATTGTATTATGAGGCTCACAATTTTGCAGGTTAAAACTTTGTGCACCCCAGCAGTGCAATGGCTATGGGATGCCTTGAATAACTGGGAATGGCTGGGACAGCCTTCCTGGGGCCACCTGTCTGAGCTCTTGGTTTCCTAGTTTCTTCTTTATATTATACAAGCTAGGGTTGAAATGGCTAAGATGGCTTCTTCATTCAGATGTTGGCACCTGGCTGGAATGGTTGAATAACCAGAGTTCACTGGGTCTCTCTCTCTCCTCATCATAGACTCTCCATAAGCTACCTTGGACATCCTCACAACATGGCAGCCTCAGAACAGTCATACGCATCACATGGCAGCTGGTTTCCCTTAGAGCAAGCATTCCAGGAAAAGATGCTGCTACTTCCTTAAAGCTTGAGTGAGGCCATGTCTGTCTTATTCTACTGGTCAATAGTCTCAAAATCAGGTCAGATTCAAGGGGAAGGGATACAAACATCTCCTCTCAAAAAATTTGTGGACAAGTTTGTTCCATCACAAGGCACTTTCCACAGCCTCCCTTCATACATTGTACTTGCCTCACCATGACATTTAAGCTGAATCATAACTACACAATCTTAATCAACATTGGGATTCCAGAGGTCAGCACAGAGCCCTCAATAAACCTCCAGCTTTCAGTAGACAGCTACAGGACTGGTGAACAGCCTGAAGTCATCTGGGTAACCACAACGGTTTACTTCCTTATCCACTGAAGTATCACTGACCACATGTTCTGTGCTATTGTCTGCGATGATGTGAAGATAGTAAGAGCATCTTTTGGCCTTCCTTATGGGGTATACACCCTAAAATGTAAGATATAAATGTGATAGTAACATCTCTCATTCATTGGATGCTTACTATGTGGCCATTTCTATGCATCCATTCCTTTAACAACCCTCTAAGAGACGACTCTTATTAAACCCATTCCCCAAACAAGAAACTTGAGGTTTAAAGAGTCTAAGCCCAAATGTCACAATTACAGGACTTCTTGCCTCTGGGTCATCCTGCTTCCTATAGGATAACGTAAGCTGGTCATGACCTACAGACACCTGGGGTGCGAAGGCTGAAGAGTAACTCAGAATGGCCGAAGTCATAAAGTGAGTAGGAACAATTTAAGCCACCAAGCGATTTGGCAGTCTTGAAATCCTATCCCTAGCCTTTCCACTGCTTGGGATTTGATTGTTAGGTGGCGGAATGATTTCATTGCCCATAAATCTTCATATAAATGCTTGATTCCTTCTGTTAGGAGAGATATAAGACATCCTGACAATCTCCGACATTCCCCAATGGTATGTAAAAGTCAGACAGTTTGGATATGCAGAAGCCTGATGCAGGTCTTGACTGCAGAAGGCCTGAGGCAATAGGAATCTGGAGGTACTAATTGCCGTGGGTGTCGTGAGTTTTGACATCAAAAGTTGTCCCTCCTATTAGGGAAGAGGGGCTTCTGGAGAGAAGACACTTCTATGATTGTCATAATCCTGGATGTATAGCTTGAGATGTTACACTGCTCTCTGCCCTGAAGGCTCTTGACAGCCTGAAGATAATAAACTTGCCAGTTTTTATAAAATGGGTTTTTTCTTTGGATTTTGGGAGGTTATTCTGGAAACTCCAGCAGACCTCGACAATGAGGAAGTGAGTTCCTGGAAATATAGGAATCACCATGAGGCATTGGGTAAGGCTCCCAATCCTGGGATCCAGTGACCCAGCTGAGCTGCCAAGCTCCCTGGTTTCCTCCTGATGCTCCTCCATTGACAGAATCCCAGGGGTGATCTCTGTGTAATCACAGGGGTTACCCTGTGTAACCCTGGATACCCAGCCTCCCCAGCCGTTCCTAGCTCAGCTTCCCCTCTCATTCCCCATTACTATACCAAGTACCCTTGAAACAAAATATCTGGTACAAGAGGACTGGATTCCCTGTTTTCCTGCCATCACTTCATCTTCCCCTCTTCCCCTGGTTCCTGCCACCAACCAAATTCTTCCTTCCTTTCCCATACCCACATACACCATTTTGTGACCATTTGAGCACAAACAGATAGTAGGGGGGAGGGGGGAGTTATCCATGCGCCACCCCATGAACAGGGCCAGGGAGTGGATTATCACTAAATCCTTCATGAAATAAGAAAAAAATAGAAAGAGGGTGGATTTTCATGAAATTCAGTTTGTTCCATTTAACTTTAGTTTGGGGATCTCTTTCAAGTAGCTACTGTAACAAATACCAACACTGTTGGTTTAATACAACAGTGGTATATTTCCTACTATGGTGGGAACTCAGGCTGAAATTGAGCAAACCACATTATGCTTTGAGCACTGTTTCTGCGGGTAAGAGATGCTAGAAGGAGGCTGCAAGGCTGGGGGAGGGATATGGGATGTGGGCCTTCCTGGGCTTGTTTTGGGTTGATTTGTGTTTTTCCGGATTGTTTTCTTTTGCAATACCTCGCAATGTCACCTGAGCACCACTTTCTTACCTGGGGAAGCAGCAGCTGATTTTAGAAACAGTTTATTTCACTTTACAGTTTTTTCCTCTTTCCCATGGCAAGGCTGCAATGCCCCTCCTCAGAAGTGAGGGCTTCAGTTCTGCAGTGCTCACCGCAGTCCAGTGAGGATGTTGCATGCTGACAGGGTCTGTGTGGGCACATGGGGTCCTGCAACCCTCTTACTCAGCCATCACCAGTGCCTCACGCCCTCAGCAGCATTCTTAGCCTCTGTCCCACACATGGGGAATTAAGGGAAAGAAGGATTGTAGGAGGTTTTTAAGGACCAGGAGCACTTGCTGAACATCACTTCTGCCATATTCCATCTACTTAAACACAAGGGAGGCTAGAAACTGGAGTCCGGTGGTGACTTTTGTTGCAAACATGGCCATCATTGCCATAATGTACCTCTTACATTTAGATGTCAGAATGTCCTCTGATAAATTAAGAGGACTAGTAAATGATAAGTTTTTATCCCCCAACCCTAGGGCTCTTGGTCAGTGAAATCCAGAAGGCTGAGGACCATCATTTGTGCTAACACAGCTGATCTCAGATGCCTTCTCTAGGCTCATGTCCCACAATGTCCTAAATCTGTTTATGCTCATTGCCAGCTTATACACTTTCTTCCTGAGCACAGTGATGTGTAAAACTTCTCCCACTATTGTATGGAAAGCCTATAATCATAGGTCATCCTTAATTCCTAACATCAGTATTATAATTGTCCTCTAGTAAGTTGGTATATTGGAGGTGCTAAATGACTGTTGAAACTAGGACAGCATTGGCCAGATTCTTTGATCTCCCTGGGAGAAAATTGCTATTAAAAAAATAAATAAACACAGAGTTTAAAATAGTCTCTGTATTAGGTTTGACATACTGATTTCTGCCTTTTATAAAACTAGCTTGCCACATAGTTGCTTAAGTGAATGTATTTACACTTGGCTCTTTCATTAATCTTTGCAAACTATGAAATGTTTTTACATAAATCTCCACCTACCCATGAATCACTTATGAATTCCTATTAGACAAGGTCACTATAAAGTCATAAGTCATGTGACCTTTAGAAGGCAATGCTGATAATGAGACACTCTTAGGATATCATCTTGTTGCCTGCAAAATAAAAACAAGTGTAGCTTTCAGTGCTGTTTCTGTTTTTTAAAAATAATAATTGAACCAGAAGTTTTCAGGGTGAATAGGCAGAACCCTTGTAATTAGTGCAGGAAAAATTTCTTAAACCCGAGTCAGAACTGTGGGAGGTAAAGAGGCAATTAATAGTCTCTCTAGGTATATTTATACCAAAAGAAAATTTTTTAAAGGAGAAATATCATGCCAGCAGGGGTTTTTTTAACTAGATTTTTTTTTCTTTTTCTGTAACTTTTGCAAATCCAGGGCGAGTTTGCCTATGCCTATTGCTAGAAAAATCTTAAATGCCAACAGCCTCATGAACATAAAAACCAACACATTAAAGACTTCCAGAAACCTACTCCTCTTTCATTTTTCCTCTCATTCAAAGACATGTTAACATCCAACAGGTCACTGGAGCTAGAAAACTTGGAATCATTCTTGGCAACCTCTTATGTACTATTTCTGTATATATGATCTATCATCACATGCATGATACTGTATTGTGTATTGTTATTCTTGTTTTTCCTCCCAGATGCTTGAACACAAAAACCATTCTGTGATTGTTTTCATTTCATTTCTCTAGTGCTTAGCATAGGGCTGACTCAGAGTAAGCACTAACTAAATGAATTTGAATTCTTCCCTTTCCTTAGATCTCTACTTTTGTCACCAAAGTTCTACCCATTTTTTTCTCTAAATGTCCTTGAGTCTATTCTCTCCCTCAACATTCAGACCTTTGTTATTATTCTTTAGACTATCCAGAACTTTCCATTAACTGTTTTCTCTGACCCAGGCTCACAACCCCTTCGGGGCCCTTCATATAGGCACCACATTACCTTTGTAAAGCACAAGTCCAATCAAGTCACCCCTTTGTCGAAAGCCTTCAGTAATTGCCTAGCAGCTGAATTAGAGTCCACATTTCTCAACGCAACTCTCAGCACAGCCCACCTGCCAAGTTCATCACCATAAATGTATCACTAGGTGTTCTAAGTTCTAGCCATTCCAAACAACAGGTCAATCAATCAAGAAAGGGTCCCTTAGTTTCAAAGAAATCTTCTTTGATTTATTCTTTCTCCTTCTTCTATTTCAAATGCATTTTCCACTCTCCTCAGAAAAGTCCTACTAACCCATCTATGCCTAAATTGAAGTATCACTCCTATGAAGTCAAATTCTTCAAATATTTGCTTATAGGTCTTCCTTTTTCACTTAATTTTGTGCCCCTTTAGAGTGGGGAATGTGTCTAAATTATTATTTTTGCCTGGTGCTGAATTCAGTTTCTGATACCAGTGGTATCAAAGAAGCTTTAAGAACAATTGCCAGCCAGTACATAAAGCTCTTAGGTATTCTGAATCTTAACTGGTGCCTGCACTTCTACAAAGGGGGGAAAAAAACCACATTTCTAGTGTTATAAATCTGAGACAAAGTTAGCATGTAGTCTTTTTCATTGATGATAATTATAATAAGCTCACCCAGACTAATTTTTATTTTTTATTTTAAAATTTTTTATTAACTTTAATAATATTTTATTATTTTGAGAGAGAGTGGAAGGGAGAGAGACAGAGAGGGAGAGAGACATCAATGTATGGTTGTCTTTCACCTGCCTCCAGCAACAGACCTGGCTGGAGACGTGGCTTGCAACCTGGTTATGTGCCCTGGCTGGGAATCGAACCAGTGACCTTTGGGTTCACAGGCTGGCACCTTATCCACTGTGCCACCAGCCAGGGCTTTGACTAATTTTTAAACTACATTCATTTACATGATCTTCCTTGATAACATATTGGCATAGCTGGAAATGGTCAAATGCATTAGAAGGAATCAGCTGGACATGGGCATCAGAATGTCAAGGGTTGCAGCCCCAGCTCTTCCATTTGCTAAATATTTAGCTTTGGGGATATTGTCTAACCTCCTCCAGCTTCCTTAAACCCATGTTTCCTTATCAGAATCAAAATAGGGAGAATGATTGTAAGAATAAGTATTATTTTTACATGCAAACACTATTCTAAGTGATTTCCATGTAATTCACTTCATCCTCTATCAAGTGAAGTAAATACCATTAGGAAACTGAGGCACAGGTAGTCAATGTTAAGGCTGGTATGGGGATCTGTACTCTTAACCACCATGGGGATCACCTCTAAGATTTCTTCAAATAACAAATGAGGCTAAGCAAACACAGCCCAGAGCACAAAGCCTGCACCACAATAAATCCTGGAACTATTCTCATTACTATTATTGGGAGGACAATGGTGAACACTCAGCTGACCTATGTTATTATCTAATCACAGGGCTACACAAAGTTCCCAAATAGAATTGTTAGCTTTTCTACAACCTCAGATGGAAAACAAAATAGGGTGTAGACAGATTGAAAGTGAAAAGATGAAAAAATATATATATCAAGCAAATGGACACAAAAAAAGGCTGGAGTAACAATACTTATTTCAGACAAAATAGATTTTATGATGAAGGCCATAAAAAGAGACAAAGAAGGACATTTCATAATACTTAAGGGAACAATCCATCAAGAAGATATAGCCCTGGTAAACATATATGCACCCAACATAGGAGCTCCCAAATATATAAGGAAAATCTTGGAGGACTTCAAGAAGGATATAGACAGCAACACACTCATAGTAGGGTATTTTAATACCCCATTATCAACAATGGACAAATCTTCTAAACAAAAAACACGAAGGATATTGTGGCATTGAACAACACTCTAAAGGAAATGGACCTAACTGATATATACAGAACCTTTCACACCAAAGAAGCAAAATACACATTCTTTTCAAATGCACATGGAACATTCTCAAACATAGATCACATGCTGGGTCACAAGACAAGCCTCCACAAATACAGGAAAATTGAAATCATGTCAAGCATCTTCTCAGATCACAATGAATTGAAACTAGAAACCAACCTCAAGGGAAAAAACCAAAAACACTAACTCATGGAGACTGAATAACATGCTTTTAAGTAATGAATGGGTTAACAATGAGATCAAAGTTGAAATCAAAATGTTTATGGAAATAAATTACAATGAATACACAACAGTCCAAAACCTATGGGACACAGTAAAGGCAGTCCTCAGAGGGAAATCCACAGCAGTACAGGCCTACCTAAAAAGAATAGAAGAAGCTTATACAAGCAACCTAACCATAAAGCTGCAAGAACTAGACGAGCAACAACAAAGTCTAGAGCAAGTAGAAGTAAGGAAATCATCAAAATCAGAGCAGAATTAAATAACTTAGAAACTGAAACTACAATTCAAAGAATCAATAAGTCCAAGAGCTGGTTCTTTGAAAAAATAAACAAAATTGACAAGCCTTTCACCAGACTCATCAAGAAAAAGAGAGGACCCAAATAAACAGAATCAGAAAAGACAAAGGAGAAATCACAACTGAATTTCAGAAATACAAAAGATTGAAAAAATTACTACAAACAACTATATGACAAGAAATATGACAACCTGAGTGAAATAGACAAATTTCTGGAAATATATAATCTACCAAAACTGAATCCAGAAGAAGCAGAAAGCCTGAAGAGAACCATAACAACTAGTGAAATTGAAAAAGTAATCAAAAATCTCCCAAAGCATAAGAGCTCCAGACCAGAAAACTACACAGGTGAATTCTACCAAACATTTAAAGAAGAACTACCTCCTATCCTTCTCAACTTATTCCAAAAAGTCCAATCAGAGAGAAGACTCACAAACTCTTTCTATGAGGCCAATATTATTCTAATCCCAAAACCAGGTCAAGACACAAACTAAGAAAGAAAACTATAGGCCAATACCTCTGCTGAACATAGATGCTAAGATTCTCAACAAAATATTGGCCAACCAGATCCAGCAACATATAAAAAAGATCATACACCATGATCAAGTGGGTTTCATCCCAGGGATGCAAGGATGGTACAACATTCGAAAATCAATAAATGTAATATGCCACATCAACAAAATGAAAGAAAAAAACCATATGATCATATCAATAGATGCTGAAAAAGCATTTGATAAAATACAGCAACCACTTATGATAAAAAACACTCAGCAAAATGGGAATAGAAGGAGCATACCTCAACATAATAAAGGCCATTTTGAGAAACCTGAAGCCAACATCATACTCAATGGGCAAAAACTAAAAGCTTTCCCCCTAAAATCAGGAACAAGACAAGGCTGTCCACTTTCTCCATGTCTGTTCAACATTATTTTGGAAGTTCTAGCCATAGCTATCAGAGAAGAAAAAGGAATCAAAGGTATCCAAATTGGAAAGGAGAAAGTCAAACTGTCATTATTTGCAGATGACACGATATTGTACATACAAAACCTGATAGACTCCACCAAAAACTTATTCTTAAAAACTTAATCTAATAAGCAAATTTAGCAAAATAGCTGGATATAAAGTCAATATTGAGAAATAAAAGGCATTTTTGTATACCAATTATGAAACATCAGAGCTAGAATCTAGAAAATAAATCCCATTTACTATCGCAACAAGAAAAATAAAGTCCTTAGGAATAAACATAACCAAGGATGTAAAAGACCTGTACTCAGAAAACTACAGAACATTAAAGAAAGAAATTAAGGAATCTACAAATAAATGGAAGCATATACCATGTTCATGCATGGGAAGAATTAACATCATTAAAATGTCCATACTACCCAAAGCAATCTACATATTCAATGCAATCCCAATTAAAATACCAATGACAGACTTCACAGAGGTAGAAAAAATACTTCAAACTTTTATATGGAGCCAAAAACACCCATGAATAGCCACAGCAATCTTGAGAAAGAAGAACAAGGTAGGAGGAATCACAATACTGGGCATCAAACTATACTACAAGGCTACTGTCATCAAAACTGTCTGGTACTGCCAAAAGAATAGACATATAGATCAATGGAACAGAATAGAGAGTCCAGAAATAAACCCAGGACGCTATGGTCAATTAATATTCAACAAAGAGGGAAGGAACATAAAATGGAGTAAAAATAGTCTCTTTAACAAATGGTGTTGGGAGAACTGGAGAGCCACATGCAAAAAAATTGAACTAAACCACCAACTTACACCATACACCAGAATAAACTCAAAATGGATAAAGGACTTAAACATAAACAGTGCCACCATAAAGGTCCTAGAGAAAAATATAGGCAGTAAAATTTTAGATTTCCTATGCAGAAATATGTTTACTGATACTTCTCTAAGGGCAAAGGAAATAAAAGAACAAATAAATAAATGGGACTCTATCAAACTGAAAAGTTTCTGTTCAGCTAAAGACAACACCAGCAAAATTCAAAGGGAACCAACTGTATGAGAAAACATAGCTGTCGATGATACCTCAGACAAGGGTTTGAGCTCCAAAATATATAAAGAACTTATATGACTCAACACCAGAGAGACAGACAGCCAAATTAAAAAATGGGCAAAGAACCTGAACAGACACCTCTCTGAGGAAGACATACAAAGGGCCCAGAGGCATATGAAAAAATGCTCAACATTACTAGCCATCAGAGAGATGCAAATTAAAACCACAATAAGATATCACCTCATACTTATCAGAATGGAAATCATCAACAAATCAACAAACAACAAGCGTTGATGAGGATGTGGGGAAAAGGGAGCCCTGGTGCACTATTGGTGGATATGCAGGCTGGTGCGGCCACAATGGAAAACAGTATGGAGTTTCCTTCGAAAACTAAAAATGGAACTGCCTTTTGATCCAGCAATTCCACTATGTGGACTATACCTGAAGAACCTTGAAACACCAATTCATAAGAACCTATGTACTCCTATGTTCATAGCAGCACCATTTACAATAGCCAAGTGCTGGAAGCAGCCTAAGTGCCCATCAGTGGATGACTGGATCAAAAAACTTTGGTACATTTACACAACGGAATACTACACAGCAGAAAGAAAGAAGGAACTCTTACACTTTACAACAACATAGATGGAAGTGAAGAGTATTATGCTTAGTGAAATAAGCCAGTCAGTGAAAGACAAATACCATATGATCTCACCCATTGCAGGACAATAATGAACAAAACAAATAAGCAAGCAAAATAGAACCAGATACATGAATACAACAAATAGACCATCAGTGGGCAAGGGGAAGGGGCAGGCAGGAGGAAGAGGCAAAGAAGGGGAGCAGTTTAGTCAAGCAACTAGCATGGAAGAACCATGGACATGGACAACAAGTGGGATTGACTTTGTTGGGGAGTGGGTGGGTGGGGAGGGGGACAGAGGGGAGGAAAAAAGGGATGGATGTAATACAACAACAATAAAATTAAATTAAAAAATAATAGATAGGGTGCAGATAGATACAAAGGCAACTTGCAAGTCAAAGGGTTCAGAAAATGAACAGAAGTGTTGCGACAGGCAGAAATTTTTTCCAAGGACACTGCATCACCTGCATTTAATTGCCCTGTCCCTAGTGTAAGGACTGCTCATTTTCTCCTTAACAATCAGCCCAAGTCTATGGGAAAATGAAAAGGGTCCTAGGCTGAGAGGATTCCCTACTAATTTACATGTCTCTCTGACATCTCACTGATTAAGATCAGGAGGTCAGATGTTAATTACTGGGTCAAATGGAGGATTGAGCACTGGCGTACACTCTCTGGTTTATAGCAAATTCTGCATAAGTCACGTACCCACATTACACCAAATGTCTGTTTCCTTTCACAAAGATATAGGATAGTAAAAGGCAAAGTAGAAGAGAAAAGAAAAGGGACCTAGATTGGGTTTTCCTGTGGACACAAATCACATAATAGTTTAGTCTATGTCTACATGGGAGCCAGCATGATACAGAATTTTTTCAATGAAAAGTAATAAATAATAAAATCTCCAAACCCATTGTCCCTCACTCCATCCTCATAGGACTATTAGAAATGGTTTTCTCTGCTAAATCAACTGGTTTCCATGGTTCACCTTTTGTCTTGTTTTCTCCCCTCCAGACCACATGGATTTACTTTCCTTCCTTATGGTTTTTTACTGAAAGCAAAATGACAGCAATGCTCACTTAAGGTAGCAGACTGATGCTTTTTAATTGAAAGAAAACATGTTACTACATGTTATATTATACATATTATACAACATATTATACATATTATACAACATATGCCAAGTGAAGGTCCTGTCTGTGGGCAGCTCTGTCTGATGGAACTTTCTGCAATGATAATCCATATCTTCACTGTCTAATATAGCACCTAATAAACATGTGTCCATTTTGAGCTTTTAAAATACACCAACTGCAGTTGAGGAAATCATTGTTTTGTGCCATTTAATTTTAATACATCTGAACAGCTATATATACAAAGTGACTACCATATTGACCAGAGCACCTCTATAGACTAGCATTTACTTCTACTAATCAATCAGTGGGAAATGGCTACTAGGTTTCACAGCCTGAGCTCCCAAGACAACCAAAAAAGTAAACTCTGAGGAAGCCAATCCTCTGAAGGTGAGAGGACTTACAGAGATAACCAAAACCAGATGTTTCCAAAATACTCCCAGGATAACTGACTTTCAAATTGGTCCTGGGCCACTTTTTATCACTCTTTCATTTCAGCATATGAAT
This sequence comes from Noctilio leporinus, assembly GCA_004026585.1. Taxonomy (NCBI): domain Eukaryota; kingdom Metazoa; phylum Chordata; class Mammalia; order Chiroptera; family Noctilionidae; genus Noctilio; species Noctilio leporinus. The sequence continues at coordinate 338,697 of PVIW01000357.1, read as the reverse complement.
CAATTCCTCCTCTATTACTTGTAAGTCAAGGTCAGCTGCCAATATGTAAGTGGCTGGAAAACTCTGGAATTGACTGCTACCATTGCAGCCAAGACTGATAGAAGAAACTAAAACTCAAGTAGCACCACTCAAAAAAAGCAAATAATTCACCTTGATTTTTTTTTTTTTTTTTTTTTTTTCCGCCTATAGAAGCATGTCTCCTGCCATGCCTTGGGTAGAAACTAGAGTAATGTGCTGTCTCATGAAGATTTGCTAAGAAAGAAGGGAAGGTGACAAGCTATGCAAGTCTGGTGGAGAGCAAATGCCAAGCATTTGGCATTGGGATAAAAGTGAGGACTCTGAGAGAAATACTAGAGCCAAAGAGAAGAGGGTGGAGCCAACAGGTGTTTAGGTGCAAAATTACAAGAGCTTCATAATGATTGGAGAAAGGCTGAGGAAGGGGGTCCTTGGCTCATAACTGAAGGGAGGGAGATGCTGTTCCCTGAGAGAAAGACATCCCAGAGGACTGGATTTGGGGGAGAAATAATTTCATTGTTGACGCTAATGTTCGAAGTATCTTTGATAAAATAGGATGCAAAGTAGACAACTGGACATGTGCCTATGGAGTCTGTAGGACTGATTTAGCCTATAGTGCTAATTCCATTCAAATGGGAAAAAGTCCAACCAGTAGTTTAGTGAAACGTCTCACTTTTCACCCCTTTGAGGTGATGCCCAGAGGTATCATTAAGTAGAGCAAGGAACCACCACTTCACCAGAATTCAGCCTTTACAGGTCTCAGTCGGGTCCTCATAGAACCTCAGACTGCCAACCCCTCCTGTAGAGACTGCATTCGCTGCCTGTTTTGGGGACACGATGGAATGCGGTCTTGTTCACACAATCTAAACCCCCTGCCTTGCTAGCCTCACCTCCCCTTGATCCCATCTCAGGCTGCCATGGTCTTGGAAGTTTCAGTCCTTTCAGACTTGCCACGCCACCTGCTGGACACTTCCTCAATCTACAGCCACCTGATCCCTGACTTGAGAGGTTCCCATGTCCACAGAGGCTGGACTTGACATGCTACTGTCGCATAGAAATAATGGTATTGCTAGAGTTGACAATTTCTTAAGAAGAGCTGAAAATGTGATTAATAATACTCAACATCATAATCATCATCATAATAAGCCTCTCTTTTAAATGCCTAACTCAGATTTTTTTTTTTAAACACCTGGACCAAACAAAACCTATCACTGGTCCCATTGGTCCCAGGCCATTCATTTGTGATTTTTGGTGTCAATGATCATCCCTGATTGCTACCTTTCCCCACTGAATCTCAATCCAACCTCAGAATCTATCTCAACACAATCCTCCAGGGAGATAATGTAGTGAATATTCAGAGCTGCATAAGAGTTAAAACATCTTTGCCATGTCTGCTCTAGGGCAAACTAATACTATTCCACAGAAACAAGAGTATCACAAAGTGCACCAAAGTTCCCGAGTCCCCTCCTCTATTCCAGAGAGAAACTGCCTGGGGACACACACTCAAATGCCAGAATTCTTTCCATGCCTGTTTCTAGTAGCACATACTGTGTTATTTGAGTCTACAAACCATTCCCCTTCCTTTGCACATGGTCTCTATTCTGTGACCTTTCAAACATCTCACTCAAATAGATCAATATCTTTTCCTTTTTCTTTTTCTCATTGATGCTGGCCTTCACCTCTCCCCTGAACAGTTTTTCTTTTGAAGTCTCCATCGCATTTCCCTAAACACCTTGCCCTGATTAAAAGCAAGTCCTGGACATTTTTCTCTACCTAATTCTCTAATCTGATAATAATTGATGGAAAAGCCTTTTCATACACTGACCTCAGACCTCAAGGGCAATGAGAAAAATCTGTAAGCCTTACCACCTCCTGGGCTTTGTTTTCACCATAGTTTAAATGAATGCAAGAATAAGTTCCCATTCATTCCAATTAGTAAAAACCAAACAATCATTTGCCCACATAAAATGAAAGCTTAGCCACCTTTCCATAGGAAGACACGAAGCTGAACACTTTTAATTGAAGCTAGACAGGAACATTAAGAAGACATATTTCTTTAGTGCTGTCCCCTTTCACGGTTCTTGAATGCCAGGGACTGGCTTACATTTTAGCCAAGGTGAAAGATCCCTTCGTTGTTGTCTTTAAGAATCACCATTTAGAAAAGAAGCAGCAGTTACTCCATTATTGAGTTTTCTTATCTGCTACCTTGGAGAGCAGTTGGACTAGACTGCTGGGCTGCCCTGCCCCAGTGCTGTAGATGGAATGTCAGGAACAACAGAAGTTCACTGCTCACAATTCTACAGGCTAGAAGCTCAAAGTCCAAGTATTAGAAAGTTTGGCTTCTCTTGAAAACCTCTTTCTTTGGCTTGTTTGATGGTGGCCTTTTCCCTATGTTTTCACAGGGTCTTCTCATTGTGTGTTTGTGTCCTGATCTCCTCTCTTGGATTAGTCATACTGGATTAGAACCCACCCTATGATCTCCTTTTAAACTGATTACCTCTTGAAGACCCTATATTCAAATACATCACATTCTGAGGTCCTGAGTATTTAAGACTTCAGCATATGAATTGGGGGCAAGGGGACACAATTCAGCCCATAAGGGGGATATTGAGGATAACCTATGTTAGAGCAGAGTGTTAGTTTTAGTGACAAGTTACAGGAATTCATTCATGCCAGTGAGAGCTAATAATAACAACAGTCATTGTCACCTGGAGAAAGAAAAAACTCTTAAGTGAGTGCAAGTGTCTGAGGGAAAGAATCTGGCTGTCCCAACTTGAGTCACCATGGGCCAACAATTTAGGACGATGGCAATGTGATCACCTATGTCAAATGTGGCTGCCTGGAATGCCCCTGTGAATTGAGGTGGTGTCCATAAAATGGAGGATTGCAGATAGACCCACATGTTCTCAGCTTGTGAACAAGGTGGACACTAAAAATTACTGCTATGTGGATGGAAATATTTTCCCACATGTCCCACTTTTTTATTTTTTTATTTTCTTTTTTTTTTTTAATTTATTTTTTTGCTATACCTTAGCACCTGCTTCTCTCCTGCTAACTAGCCTACCTAGATATTTCTCCCCTTGATGCATAGATAATATGTAACTATAGCAACTTATTGTATAAGTAATTGCTATAAATCATCACTCAGGGGTTAGGAAGCCATGGAGACCTGACCCCTGCATTTGACTGGAGCATTAGTTCATGACTAAGGTGAGTTTCTTATCTCCAGAACAATCGATGTCTTACCTTTTGAAAATAAAGAAAAGTGTGTATGCTGCAATTCTACCTGGAAGCTCAGGCACTGAAGTGGTCCTAGGAGATGCAATTTCAGATAAGACTCACCTTTTCATCTTCTAGGTCAGCATCTTGGTTAGGTCTCAGTTGCCTCTAATCATTCTCTTGGTCGTTTTGGCTTCAGCTTCCTACCATTTACAGGACCAGCTGATGAGGAAAGACACAGGTTCAATGACAACACCTTCAGCTCTAACAAGACAGCAGTCTCTCAGGTGTAGTCAGGTCAGCCCCCAAAGGTTCAGCTGGCATGTTAAGTACCCCAGAACCCACCAGCTCTTGGTGATTGCCCACCTCATTCATTTGCTGTAACCTGGAATTTATGGACACAAGGACAATGTCCTGCCCTCTTCCTTTATCTTAAACTAAACTAAACATATGAGGTCTGTTCTGAAAAAGCCCAGCCATTATTAATATAATGAGAATGATTTATGCAACATCTATGTAACCTGGCAGCCAAGGAAGGTGCAAGTGGACTGGAATGCACATTGTGAACAATGAAGACGTCACTGTACTTGGTGGTGGCAGTAGGCACCGTTGAGTGAGTACATGTACAATGTGGCTGTTGCATTTAAAATGAGCAAGTACAGCAATGAATCTGCACCAATTTTCTGTGAAGCTTGAATGTTCCTCCATGGAAACTATTCAGATGGTTCAGAAAGCTGCAGCTATGGGCAACTGGTGATTGGCAACTTCATTGGGACAACATGCCCACTTACACATCATATCTCATGCAGAGTTTTTTGGAAAAACATCAAATCACCCAGACAATTCAGCCTCTGGCTTTCCTAAAATTAAACTCACCTTCAAAAGGAAAGAGAGGTTTCAGACCATCAGTGAGATTCAAGACAATACAACAAGGCAGCTGATAACACTTGGGAGAACTGTGTGAGGTCCCAAAGTGCCCACCTTGAATGGCAATAAGGAGTCATTGCCGAATGAACAATGCTTCTTGTATCTTTTACCTGTTTCAACAAATGTCTCTATTTTTTAAATAATGTGTGGCTGGATACTTTTGGGACAGGCCTCATAGAATTGGCATGACTCACGTTACATTGCTGGGATAAAGAAACAGACATAACCCAGGGTTTTATAAACTCATCCTCTCTTACCAATACTTTGGAATACAGCTCAGTGATAAGCACATGGACCCTGAAGCCACGCTGCCTAGGTTCAAAGCCTGGCTCAACTGCTTACTAACTCTACCCTGGCCAAGTTATTAACCTCTTGGAGCTTCATTTTCTTCATAGAGTTGTTATGATCATTATATGAGCTAATATACCTAAAATGCTTAGAGCTATATAACTCATTGCTATTATTATTACCACTGTGCTAATATAAAATCTGGCCTGCCTGCCTGGTGTGGCTCAGCGGATTGATGCCAGCCTGCAAACCCAGAGGTTGGATTTCCCATTCAGGGCACATAACCAGGTTGCAAGCCAGGTCTCCAGCCAGGTTCTTAGCTAGAGACCTGGCTTGGCTGGAGGCAGGTGAAAGGCAACCATACATTGGTGCTTCTCTCACTTTCTTCCTCCCTCCCTGCTCTTCTCCCTGAAAATAATGAATAAAATCTTTTTAAAATAAAATAAAATCTGGCCTGAAGGACCACTAAGGACTGATCTGTGAAAAAATATAGGGACTTACCACTTGGTTCCCCATTCAGGGCATTCTGCTCTCCTATCTTTTTATTACATCCCTCCCAGCACCCAAGCATTTGGGAGCCTCATGGAAACTTCCTCCACGGCACCCACCCACAGCTCACTCACACTCTGGCTCTTCCACCCATCCCTCACCCCATTCCTATTCTGTCCTCTCAGCAGGGCCCAGGGCCAGCCCTTTCCGCTAGTGCTCTGGTTACCAATATCAGGGAAAAGAGAACAGAACTTCTAAAGACTCTGAAGTGACCAAAGGGAAAGCTGAGGTTAAATAATGAGACTGTTGCCCGAGGCAATGCTAAGATTTAGCATGATTTCCAGAGTTCAGAAGGCACAGTTCCTTCCCTTGATGCCGTAGAGTCAGCCTTGAGGCTCAGCCTCGGCTGCCTTTTCAACTGAGCATCTGCCTTTCCAATTCTCAGCTGGCTTCACTCATTCCATCCTCCAGCCTGCTGTGCTCTTTGTAAAACCCAATTCTAGTCATAACACTCCTCTGCCCCAGACCCTTCATTCAGTGTGCTGAACACAGCCTTCTCTCTGTCTGTTGACACACAGCTGGGTGACAGCAGGCCACACTGGCCGTTTCACTTATTTGTTTACTTATCTGTGTCTCCTAAGAGATCACAAATGCCTTGAGAACAAGCACCCTGTCTTACTCATCATTGTATCCCACTAGTCACTCCAGCAGAAATTGTAATTCGGTGTTAAGTTGCATCATCCCAAATCAAAGTGTTTGTAGGAATTTAGAGTTGGGAAAACAATCTAAAACACTTAATATACACATCCCTTTGTTTAAGCAAGTCTGTCTCCCTTCCAGAGACTCTGCTCTGCTCCCAGCTTTGATTGCATCCTCTCAGCAACTCAGCAAACTTCCACCATCAGGTCCCACCCAGAACTCACTTAATACACCGTAGATGACAAAGTACGCTAATGATCAGGGTTCTACACTCTGTCCCACTTTTAAAAAAAAAGAAAAGAAAACCTTATTAAAAATGGGCACAAGACCTGAACAGACATTTCTTCGAAGGAGACATAAAAGTGCTCAACAGGTATATAAATAAGTGCTCAATATCACTAAACATCAGGAAAATGCAAATCAAAGCCACTATGAGATAGCACTTCACATCTGTTAGTATAAAAAGAGCCCTGGCTGGTGGCTCAGTGGAAAGGTGCCGGCCTCCTTCCCTTCCTTCCCCACTCTCTAAAAATGCTAATTGAAAAATCTTCAAAAAATGATTATTTTTAAAAAAGAGGGGGTAATAGGTGCTGGCAAAGGGTGTGGGGAAAAGGGAATCCAGTGGTGGAAATGTAAACTGGTGCAGCCACTGTGGAAAGCAGTATGCAGTTTTCTCTCCCACCTTACTGTAAGCTCTTTGAGGTCAGAAATCATGTTTTATCAATTCTAGTACTTCCCTCAGCCCCAAGCCCAGAAAAGATGCTGAGCTATAATAAATATAATATGATGAGTGAGTGAATGAGGTGGAGACAGGGGGTGCTTTTCTTTACACACAAAAATTATAACACTGCAACCCTATCAACAGGTTTAACCTGGATACTCTTCCTAACATTGGGATGGATTATATGGATGCATCGTATTCTTTCATCCTTGTTACTGAGGGACCAATGATTCCAGTATAGCTGAGTGAGAGCGTTCAGCAGGGTCTGATTAGGGGCAATGCCAACTGGCTCTACCCTTAACAGGAATTCTGCTTTTGGCCTGCTCATGGGCATCACACACTCCCCAGCTGAGCCAAGGCCTTTGCATGAAGTCAGCTTGCAGCATAGCCTGGCAGAGGAACTGAGAATTATAAGGACTAACCTTCTCCAATCTGCAACGAAACTGAAAAAGTGCACTTGCTACATGCCAATGAATAGAAGCCTTCCTTCTTTTCCCTTCACTTCCCTTTCCTTCCCACCCCTCTCCTTCCCTTCCCTTCCCTTCTCTCATCCCTTCTTCTCTCCCTCCATTCTTCCTTTAATGCTCAACAGCAAATATGATGCTGCTATAAACTTCAACAACTTCAGTGGTTGATTAAATACTTCAGCTTCTCTGCCCTGCTAATCAACTACCAAAGTCTTCAAAACACAAACCAACCAACCTCAGAGAGATTTTATCACTTAATTACCGTAAAACAACCCCACTGATGAAATGCATGCTTGACCTCAAAGGAGCGACAGTAACTATTATGTTACTTACATCAATTGCAGTTAGAAACAAGTGCAGAGAAATCTGGCCTAGAAACATGACCCCACCTCTGATTTAACGGGACATGCTCTTATAGGACCAAAAGAAGCACATCCCACCACCACTCTCCCAAACAAAACCTGTATTCTTTTGGGATTTTTTTGTCCAGTCAAAGTGCAAATACCATATAGATTAAATTACAATCAAACCATGGGCAATCATTTATGCCTTAGATAAGGTTTGATGAATGGAACCATCTTCTTCAGCCACTGGCATGTACGGAGAATTAAGAGAAAGGACCTGGAGACAATGATACGACAATGACCCATCATCAAGGGAAGAAAATAAGTCAAAAGAAGAATAAGGGCCCAAGCAAACATGCCTCACCTGTTTCACGCCTTTACTTCCTGCTTGACATTAATAAAGTTGTTGACAATTGCGTGGAAATAAGAGGCTGAGGAATCTGACACCCTCTTCTGCAGAATTGAGTTACAGAAATTTTCTGCCTCTGATGTTGCATCACTACTGTTCCAAGCATGAGGCGATATGAATTTCAACTCATTGTGCCTCTGTAGGTATTCCTGACAAGCTCCGTGTAAATAACGTTTGATAGATCAAATTATAATATATTCCAGGAGAAAATTGGTGAGCTCATCTCAAACAGTGAGAATGTCTTGACTATTTTGGATAAATGCCTCGCTTTTCCACATTGGGCTTGCTTGCTGAGAAGTACATTTACTGTATGTGTTGCATCTCTCCCTGGAAGGCAGTATATTTATAATCCCATCATAACTACTGATTTAATTTACAAAATGCCTGCTCAGGTGGGCAAGTCACTGTAGGAGTGTCCTGATGATTTCCATGTGCCTACTCGGGATGCATAAGGTAAATATGATCATCCCCAAACTGGTAAGAGATGTGCTCACCTGACAAGTTAGTAATAGAATGAGCAGCTTTCCCTCTTGGGAAATAGAATGGCAGCAAGTAAGAGAAAGACTTCTTATAGCTATGGGCTCTAGAAGTAAAAATAGCTGATAAAAAGTGTATCTGAACAAAAGCCTCAATTTTGTTGAAATTGTTAATAGAAACTGAAGAATAAGGGTAGGTATTATTGTGTTATATGAGGTTAGGGAATCTAAAAGGGTGCTGTAAATAGAAAAGCCCTGTCTCATCAGCTTGACTGTATTTGTGCATGATGATTCTTAGGAATGTTTTCAATAATAAAAGTAATTGGCTTTTTAGACCGTACCTGGAAGCAAAGTGATGTGTGCCCCCTAAACAACTTGGAATCAAGTGTGCCCACATCTAGGGAAACCAAATATCTCAATCCTGAATAGGAGAAAGCAAAAAGTCTACCCAGTTTTTTCTAAGTCATAATCCACGGGGTTGTCACAGTGGGGCATCACCACCTTAACCCAAAAGAAAAATTCTCCAAAACTATCTGCACTCTTGCTTTATATCCTTATTCAACTGTCTACGGATTAATAAGGTAGCTCTGCACCATCCAGACAGAGGCAGGAATTCTCTCTGGTGGTAAACATCCCATTGGCATTCTAGTTTATCCATCATATTCATGTGAATTGATTTGGTAAGTATTCATTGCTTTAATTCTGATCGATTATAAGTATACTCATACAGTCCCATTTTAGGAGCCCATAGACAGTGCTACATTCACAAAGCCGCTGCTACATTTCTACGACTTTATGCTTTCCTTTACCATTGATCTCTTTCCATTCTTTTGCTGTAGCTTAAAAGGTTGATTTTCTTCAATGGTATGACTCATGAGCAGGATGGATACAGTACCAACAGATCTCTCACTTGTGTAATAAAATATCTAGTTAAAATGATTGTTTGGCAGCATAGGCAGAGATGCAAGACCAGACTTGAGCATGATTTTCAATAACATCTAAAGTTAAACATTTTAGCACCACAGGGTCCTTTAAGAATCTGATTTTAAAAAACAAAAAACAAAAACTGTGGACCTCCTCACCATTCAAATTCACAATCACAAGATATGGGGTGTGGGGTAGTACCTGAATTCCATCTGCAGTCTGCTATTTAAGAAGCCTGACCTCATGCAAACGCCTCTTTTGAATATGGGGAAACTGAGGCTCAGCGAAGGAAAAGGACTACTGAGATTATACAGCTAGTTATAGGCAGAAACAGAATTAGGTCTTTAACATCTTCAGGTCAACATTTATATAACCAATTATATTTTTCACTTTACTGCCAGTCGTACTGACATCAAGTAGCCACAGCTGCAATGTGGAAACCAGTCAGGACATTCTGGTTGGGCGTCCACCTCTCCTGGAACCCAGTGAGTGAACCGGAAATGCCTTCTCGCCCAGCCGACCCCTGTTCTCTAAGCCAAGCTGCATTTCATCATCCAGTTATTGAGCCTTTATCCCTATCTTTTAAAAAGGGAGGTAAAGGAGGGAAGCAGTGTTGGCCAACCCAATCTGGAGAAGATTCCAGGAATCACCATTCCTTCCCCCTGAAGCCTGAACTACATGATGCAAACTTTTGGTCTGTCTAGTGATTTCAATCAAAGAAATGGGAGAGTATGGAAAGAAAAGTAGCCAATTTATCTGAACTAATTAGTCTAGTCAATGGAAACAGACCACCTAAGGGACCCAGGAAAGCTTCTCCTAAAGCAATTTCTCTGTAAAATATGAACTAACATGTCTATGATGTTTTATATCCCATAGGTGCCTTCAGGAACATAAATCAATCAAGGAAGGAAAAAAAATCAAAGGGGAAAAGCAGCAAATCCTTAATATGAAATGCCTTACTGTCAAAAACAACTCTGAAATGAATAACTCTCTTTTTAACCCGTAAGGAATAAGATTTAGAGTGGCTGAGTAATTTGCACAAGGTCCTAGAATAGTAAGCAGATTCAGGATTTAAACCTTGATATCTGAGTAACAACCCTATTTTATAGATGACAACATGAGGTCTAGAAGGTTATATCACTGCCCTCATTCATGCAGCTCCTAAAGTATGGAGTACTTGAACTCACATCTTTATTTATTTTTTAATATATTTTATTTATTTTGCTATTACAGTTGTCCCAATTTTCTCCCTTTTGCCCCCCTCCACCCAGTACCCCATTCCCTCCAGCAGTGCCCCCCTTAGTTCATGTCCATGAGTCATGCATATGAGTTCCTTAGCTTCTCTATTTCCTTTGTTCTTCTTAACATCCCCCTGTCTATTCGGTAACCACCAATGTGTACTTTTTCTTTTTTCCTTTCACATCCAGAAAGTTCACCATTGAACTCACATCTTTAGAACCTAAAGCAAGCCACTCATTTCATTGAGTCAATGTTTCTCAGCATCCTATTCAAAGCACCTAAATGAGCAACCCCCAGAGTTCATTCTCTGAGAAAAACAGGCCTTGATTAGAAGTTCTCCAAAGGTGGTCGGTCGGTCCTTAGACCAACAGCATCCTCTACACTAGGCGACATGGTGTGGGTGCGGGGAACTTTCCCAGGTTCCTTGTTTGTGGCTGGGTGGTTTGTGTCATGACACTAAATGACACTAAATGTTTATTTAGTGTCATGCAGGTGTTAACTGGGTGGAATAAAGTGAATTAAAATGAATTAGTCGGATCTTAGGGAAACCAACCCTGAAAGACGAATTCAGACTCTGTCCGGTTACTTTTTGCTTGAATTACACAAGGACACTAACAAGAGATGAAAATGTATTGCTTTTCCTGGAGTATGCTATATTTTGTCGTGGAAAACGCTGTCAGTGCTACCAAATGCAAGTATAACGTTCGCTGGTGAAAACCAGCACCATCCTGCCTCTCATTTATGGCTCGCAATTGAATGTACCTGGCGGGACTCCGGCTGAGGGTTACCGGTTCACAAGGAATGATGCAACATCGCCACCATGTGGTTTCCAGACGAAAATGGCCAAGACGGAGATAATACCCGCCCCATTAAAATAGATGCACTGCTGCCCAGGCCTCCTACATCCTTAACCTCTGCGTTTTCAGCTTACAAGTCAGCTGGTAGAGGAGAGAGGAGGCCTGTCCCCAGGTGGATGTGAGGCATTAGTCAGATAGCACAGCAGCAACTGGGTGATCAGGTTACCCTTGGAAACTCCATTTTCATCCCTCGTTCAATATGTTCTCATGCCATCCTGCGCCTTTCTGGCTCATGGCAAGTAAGTGACTGTAGCTTAATCATTTCCATGCCATTCCTGCATCTCAGTGGCTGGCCGCTTAAGGGGGCCTCTGAGCTCAAATCACGAGTCCTATTCCCATCTTTGACCCTTCAAGTTTCACAAAGCTCATCTCCAACCACTAGAAACCCAATTTTATCCTGGTCTGTAAGAAGGAAAAAAAAACAATAAAGGGGAAAAGTAGAAAATGTGGAAAACTCTTAACAGCAATCACCCCCTCAGTTGGCCTGCTTATTCTTTGACATGTCTTATCCCTTTATGAATCATGTAGTGGTTTTTAGTTAGTATACATAGCCAAAGTATCTTACAAAACTATCTGTTACTTTGGGAAAAACAGAAATCATTTTCTAAATGATTCAAAGGCTTATCAATAAGCTCATTTATCTGCAAAGAACAGTTACCTGCATTTGTGTCGATGTACACTTGGGGCCCAACATCACGTGTTGCTTATAATTCACCAGTAAAAAACACAGATGGGTACTGTGTGCCATGCATGTGTCATGTGTTACCAAAAAGACAACGCAACAGGCATGGTCCCAGCTCTCTTGTTGCTCCGCATGCTGGAGGAAAAGCAGATACTAAATAAATGTATCAATGAGATCTGTTCTCCAACATGTGATTGTTGGATGTTCCTGGGAGATTTTGTCACCTGTCCCAAGGGGAGGCAGTGTGGTGTAGCAGGAAAAGAGCATGTGTCTGAAATCAGATCTTGGTTTGAATTCAGACCTTCTCACCCCTCATCTAGGGACCTGGGCAGAACACTTGGAGCCTCAGTTTTCTTGTCAATAGAATCAGTACGTAGTGTCTAATTCCTGGGGTTAGTAAGAGGACTCACTGTGATATCACATGGAAAGATGTCAAGTTCTTGGCACAGAACAATAAATGGTAGCCCCCCGCCCCTTTCAACCAGCGCACTTCTGATGACCTGAATCACTTGATAGCTCTCCTCACACATCTTTGCCTTGTTGCTGCTGGTATTTAAAGGCTGAAGGCTGGATTTAACATCCACCCACATTACCCCATATTTCTACAGCATCCCCATATTGTTCATGACCCTTCTACATGCTGGGGCCCAGCTATGTCCTTCATATCCATGCTATTGCTAATGCTCAAAACTTTGCATCCTCTTCAATGCCACTTTCAAAGCTAACCACACAGTATCAGTATCTGGAAAAGCTCATTATTAGCACGGGGGATGGAGAATCCCTTTCATTCCCATAGGAGCTATGAAGTTTTCCAGTCTAAAAAGATAAACTCAAAATGGCTTTCCCCCTCATCCCTGGAGAGGAGTTGGCATTGACTACCCACTCATGTGATGGCCATATGAAGGCAGAGAAGAGGATTTTCTTAAGACAATAAGCACGTGCCTTTGATACCTCATTGAACCACTGGGGACTGTCATCGGACCATCATGCCAGCGCCCCAGTGTGCTCTGCTCACCCGAAGCAACCAGGCAGCTTCTCTCTTCTCCTGCTTCCACTTTGGGAGGAGCTGCCCCCTGCTGACACCTTTACAAACGCAGGTTTCCCCTGGGAGAGTACAGAGGATGCTGGGAAATGTTTGTTCCAAATGAATTTTAAGAAACATAAGACATACACTGTAGGCGGATCAATATTCATTTACACTAGACTCAGACATACAAAAAGCAAACAGCCTTTTATGCCTCTGTAATTGATCTGGCTTCCCTCACAGGCCTTCACCCAGTTGGTATCAGAAGAAAAACACTGAACTTCATCCAGCCTAGTCATTTAGTCTTTCTCTGACTCACGGCTCAGCGTGGATCATTTGGATGAAGGCTCAGTGTTTCAGAAGCGGATCCCTTCCCATCCTGCTCTTTCTAAGGATGGCACCTTCGGGGCAGGGTGTGGCTCACACCACCTCTCAAGGGCAGAGGGGAGATGACTGGGGTCCCTGGATGTCAACTGGCAGCTGTTGTGGAGGTCCAGGCTGCACTGACCCTCGGAGAACTACTGAGGCACGATCATGTGCCTGGACATTCTGCTGGCACCTCCAAAAACTATGGCTGATATAGTTCCGTCTGGCTGGTACACATGGATGTACCCCTGAGGCCTGGCCAGGAATCCCTGCCCTGCTCCCTTCAACAACATGGGCTCATTCTGCCCACTGAAGCAACCCCTTTCTGCCAAGATCCTCAGCCAGGCTCAGCCCTGAGGACACAAGGTACCTCCAGGACCCTTTCAGTCACTTGAGAATAAAGGCAAGTTTGAAACTGGCAGGACCTTCAGGGCCTAAGCAGACTGTGCTGACTAAGTTAGCTGCCCACAAGTTGCTGCAAAGGTATTTTGTGCAACAAATCTACACCCGGAATCCCAAACCCGCTGCTGCTGGCATTTTACACGCGTGTGCACGCACACACACATACACACACACACACACACACACTTCCCATCTCTGGTGCTCAGGCTTGGAAGAAAGATCAAAACCTGAGTCTCAACCCTTCCTCATTTTTCTTCTCTCTCTCATCCCCCAATGCTCCCTTTCAACCCCTATACCAGAAAGGGTAGGTAGATCGTGGATTTGGGGGGGTTTCATTTCCTCTACAAATTATCCTCCCCTAGATATCAAGTCTTGTATCCAACCTGTCCTAGGCAGAGGGAAAAGCCTCTGTAACTGGAAAATCTAGGTTTAATTCAAGGAGGCCTTCCCTTGATATGGGGGGTGGAGGAGCAATAAAAGGACTTTAGGATATTTTTTTCCTCTCTTGACAAAGATCTATCTCAATGCAGACTCAAAAAAATTTTACTTTAAATATCAAACCTGGGATATTAACTCGTTCTCTTGGCATCCCTCTTTTAACCACCCAAGAGGGATGTAGGGCAATGCAAAACAAAAATAATTCAAAGCATCACCCACTGCACTACCACAGGTCTCCTTTTGCACTCTCCTGACCCTTGCTGAGCACCTGCCACTCGCCCAGTGTTCAAGATGGTACTGCAGGAAGAACAGAAGAGACATAAGACATGGTCACCACCTCAAGGAATCTTCCATGGTGAAGAATCGGAATAACAGGTAAGGCCTGACTTGTGGACCTGTGTGATCAGGCAATAAATGTTCTAGTTGGCAGTTCAAAAGCTACTCTCCCAACCCCTGGGTGCCCCTCTCCTCTGCTATTGTGAGGTTCTTTATATTTTTTTAATCTCTCTGCTACGGATAACAAAAGCACTGAGGCAAAGAGAAAGCCAGCAACCTGCACACTTGACACCCCTGCTGTCAGGGACCTGTAGTTCCCTGGGGGATGCGCCAGGTGGATGAGGACATTGATCAGGTCTCATTTTTGCATAAGCAATTGGTGCCCATAATTATTTTGATTATTTCACGGGTCACATAAGGCTTTACCAAGCGAAGAGCCATTAATTAAATATTATGCAAAACACCTTGTTCCTATGCAGTCTTCTTATATGTGAAATATAGTTCATTGAAAAACAAATCTTACATCAAATGAGTTTTATCTGTCTGCCTCAACCTCAGTAAGACCACTTAAGAAAATGATAAATGTTGTTTTCTTGGTTTTTTAAAAGAATTTATTTATTATTTTTAGAGAGAGAGGTAGGGAGAGAGGCAGAGGAAAAGAGACATCAATGTATGGTTTCCCCTTACCTGCCTCCAGCTACAGGCCTGGCTGGGGACCTGGCTTGCAACCTGGTTATGTGCCCTGGCTGGGGAATCGAACCAGCGACCTTTGGGTTCGCAGGCTGGTGTCTTATCCACTGTGCCACCAGCCAGGGCCTGGGTTTTTTTGTTGTTGTTTGGGGGTTTTTTTGTTGTTTATTTTTAAGTCAATTTTCACAAAGAGAAGACCTAAAGGGGCAGAACCATATATTGCCAGTAGTTCCTCTGGATCATGTGTGTATGAAGCTCTGCATCTTTTTTACTTTGCGTTTAAGATTAGCATCAACATTTAATTTAAAGCCAAATGGGGCATTAAAAATATACAAGGTTCAGAAGTCAACATATACTTAATTTTATATAGGTTTTTTAAAAGATTACTTAGATTTCAAAGTAGAAGAAGGAGGGGGAGGAGGAGGCAGAGGAGGAGAAGAAGAAAAAGGAGGAAGAGGAGAAGAAGAAGATGAAAAAGGAGGAGGAGTGTGAGGAGTAGGGGAAGAAGAAGAAGAAGAAGAGTGAGAAGAAGAAACAAGGAAAGAAAGCACAAGAGACCTACTTGCAGACAGGGTCACACAGACAGATGAACAGACAAGAGAAGGAAAGTCGCCATCAGTGATATCCACATCGTGTTTCCCACCTCTGAAATCAAGCCATCATGAATTCTCCAGGTTTTCTTTAGTCTCCTGCTGGATGACCTTCTCCTGTAAATGACTCCTATTATGGACTGAATGTTTGTGATCCCCTCAAAATGGACAAGCTAAAACCTAACCCTGCAACATAATAGTATTAGGAGGTGGGATCCATCCCTTATTTTCCCATCACCAGGCACTTTGCCGGGAGCTGCTTTTCTATCCTAGGTTCTCTATGCCAGGTCCCTTGAGGGACATGAACTACAACCTCCAGGCCCCCCAGGCTAGAATGCAGCACATCCTATAGGAAGAGGTGAGCCCCGGCATCAGGACACATAGGATAGCTAGCCACAGGAACAATGGGAGCTCCAGAGGGTTCTTGTGGCATCTTGTGGCCACAAGAACCAATTTATTAGGGCTGCCTTTCGGGAATGGATCAAACCTGAGGTAAGATATAAAAGCTGTTTCCTCGGGGAAAGCTCTTGAAATGTTCCAGATAACTCACCTCATTGAGGTTTCAGAAACTGCTCTTCATGGTCTGTGGCTGGCTGGGGCCCTGCTGAGAAGGGGGCACCCTGCCCAGGCTGCTCCCATGGACGGACCCCCTTCCCACCCGACCACGGCTCTCAGAGCCTCCCCCACTAGCTGGCTTTAAATCTGCCTTCACGTGATTCCAGTTTGCATCCAAAATTGAGAAGCACTGATACAGAACAGATTTGGGCCCAGCAAAGAGCCAGGAGAACTTACGAAAGGGTGCCTGTGAGAAACTTGTGCAATTGTCCCACTTCCCTTGCCTCTTTTAGGGCTTTACCTACCTTGGATATTTTGTGTCGACTGGAAAATCAGGCAACTCTTCATATATTAAACTAGAGAATTTACTAGAGACAACCAAGCATAAATGTTGGTGGGATTTATCTTCTATACAAGGGTGGGGAAAAGTAGGTTTACAGTTGTTTACAGGGAAAAAAGACATGTGGACTAAGAGTATAAAATAGCTTTATTCACTCAAAAGAATGTCATCCTGGCTCCGGGTGACACCACTATCAACCTACTTTTGCCAACGCTTGTATTATCTCATGCTTTTGTTTTCATTTCTATTATTCAAGTCCTTCAGGTTTGACAATTTTGACTCAAGTTTAATATCTTTACATCAGATACTTTAATTTCTGGCCCATTAATTGAGGGTAACCTGCTAGCAAAGCAGGTGATGGCCTCTGTAACACTAACTTCAAATAGCTATGAAATCAAGTAAAATCAAATCCTTCTCCTGCCCCAGCTCCTGCCACTCACCTGCCAGTCAACTGGTCACCCAGGAAACGGACGGCTGGGCCCAGTCCCCAGGGTTTCCAGTTCAGTTAGGTCTGGGCTGGTGCCTGAGGATTTAAATCTCTCAAGTTCCTAGGTGATGCTGATGCTGTTGATGTAAGAGTAAATACAATGTAGAAATGAGGAGAGGAATATACTTCTCCCTATGGTGAAAAAATAAAAATAAAAAAAGACCTTCCACTACTCCCTTTTTTTCTTTGAACATTTCCTTTCAGACACGAGTCCCTTATAAGCTCTTTCTCTGCCTCTTTGAAATGTATGTAAGTCTTCTTAAAAGCTTAGTGACAAGAAAAAAATTCTGAGATGTTCTAAATTAAAATTTCCGTGTTAGAACTTTGGTTCTCTTCCAGGTGGCTTTTCCCACATATTTCCACAATTATTCTAAAGAGAGAGACTAGCCAGGCACACGAACCCCAGGAGTCTCTGCTGCTCATTCACGAACAAACTTCCCCAACTTGCCCACAGCCTACGAAGTGAGCAAACCCCTTCCTGGGACCCTGCACCTACCCCAGAACTAGCCTCATTGCATTTCGGTCCCCTTTGCCTGTTGCTACTGTTCGTTCTTTCAGGGCTTCCACCCTTCCCTGTAGTGTGAAAACACTCACAAAACTCTGGATAGATGGACTTGCTGGTCTCTTCCACCTACGGATGCTGATGGTGGTTTAGACTCCCTACCCGGAGCCTGGTCTTCTTTTTTGGCTGGCAAATGGAGCCTTTCTTTTAAAAAGACTTTCAGCCATGGAGGGTTAAAAATAATTATGTAACATAAGGCTCTTGGCAATTGTATAATCCAGGAATGTTTCCTCAAGGACCAGGGAGCCACCTCTTTGACATGGAAAGATGGGGCTCCAATCTCTCTGTGTCCTAGGCTGAGAGGAGCCTAACTTTCTGGATTCTTCTCAAAAACCTACCACCGCCTGTCATAAAGACATGAGATATTTACTATTCCTTTGGATAAGGGCAATTAAGTAAACACAGAATGTCATCCCCATTACCCAGTGAATCTGGGAAGAGCTGTGTGGTAAATAATTCTGTCAAGTCCAGTTACTTGAGGAATAAATTATTAGTTACCTTGGGAACATGTATGTAATGGGTTATTGTGGTTGGCCGTAGAAAAGGGAGATTTCTTTCTGTCTTTGTAATCTTAGTGGATTGCCTGTGATAGAGGTCTCATTCTGGTTTAATGCCTGTTCAACAACAAAACTATTTTCTGTCTCTTCCATCTTGTTGAGAGGATTTCTGGGTTGGCAAGATATTTTGTTTTACTGGTGTGGTTTTTGTATGTTCCAAGTTTTCCATATTAAACAATTATTACATTTGTGGTATTACGCCACGTAATTAACATAAGAATTAAACCTACCTGAATGCAATTTCATTGTCTTGAATTTTTTAAAAAGAAAAATATGAATTAAATGTCAGGAAGGAGGGGTAGTTCTAGAACATTCTGGATAATCTTTAACACAACTGATTAACTATTGTAGGCTTTGACTTCTCCATCTGGGGATTTTGTAACACATATATTAATCATTCCAGGTTTTGGAAGCTATTCAAACATTTTTTTCGGTATGCTCTAAAATACAGTAAACATCTCATCTAATCACACACCTGTACCTCCATGCCGTCCTGCCACCTTAAAGCTTTTTTCAAATGAAACGAAGACTCCTTTTGAATCTAAGTCTCTCTGTTAAAACCACACACACACGCATTCAGGACTTTTCCTATGATTTCCAAATAGTGAGAATACGAAAAGTAAAGAAATGGGTCTCTTTGACATTAGTATAAAGTCACCACCTGACCTATCCACATTTTCTGTGTTATTTCTATGAGCAAAATACTCAGATTTGCTCACTGGACATGTTAAATTTCTATTTTAACACACAATATACTTTACATCATAGAAACAATATATTTCCTATATTTTTACTTACATTTGAAGAATGCCATAGCAATGAATAGTGGCCTTGTAACAAAGATCAATAATACTTCTCATTGCATTAAATTTTTTATCAACCCTAACTTCAAACAGGGTCATTCTAAGGTAACTATGACCAAAAGAAACAAGAGGCTATTTGATATCTAAATTCTTGCATTAAAACTCACTATTAGAGTAAACATCATGTAGACCTTAGAAGGTGTATTTTGTTACTGACACCACTTAAATGGAGATTAATTTTAGCAATTTAGTATTTAGCACTAATCACACAAAAAGCCCCCAAATTCCTAAGCTCCTAAGACCTAAACAATTAAGAGCATAGATCTGGAATCAAACAGACCTGGCTTTAAATCCAGGCTTAAACATTAACCAACAATGCAATTAAGTAAGGTTATTTAACCTCTCTGCAAAGTTTCCTCAACTAAAAGTGAATTAGAGTAAAAGAGATAATACTCTCAATAAAGAGTAGCCTTTAGTTACTATTATGTAATTGTTCTATCCAGCTCTATCATTACAAGGTATCCGGGTTCTAAGTTTTGCAGCTGACAGGGAGTCTCAACTACAACCTTGGTCACTTGTCTCGTTTTGTTTTTTAAAGGAGAAGTTGGCAAAATGCCCTCAGAAATTACCAATAGCCTGCCTTCCAAATAAGGTATAGATTCAATTTGTCTCTTTAAAAGGTAGAGCATTGAGTCCATCACTCAGCCAAAAATAAAATCAGAACCCAATACAGTTTATTCCTATCAGAGAGACTTACTGCTTTCAACACAATTTATCACTTTATGGTGTAAATCAGCATCACTGCAGCATGTTTCATATTAATTAAAAGACATTCCTTTCCATCTAAGGTTTAATCAAGGTAATTTACTTCTAAACATAATCAAGAAATTATGTAAAGTTAGGTGAACTATATGAGGAAGTTTTTTGCGTGTGAAGTTAATTAATTTTCAGATCTTTTTATGTTTTAAACGAGGATTCTAAAAGACAGGGTTTTCAAAATAACTCAGCAGAGTTTTGGAATATTTCAAAAGAGATCACAGTTTCTACCATAAACCCAGCCTCAGACTGTGGGGCACAACAGGGAGGGCACCTTGTGGATGTCCGGGCCTGCAGCCACTGCTCCGTCCAGACAACCTGGAACGCTTGGCCAGGATTACTTCTGACTACTTAGAAGAGGTCAAAAGGAATCATAAAAATTTGACATTCTTTCAAGAAAGCTTGGAGCTATGTATTTCAGTCCAGGAGAGGACGCGATCACTGGCATCTCTTAGAACGAAAGAGCATGGGGAGGAAAACACAGCTAGCCCTGTTTGTTCATCTCCAGTTTTCCGGCGGCAGGGGGACTGTTTACTTGCACTATTCACTTCCATAAAGAGGATTGGCACCCTCTGATCAGAGCCAAGTAAGAGCCTTATTTAGACAGTAGACACAGCTGCCTCCATGGCTAATGGGGGCTTTGACAGGTCTCCTTGGTCCCAAATCTCTACAATAGAATTTCCCGGCCCTTAAATTGACTCTTGAGTCACTCCAGCCAACCACCTCTGATACGGAAACACTTTTGAAGGGCAACGTTACAGCACCATGAGTTCTTATCACCCATATTTACCCAATATCTTCACGATGAAGGATCCTTGTTGTCTTATACTTCTCCACATTTCCATGGAGTCCACATACTGAAAGATCTTGCCAATCAAACTTAGGGCATGTATTAACCATCCTTTTAGCCCTTTTTTTTTTTTTTTTTTTTTCCATTACTGAAGGACATAGAAAATGACAAGCTCTGGTTGGCACAGGGCTACAAACATCATCACCACAGTGAACTGATATAATCCCAACCAGTAAGAGTCATCTAGCACCCAGACTCTGTCTGGAGCCAGGGCACCTGGGTTAGAAGCTCAGCTCTGCCAATGCCAGCTGTGTGACTTGGGGCTAGTTAGACAGCCTCTCTGTGCCTCCATGTTCTCATCTGTATCATGCTAGTAATAATAGTCCCTACTGGTAAGGTGATTGGAGAGACATAAGAGAAATAAGTTAATTTATTTAAAGAGCTTATAACAATGTCTAAAATATATAAATGCTCATTTATGATAGCTCTAATATTTAAAACAGCTTGATTTCTAGAAATATCTCCAGGAAATAGTCCTAAAAACCTGTATTCCTTAATGTTTGGGCCTTGAAGGACATCACCTTAAGGCCTTTGAAAATTTCATCTTGTTTTCATGTCACCCATAATTCAGCTCTCTACACTATAATTAACCATGGTTTTAATACCATCTTTCCACACAAAGTGAAGAGAGAATAAAAACTATCTGTAAGACTGTCAATAATATTCATGTAACCATTTAAACCCCGAGGTCTTTTAAAATTCCTGTTTCTAAAATCCTAAGTCACTGGAAAGTGCATATTGTTTCCATTTACCCCATTTCATTTGAAAACTCGGGAAGTGAGCTTTTGTCTGACAGCAGTGAGGTATTTCGAGGAGTAGTGGATGATAAGAGCGCCAGGAGAAGCCAGTGGGTTCAGTCAGGTTTCTGAGGGAAATAGCCCAAATGCCCTCAGAGGAAAGCTATGCCCACATGAAATGAAGAATACAGAATATTTTGGCACAAGGAAAAGGGCAGTGGTCCGGTCTTTCAAGGGCTGAAATGGATAACTATCCAGAGGGTGTGAGAGTTGGGCTGTACGTGCACCTCCCCTACCAGCTGTCCTAAGGGCAACTAGGACTTGGGACAGAGTTGACATACACCCCACTACCACTGTCATCAGTTTTCAATTCTCTATAATCTTGAGAAGTTACGCTGTGGCTTGATTTCCTTATCTGTGAAACAGAGATAACACCTGTCGTAGGGCTGTATAGGGATTAAATGCGTTAACGTATGTGCAATTCCGGGAGCCTTGCCTGGCGCAGGTTAGCTGTTACATAAACCTAAATTATTCCCTTTATTGAAATCTGTTTTAAAACACAGGTTTCTAAGCTTCTCCCCCATTCCAGTGAGTCAGAATTTGCAAGTCTCCCCCAAGTGACGCTGAGGTGAGGCAGGTTTGGAAACCATGGGTGGGCAGCTTGACTTGAAAGGAATTATCACTCAGTTATCATATTTAAAATATGTCCAACCAGCCCCAGAACAGAAATATGAGACAGTTAGATGGATGAAGGGCAGCATTCTTAACTGGCATCAGTTTTGCCCCCCAGAGCACACTTGCCAACTTCTGGAGAATTTTTTTGCTTGTCATCATTGGAAGGGGAGCTCTACTGACATCTAGAGTCGAGATGCTTCCAAGCCTCCTGTAATGCACAGCTCCCTTGTGAAGAATTACCAGGTCCAAAATATCAATAGAGCTAAGGTGTGGGTAATCCTGACCTGGACCAATGCTTCTCAAACTTTTATGTCTGAATCTTACTACAGTGTGTATTCTCACTTAGTCCACATGGGGACCTAGGGTAAATCCTGAGGATTTGCTTTTTTAAGGGACATCATCGAAGAGCTTTATTAGAATAATCTGATTCTACCCCAGACTTATTGGTTCAGAATCTGTATTTTAACAAGTTCCCTGGAGGATGTACATTCACATTAAAGTTTGAAAAATTTTGCTCTAGAAAATCCAACCAGATTCACACCAGTCCCAAAAAGAGCAAGCACTTTTTTCAGAACTATTGACAAAATAGAAGACCAGATGTTATTCTCTAGGCAATTTTTTTTTTTTTCATTTAAATAAGATGCAGAACTGTGGGGATTTTGTTCAATGAATCCACATTGGATTATTCAGAATTCAAAGTGGGTTTACTGTTCCATAGTCAAAGCAGGCAAAATCTTAGGGGTGTTTCTGGGAAATAGGAAGAAAAGGGGAGGGAAGAGAAGGAAGGGGAAAGGGGATGGAAAGGGAGAAGGAAATGAGAGAGAGGAAAGGAAGGGAAGAAGGGAAAGAAGGGAGGGAAAAGAAAATGAAGGAAAAATAGCAGGGAGGGCAGAAGGAAGGAAAAAGAAAGCGAGGAGGGCAACACAGCCCTGCCGCCTGGTCAGCCTGTCCCTGCTTGCAGGGATACCCGAGCATGATGGGAAAAAAAAGAAAGAAAGAAAAGAAGCAAGGAGGGGTGGGGAGGAAAGAAAGAGACAGGTTTGGGAAATGCTCCATACAAGCAAGATTAAGCAAAAAGATTTTTCTTCACTACAGGACTTCTAGGCACCTTCAACATTCTAAAGTACAATTTGAAACTCCAAAAATGAATGTCTTCAACATTTGACCGTAGAAGCTTGTTTTCACAGAGCATCTCCCTTCATTAGATACTACATCAGCCTGCAATAACCACCGCTGAATGTGTAATTATGAGCTGGCCAAAAGGTACGTTTGGTTTTTTCCATAAAATGGCCCTAGTAGCACTTAGTTACCTTTAACTTCATTCAAAACAATTTTGGTAGATCGTATTGTGATAGCTATCATATCAAGTGTGCATTTTGTTTAAAAACTTACCAAAATTGGTGAATTTTGGTGTACCCATTTTAATATTAAAGATGGAAGAAAACATGCAACATTTTCAGTATACAATGCTTTATTACTTTAGGAAAGATAAAAATGCAGCTGAAATGAATAAAAAAAAAAAAAAACAGATGTGTGCCGTGTATGGAGAAGGTGCTGTGCCTGATGAAATGTGTCAAAAGTGGTTTGTGAAGTTTCCTGCTGGAGTTTCCTCACCGGACGATGCTCCACAGTCCGCTGGACTAGTTGAAGTTGATAGCAATCAAATCAAGACATTCATTGAGAACAATTGACATTATACCACATGAGAGCTGACATACTCAAAATATCCAAATCAACAAAGTTATTAATGAAAATAAAAGACATGTGTCTTTTATTTTATGGAAAAAACTAAATGCACTTTCTGGCCAACCCAGTATTTTGCACCAGGCGCCATGTTAAGCGCTTAACCATATCATCCCTTTTAACCTTCACAACACCATGAAGTAACTAATATTATCCCCTTTCTAAAAAGAGTAAAGTAAGTTCAGAGGGGGCACATTATCACTGAACTCAAGCCCTGCTCTTCCTGGACCCCAAAATTCATCTTACCATTAAGGCCTCAAGACCCTCAATGAAACAAGTAAATGCTTGTAAAACCCCATGGGAAGTGAGTAAAGACAGGGACAGACAAGTCAGGTCTATTGGTTTCCCCATGAAAGTCGCCTCATGAAGTTTTCTTGGCATATAATTCTAATGACAGATGTGCCAACTGAGCCATTGTATTTTTCCAGCCCAAATTTACAGTGAGACAGAACTTGGGTCTATGTCAAAACAAGAGGCCAAAAAAAAAAAAAAATGGATTCACAAGCTTCTATTTCACAGAGATGTGGATTTGTGAAGAAAGTTAATCGAAATCACACGCTGAAAAATGAGCCATGTGAAAAACCACCCAACGTGCCAGCTCCGTTTGTGGTGGGAAAGATTAGTAAGTGCCCTTTCCCCTTGGCTTCTGAATCCCATGAGGCTTTTTCTTCTCAAAAAAAGATCCTTGGGATACCAGTTTCCTCCTCTGTAAAAGGAGGGAATGGAACTAAGTCTCAGAAGCATCTTCCAACTCCAAATTGCATGGCTTTCTGCAGCGACTAAACCAATTCCAAATTGCCTAATGGGAGTAGCTTAAAGAACATTCCTTGGTCCTCTCTACACATAGATTTGCAATCATCTATTCAAGCTCAGTTCCATGCTTCCCTATAATGTAGATTTCTAATTCCTCCAATAGTTTCTTGTTCACACTTTTCAGGTACTCACACACATCAGGAGAGTCCTGGGCTCTTCACTACCCACTTGTGGTGACCAGAAGGAGCCAGAGAAGGAAGGAGCAAGAACGAGCTGTCCCCACAATGCATTGCAGCTGCCCTGTTCATCACCGCGCTGAACTTTTCTCACTTGCAAGGGCAATGGGCATCGCCTACTGTGCTCAAAGAGTGCTTCTCAATCTGAGGTGAAAAACCAGTTTTGTTTTGTTTGTTTAAATCCCCAATTATTTATTAAAACGTGATGAAAGCAAATTACTTGACAAAGGAAATGCTCCTTGGATGTCAACCGCAATTTCAAATTGCTGTGAAAGTTCCTAAACATTTACTGTTCACTTCCAAACATACCTTGGTAGGAACCTATAACAAACAGTTCACAGAACCACACGGCCACGCAACCCACAGTACTACCCTAACCTCCAGATATTTTGCAAGCAATGTCTATGTCTACCGCCTGGTGCCACGGGCACCCATGATACTTAGATAATTGGCTCAAGCCCTCCTCCAGATGCCAACGTGAATGAGAATGAGGCTGAGTTATTGCAAAGTGATAGTATTAGTAAATAATCCATGGGGCAGTGGGGGGTATTTGAAAAGAGGAAAGACAGCACGTGGCTTGCCAAGTACCATATCTGAGTGAGGGAAAACGATACTTAGTGGAGAATCAAACCTCCTATAATACCATAGAGCGTTATGTTTGGAAGTCCCAGACAAATCTCCACCTACTTTCAGCACACTTTTTTCTTTATCCTGGCTTGAACCCATGGAGATTGGAAGAAACGCCTGGAAAGCAAAAACCTAGGCTTCAGCCTTTACTGCTTTCACCCCCCTGCCTTCCCCATAGCGCCGCCCTCACTGGGTGTCATCAACTTTGTCTCCAGGAAAGGTCCCGAGTCCACCCAGTTGTCGCCACCTCACCATTGACACCACCATCACCTACCACCAGCCTTAGCTGGTCTCCCTGCTTCTTCTCTTGACCCAGCTCAACCCCATCATGCAGAGTTAATCTTTTAAAATATAAAGCACATCAAAGGCTTTTTAAAACATAACCCAGTGCCTTCCTGTAGCACTGAGATTAGACTCCAAGTCCCAACCATGGCTGATAGTGTCATACAGCCTCTCGATCCCTCCACCTGAATGTCACCCTTGGCTTTCTTCATTTCACTCCAGCCACACAGACTTTCTGGATGTTCCTCCGGTCCCTGAGCTCATTCCCGCCTTGGGTGTTTAGCCCAGCCCTTGACCCACCCAGGAAAACTCTTTCTCCAGGTCAGGGCAAGCCTGGCTCCTTTTTGCCTCTTGCCCCGGCTTACCTGTAACGCCCTTCATCAGCTCCACCCTTACCACCCAAGTGCTCTCTTTTACTTCATCCAGATTGATGTGCACCATCGCATTTACCGGTGGCATGCGATCTGCCTTGCTATCTGCTGGAATTCCTATGTGCTGGTGCCTCGCATACCATAAGCACTCGATATTCATTGTCTATAGGAAACCTTCCAACACTGTGCACAAGTTTGTGCTTAGCTGCTACTTAGCATTATGAAAAATAACTAATTCAGTTCAGGCAAGGGGCAATAAAAGAAGCTGAGGGATTTGTTTGCTGACTTACTTGGGATTTAATTACATGGAGGATTCTGATGAAAAGACAAAAAAATATTGTAGTACATTATGGTGCTAATGTGTGGGAGTTTCGTTGTTTACCCTTGTCTCCTTCCTAGGGTTTTATTAATGAGCCAACTATCTTGTAAGTGAAAATGTATTACAATGAGTTCCATTTGGTTGTGGGTCAAAATAAAACAGCACAGAGTAATTTAAACAAAATGATGTTTGCTTAGTGAATGGCAGGCCTCATTAACACTTGCTTTTCTTCTTCCACACTTTAGCTGTGCACAACCCAAGTTGAGCAGATGCGGCCTCCATCCATCTAGCTTATGGGAGGAAGAAGATAAGCCTGCTTACTCAGCGATCTAATTTGACTTCTGGAAAAATAAAGTCAAGGTGACCCCTTCAAAAAGCTACCCTTTCCAAAGACTACCCCCCCTTGCTTGGCAGCTTTTGAATGTTTGGGGGGTCTTATGACAGCCACTCCTGATTTTCTGGGCAGGTATGCAACACCTGGTTACTTCTCAGAAGCAGCTTCACGGACCAAAGCAGAGCACTGATCCCAGAGAGGCGGCATTCCCCTTCAACAGATAACCTTCAAAAGAAGGGCAGCACCTTACGCCCACCTGTGTTAACTGTCAGCTGCCCACAACAGAGAGTGCCGTGGTGGGAATGCCCCTGTTATCATCGGCCCTCATCGCTGCGATAGAGAGACGCTGCTCTTGTGGGCTGATCGGGGTAGATGTCAAGGGCTTCTTTGCCTTTGATGTCAACCCTTCACCGCCACAAGATGAGCATGTGCCATCTGTGGTGCAGCAAGGTGTCGCACAGGGGAGGGAGAGAAGCAAGGAGATGCATACATGTACAGCTGTTTCCTATTGCTGCTACTTCATCGACATGGGCCATCTCTCCCCAAAAGAACATTGAGCTCACCTTCTAGAAAGTGTAAGGAAAGTGTAGTGACTTTTCAGCTATGAAAGGCCGATACTCTATTTGAAGCAATGAGTGTAGCTGGTACACCACTCGGTCACCGCTGGGCTCCCAGGGATCATGCATTGACTTCTCTTGCCTGTGTCAGATTTGCCTCTCTGTGATGTTGTGAAATATTTTTTATTTCATCTCTCCCATCTCACCTACGATGATGCTGAACATGTGACACTGAATTGATACTTAGTATGCTCTTAATACTTTCTATTTGGGTCAGTTATGGTTGTAGATGTCATGACCATCAGTTTGGGGGAAATGAACATGTAAGCACCCTTTTCACAATATGTATTTTATCATTTTCACTCCTCATTCTCAACTATTGTGATAGCACTGGACTGGTTAATTATTGATAGAAGCCCATGAGAGCTTAACTGCAACCCAATGAGAAGTGATCATTTTGGGTACCAACTACATAAAATTCTGTGATCTCTGCAAATGGAGGACAAAAATTAAATGAGACATAATGGACTTGGTCATGCTGACAAAGACAGATGACACTATGTAAGTAAAAAAAAATCCAGAAAAACTATGACAAACATTTTACACAGTCTCTGACATGTAAGGGGCACACCTTATTGTTTTTGTGAAAACAGAAGAATCTCAAGTCCAACACCACAGCGCTCATCCGCAACAACATGAGTATATTCTTCTCTTCATCTTAAATTAAAATCTATCCTCCAGGGTTCTGTGCACCTGTGTATGAGCAGCCAGGTGTTCAGCTGTTTAAACACAAAACAACAAGCAGCAGGCATTTCTCCTGGATGGGGGGAGACAGATACAGATGCTACAGGCAAAGCCCAGAGGCCAGAACCATAAAAGGGTAGAGAGTTGAACAAAGGCAAATGCTGCACCTTTTACCCCTGAGAAATGTTAGCTAACTCAATTTCAACAAAAAGGTAATACAGAGTAATTAATCCATAGAGCTTACTCGAAAATAAGTTGGATTCACTGAAAAATATAAATATATACATATGAAATATATATATATATTCATCAAGAATCATTGGAGTCAATGCATCAATAATAGACTGATTCTAGAACCAAAACATTTAGAGCAAGGTAAAACTATTGTTTAGGAGCTAAAGTCTCTTCAGAAACCAGCTGACCTTTATTTTCCAAAACTAAGACCTCTATAAGTCTGAGACACTAACATAATTAAACCAAAGAATTTAGAAAATCATTTTTGTAAAGATATCTGATACCATGTTTTTTAAGTCCCAATCTGGATGTAACTCAAATACTTTTGAGGAAAAAAAAAAGATGAGGCTCTGGATGGTGGCACAGTGGATAGACCCTGACCGCCGAACCCAAAGGTTGCTGGTTCGATTCCCAGCCAGGGCACATAACCAGTTTGCAAGCCAGGTCTCCAGCCAGGTCCATAGCTGGAGGCAGGATTGAGGCAACCATACACTGATGTCTCCTTCCCTTTCTTCCTCCCTCCCTGCCCTTCTCTCTAAAAATAATGAATAAAATATTTTAAAACAAAATGAGAACAATTAGTGGGTGTGTTTTTGGTCTGGTTGTTAAACACCCTAATTACTTCAAAGACCATTTCCCCCCCTGGCCCATAAGCCATCCTTTGAAACTACTTTTCAATCTAAATTAAAATTGATGCTAAGTTCTTCGGAGAATATAACCAATATCAATACAATTTGGAAAGTTATTGGATTCACTTGTTTATCTTAACATAGTTGTCAATATTCTAAGTGCACCCAAGAGAGATAATTTACTACCATCTGAAGTCAAGACAACACCAAACATCTCTGTAGTAAGACTATACATATTTTACAAACATGAAAAGTATTATAATTATATGTCATGTGGCATAACTTTTATTACTGATCTGCCATTATTTTTTGGTTCTAAAATTCATTTCTCCATTTTTCCCTGCAAAATTTACTTCCATTAGAATTATATTGCTGGGCCTTTTTACCCCCGACTTTGGCCCTGGATAGAATTACTTTTTCTGATTGTTAACTAAATAAGTCATTCTGGTACAACTTTGGAAGATGTTTTGCATTACCTTCTTTATCATAAATTCAATGGGCTAAGTCATGGCATTATTGGTTTCTATAATAAACTGTAACAAAGAAACCAGGCACTAGATAAATTAGTTGAATCCAAAAAATGTGAATGCCATCTATTTTTGCGGCACTCCACCTGCGTTTTGTGAGTAAATGAAGTCAGTGATGGGAACCACAATGTGCAAGAGGCAGTGCTTCACTAAAGTCGTAAAAATGAACGAGAGTGGGTGCTTGCCCTCAGGGTTGGGTGTACACACGGACAACTATGATACATGACAGAATGTGATGAGCACCAACAGGGCTACAAAATGATATCGAGGTTCTGGGGAAGATGAGGGTCCAGCTGGTTGGGAGAAACAGAAAGGCTTCATAAAGGAGGTGATCCCAGTGCTATGTCTTAAAGGATGAGTAGACATTTATTGGACAGAAATGAAGAGTGATCCTCCAGAAAGAAGGAACAGTAGGAAGAAAAGCATGAAGGCATGAAGGGGGAAGGCCACATTCAGGAGCCATGTGTATGTGGCCAGTTTTGTCTGTATCATGGAAGTCCCTCGGAATAGAGCCTTGAATGCTAAATTGAGAAGTTTTTAAAAATTCAATAGGTGGTGAGCAGCTAGTGGTAGTTTTGAAACAAGATAGCAACACAAAGATTATTATGAAATTAATATGTAAAACAAACTAGAATTGAGCGCATGGAGGCACCTAGGGACTGACTGGGAAGTAAGAAGTCACCCAGGGGGAAATAAGTAAAAACGAAAACTTGAAGAAGGGCACAGGGGATAAAGAGAAGCGCTTGGAATCAGAAGACAGTGCAGAGGCAAATATAAGAGACTCTGTCAATCAAAGCCATGCCACAAACAGCAAGGGGAACATGAGGAAGAGGAGGAACTGCTTTGGAGGTAACCCAGCCTGAGACCCAGTACCCTGATGCATCTCCCTCTGCCCCAGACAGGTGTCCTAGAACTCACCTAGCTATCACGTGGTCACATCTGAGGCTATGTGATAGACTATGCAAAAATCTCTTCACATCCCACTGCCCTTCCTTTGCTCCTTCATTGAACACAGCAAGTGCCAAGTGCTTATTACCATCAGGAGGCACTGTGCTCAGCATTCCCCAGGGTAAACACTAGCTTCACCTTTGGTCCTGTCCTGATGCAGCTCTGGCAGAGAAGGATGTGTTTTTCTGGTGTCCTTTTTCCCTTGAAAATGTCTTTACTGTTCTGTGGTTTTAAAAATAAACTAAATGTGAAAAAAGAAAAGAGCACATTGCCATAAAAATGTGGAAGGTAAAGTTGCAAAGAATCTCGGAAGAGAGCGAAAAGAGGCAACAACAGGAGAGATGGAAGTACAAACACACCACAGCAGCAATTTAAGAAGTTTGGCATCCGAAAAGTGAACATTCTAAAAAGCAAGAAAAGAGAAAATAAAAGGAAGAAAATCAGGTAAAGGAGGAATTGAAGGCAATTTCCTAGAATTGAAGGATATAGATTTGCAGACTAAATGGCTACTGAGTACCCAGTATAAAAGATGAAAATGCACCTATGCTAACACATACCCTGCATTTTCAGAATACTAGGGATAATGAGATCATATAAACTTCCAGAGAGAAAACAATAAAAAGGTCCTTCGCGTTCCAGCCCTGCCCACCCCTCCCTCCAGGGTGACCTCCCCCAGTACAATACAGCCCTGCCCCCCTTTCCACCAATCTTCCCTCAGTGGGAAGCTAATCATGTCCCTCCTCTCTTTAACAGCTTCTTGTGGCTTACAATGTTCTCAGAATAAATAAAAATATACAGAACACAAGGGAATTAGACTTTAAAAGTGTGATGGCTCATGAGCATTAAGATTTTTGAATGACTAGATAGCTTTACAGAGCTACCAAAATGGAATTTGCTTCCTACCTCACTCTTCAGGTCTTGATTTCTTTTCCCTTCGCCATTTACCATTAGTTTTCAGTCCACACTTTTTCATGCAGAATGTTAGCAATACCTGTATCAGCCTGGTGTCACATGACTTACTCCTGGACTAGGACTTCCCATGTAAGAACCGACAGCAAGATTTCAGAAAAGCAATTGAGAAATGGATCAAGTCCCCGTGTGAATCAAGATTCTTTCCCTTCACCATGGGGATATTATGCAGGAAATCAAGAACATGTCGAACATGGAATGGGAGTCTAAGCCTCCCAATTTTGCATTGGCCCTCAGATTATCAGGAGTTTAGTAAGAACTTACCTATGCTCTGAGTAGTATAAAAAGTGCACAATATATATCCCACCAAACTGAATTGATAAAATGGATCCCCAGTTTCTTCAAACAAGTAAGCTTATACTTTTGGTTTGACTTGTTCAGTGAATATTTATTGAACACTCACTTCATCCCAGGCACTGGATTCTGGTGGTGGAGATGCAGCAATGAAGAGATAGGCTTGGTGCAAGCCTCTTGCCACTTAGCATTGTAATGAGAGTCAGAAAATAAACAAGACAAGATAGGGGAGTGGGATGCATGGTGACTGGGGAGGTTTGTGGGGGGAAAAAAAGATTAAATAGGTGTTCAGAGGGAGAATCTGGGGAAATACTTTCCACCCCAAACCTGAACAACAAGAGGGATCCAGCCATCGAAGACCAAGAAAGACCAGGCACAAAGGAGAGTGAAAGTCAAGGCCCTGTGGTAGAAACAAGATGGAGCATTTAGAAAATGAAAACAAATGCAAACTGGTTAGAACATAATGTGAAATGAGGGAGGCAGGATGGCAGTGGAGAGGTAAACGGTGCCCATGTTATGTAAAGGCTAGACAGGACATGGTCAGGGATGGATTTCTCTTCCTTGTATTGAGAAATTTTTTTCTAGAGCACTCTTACTAAGACTCCTTCTTTCATATCATTTCCTGTGCTATTGTATGCATTCACTGTCAACTTCCAAGAAACCAGTGAGTGAAATGACATTTTTTTCATCTTTTTCATATTTTAATTTGACTATACAGTCAACCACACATAAGACAACATTTTTTTAATTTAAATGAGGATAGAGTTTTATCTCACTCAGGGGGGTGGAATTCTTGATGAAGGAATCAAAGAAATTCAATACTAGGTCAGTATGTTTTCCGTGCCTAAGATGACTCCGTACCACCACACCAAACAAGCTAGCACTGGTATGACAGGCTCAAAATCTTCATTCAAGTCAGTTTGTGTTGCAGATGCCACATTATTTCAAATACTTAAACATTTCTCAAGTTCTTCCCTCCCATTTTGGTGTATACATGCGGGTGCGTCTCCTTCCCTTCCACTATGCATTAACCTTACCTCTGAAGGTAATCTGCTTGAGCATTATCCATCAATATAAGCACCGGCTCCTGCCAGAGATAGTTTGTTAGGGTTTGCCAGCCAACGTAAAACAAGCCATTTACATTGATTCAAGGGATCCATAAAGCTGAAAGTCATGGAGGAGTAGCTGCTAGTTAGGGCAAGAGTAACGGCACAACTGAGACAAAACTATTTCACTGAAAGGCTTTAAGGGACCCATTTTCCAGTGTCACTTTTGCTGTAATGCACAATTGCCGCAAATAATGTGGGAATCAGAAATGGCCGAAAGGGATGAAACCGAAACACGGTGCACCAACCCTACAGATAGAACGCAACGTTCTCTTGCCACCTACCCAGCCTAGTTAATGAAACGTGACGCCAAAATTTCATTCTTTTTAAACACGTAGAAAGATGGCTTTGTTTCTTCTATTAGGAAAACTACTTAAGTCCATAAAATTGAGATGTCTTAAAAATGTTGAAGTCTTTTCATTACCTAAAATACCAAAATGCTGTGTATATATTGAGTCAAAAGTCTCTGATACTGTGAACACTCACTCAGTGTGTTACCGAAATTGCATGCTAAAATAGTCTCCGCCTCCCAATTGCTTCCTCAGTCCTATGCTGCATCAGTCAACAACCCTTGCCAGTTCCATGTCCAAATCTCTAATCAAATCCACTTCCACCTAAGCTGCTTCAATTCCAGCTCCCATCATCTCCCCAGACAAGCTATTCTCATAATTTGCCTTCAACAGCTCCTGATTTCTTCCTGACCAAGCTCAAATGCTACATCTTCTCTGAAGACTCCCAGTTCTCCAAGGCAGGGTTAAATCACTCCAACTGGCTTCACCTCAGAAGCTCTCAGTACACACAACTCTCACAACACAGACTTACCCCTCTCCGGCAGAGCCGCAAGAAAAAATGAGCAAGTCACATGCAGAATTCCCAATATTCCAGGAGCCTCATTCAAAAGGTAGGAAAGAAACTGGTGAATTTCAATAATACATTTTATTTAACCAGGTATATCCAAAATATCATTTCAACATGTAATTAAAACAAAGTAGTCTACAGTTTTTTTCATATTCATCCTTTGAAATCCAATGGGTATTTCACATTTGTAGCTTATTTTAAATTTAGACACTAAGTTGTCATCAAAAAAAATTGGTCTGTATTTAGATGTGATAAAATTTAGTCGGAAGAGTATAGATGCTCACACCCAAGTTATTTCAAGTGCACTTGAAAGTTTTACAATAACTGCATCACATGTCAGCTTTTTATTTTAAATTAAAATAAACATTTAAAAATCAGTTCCTCTGTCACATGAGCAACATCTCAAGTGTTCAGTAGCCACATGCAAAAAGAGGCTTTTCTATTGATTGGGCAGCATAGATCTGCTGTAATTATTTGTGTATATTTGAGTATCTACATGTGTGTAATTATTTGTGTATATGGATGCACATATACAAAATCAGATCATGTCTAATTCCCTTCTATCCTGCCCATGGCCTTGGCACCTAAAGGGTGTTTTATGCAAGTTTATTGACTAGATAAAGAAAAATAGATGTTGAAATCACTTGACTCCATTAACTTATAATCTTAAATCAAGAGCCTTCTTTTGTAAGGAATATGAACAGCCATTTTTATAAATACGTATATACACACATACACAAGCACAGGACTGTACAAAACTCATTAAAACAAAGTACATTTGATTGGTTACTGATTCCTTCGATAATAAAAATTGCTGCGTACATACAACCCCCACCCCCCCCTTTAACCTGTGCCTTGCTCCATCTATTCTCCTTTCCTTAACACGTTTACGGGAACTCTGCACAATAAGCACCTCGCAATATATTTTTACATTCTCTAGTTGTTTTCCCTGTGTCTTGCCTTTTCAAATTATATTTTAGGCTTCTGCAGGTGGAGATCATTCCTTGTACTTTGTAACAAAATACAAGAATTTAATATATGATATATAATCATTTCTCAGACACCTTCTTTTTCGGGGAAGCCTTTCCCAACCAATCCTAGAAGTCCAGCCGCAGAGTTACCCAGTATTCAGATTTATACCAGTATGTCTGGGTAGCTGCGGCCAGTGACCTACCCCCATAATCAATTCTTCCCTAGGTGCTACAATGTGTTTTGCATGTGCGACTGTCCTTCACCCTGCAAAAAGGTGGATGGTGTTTCCAATCTTTGTTTCAATAGCCCATGTTACCTACCCAGTTGCTGTGCACTCATCAAAATGGACCCTTGGGTGGGTGCTGCTTCCTGTCCCCGCTTGCCACTGCCATCAGCCCCTACCAGCCACTGGCTGTCACATCAACATGAAAGAGGGGACCTCTGGAGGGTAGAGCTCTCTGTGGTCTCGTTACTCTCTACAGAGAAATAAATGATAGATCAATGCACACATAAGTTTCCACAAAGGGGATGCCAGTAACTATCTTTTATTCTATTATTGCTTAAATAAGAACAAAGTAAAACACAGGAAGATGTCTTGGTGAATCAGCCACGGGGCTCCTCCAGGTCTGGGTCGGGGTTCCCTTGCGTCTGCTTGGAGAGTTCTTTGATGGCGTCTATCTCTTCAGGAGTGAGCTTGGGGGTCAGCGTCACAGTGTCATAATCAAACTCAGGGTCAAGTCGGAAGGGCTGAACTTCATCCCCGAGTATCTACGGGACATAACAAAGGTGGGAAATAATTTACACTCATTGGAAATGAAGATGAAGTTGAAAACATAAACTCCCTATCCGTATTTAATTAAGCTTTTTTTTTAGACTTCAACTCTCTCAGTTGATTAAACTCTTTTTAAGTAAAGGAATAAAATGAATTATTCAATTTGACCTAATTTAAGCCGCTTAATATGCCCCATTTATACCATCCTGACTCTAAATGAAAATCATTAACTACTTCTGCCCATGGCAAGAATCAGAAAGTCTCCTACACACATTTGTTACATTTTTACCACTTGCAGTGTTAGGGCTAAAGGCAAATGAAAAAACTAACAGTTATATTAAAGTGTGAAAAAATGTATCTTAAGATTTTCATCAACCTTGAACATATTTTTACCATTTACTATAAAAGACATATCAATAAAACAATTTTCAAAGTTAAAAATACTCTACACCTAATACATTTACTTCTTCAGATAATACTTACAATTTCTGGGCCAACAACAGGAGGAATTAAAAGACACAGTATTGCCTTAAAATGCCTAAGATCCCTTTGTCATACCAAGAATACTAGAAATATTACAGAATTTACCTGTAAGTCAGAGTCACTGCAAAGAGGTGTAATAATTTTTTATATATTTATTCATAATCTGTGTTTTAAAGACTTCCTAAAGGAACGAGGATTCTAAAAAGCATATTTTTCCAATAAACCAGAAGAGAATGCCTTAAATCTCATTGTATCACTCCTTAAAAAGCCTCTCCAAAAGTGAATGCAATCATCCAGCACCTCTGTGTAGCTCTATAAAATGAATGGTGATGTTGAAATAATTGAAAACTATGGTTTATGCAAGAATGTAAAAAAAAAAATGCCCTGAAGTTGTAATCAGCTTTAAATATTCTTGCCTGGAAAATGATCTCACTGAGCGGCTTTTGCAATGTGCTTGAAAATGAAGTGTATAGCTCAGAAACTGTGCTGTTGTTAAAGGTGAAAACAAAACCCATAGCCATGAAAAGTAGGTATCGCCTGTCTGCTCAGCAAGTTGAATCTCATAGTTAGGTGTGCAGTGTTAATAGCAAACACCCAGCCATCTCCCATTGTTTCTTAGTAAATCCAGCAAGAGAGCAAATTTCAGAGACTTGGTTATGTCCTCTTTATTACAATAAAAGGTGCATGCTCTCTTGGCAAAGGTAAGGATGGGAGCTGTCACTGAATGAGTTCCCATCCAGGGCCAGCCCCAGTTCTAGGAACTGTGTGGGCATTAGCAGTAATCTTCAAACAACCCATCTTATGAAGCGCCAGGAGGTTAAGTAATTTGCACAAGACTACCCGACAGGTAGGGAAGAGAAGCGAGATCTGAATCTGAACTAATCTGCTTCAGATAAAGCTTCATCCTTTCACAAAGACACCAGCAAAAATCAACCCTGAAGTGTTCACTAAGCCAAGCCACAGCTGTTTGGGAAACAAGCCCTTTTCTAAACAAGCTAAACAAATCCTACAGCATATAATTTAAAAAGTACTCAAGGTCCCACATAATACCATGACAGTCTATAAAAAAGAGCAGCCATGTACTGGAAGCATCTCCACAAAGTGACAAAGGGGTAAAATTGCTGGAAGCAGCTCAAATGAAAAGACGAACATTCAAGGACACGATCTGTTCATTTCCTGAACGTAAGCATCCTGCAGTCTCCAACTCGACCCTGCAACAAGCACTAGGCCCATCCCTGAGCCAATTCTAAAGGACCCCATCAGGGAGAAGTCCTATCTTTACCAGTGCAGTCAGTCTAATGGGACTCTTGCTACCCTTTTATACCTAGATCGAGGACTAGCATCCACATGTCTACCATCTGTCAGGCTCCCCACACTCACATGTGCCAATAGCACCAGGACTTTGAAATCCGCCCTGACATCTAAAAGATGCCTTGACTTTCAACTAGCCACTCTCACTAGAGGAAGCCACCTGGTTTCCTGGAAGAGGTGATATCTAAGCAGAGCCTTAAATAGTAACATTAATCAACAAGGCTGAGGGAAAAAGAACTTTGCAGACAAGGGGAGTTCTCGAGAACAGGTCGAAAGAAGTAAGATACTGCATTTCACACACGTGGCCCTGTAAGTAGCTCAGTGTTGCCAGAGCCTCAGGTGTAAGGTAGAGAGCAGCAAGGGGTGAATGAAGATGGGGCTGGGCCATGACAGGTCTTATAGGCTGCTTATCCATGAGATAGTGAAAGTCACTGAAAGACACCTGGGAAGCAGGGTAGATATTCAGTCACCTCACCATTTCAGATCAATTTCTTTATTCAAATTTTAACTGAGCACCTAACAGTGAGGCAG
The DNA here is from genome assembly GCA_004026585.1 of Noctilio leporinus. Taxonomy (NCBI): domain Eukaryota; kingdom Metazoa; phylum Chordata; class Mammalia; order Chiroptera; family Noctilionidae; genus Noctilio; species Noctilio leporinus. Next base: position 301,173 of record PVIW01000357.1, on the reverse strand, counting down.
GTGCTAGAGACATGCACCTGCACAAAGCAGAAAGGTGCCCTGCCCCCCTGGAGATTACATCTAGACGGGTCACTTTGAAGACTAAACGGAAGGTAGATTTGGAGGCAGGACACTAGTCAGGAGCCTGCTAAAACAGTCCAGGCAAGAGATCCTGAGAATGGGGCTCTGCTTGAAGAGATCTGAAAACATTAGAGAGTAAAACTGATAGCACCTGATGCGTGATTTGGCTACAGAAAGGGAAGACCTGTAGGTCCCAAACAGAATCCACTGCCAGCAGGCAATGGCACACTACACAAACCTGAGCTCTGAAGAAAGTCTGAAGCTAGAGGCAGACTCGGAGACATGAGGGTAAGAGCCCGTCCTATAAAAGAACAGATCCAAGAGTGTCAGCGGAGAGAGCTGGTGGCTCAGTGGGCCTCCCTGAGGAACCCGTCCTGTGGTGGATGGAGGAATAAGGCTGGAACAACCCGAGCAACACACACAGAGGCTGAGGGGTGCAGTCAAGTGAGACTACCAGGGATTGGAGCCAAGGACATTTTTCAGTGTGTTGAACGGCCATGAGGGAAAAATGAAGCAGACTAGTACGGTCGAGTCCAATGGTTTCCTAAGTCTGGATGAAAAGGGAGGAAAAAGAATAGACAGTAGCCAAACAAGTGTCTAAAGTAACAGACTAAAGTAACAAAACTGTTTTGTTTTGTTTAGGATCGGAGACACCTGCACACATTTACCTGTTGAGCAGAATGAAGCAACAGAGAAGAAAACACTGACCCTACCCTAACCATTTGAATATCCTAGAAAACCACTCCCTGTTGGGGGTGAGACTTTTTGTTGATATACTTGTTCATTCAGCATTCATTGCATGTGTACTATCTGCACAGCACTGAACTCGGCACTAGTTCTGAAGTTTTTGCACTTTAACCATGTTAGCTTATGAAGACATGCATGAGTGAGTTTAGACACTTCCAAGACAGGGCACATACGTAATTCAAATGAAACTAGATACATAGTGCAACTCAGAAGCCACCACTGTGAACTTAGAAAGGCCAATTTTAAAATATTGGAATGTAAGTGATTCAAGTTAGGTTCAATTTTAGGATCCTAAGCTAAAAGACTCTAGGGTTTCTAGACTACAGACTCAAATTCTGATTGATTTCAGAAGGAAGAATTTATGCAATGGAAAGCCAAATCTCCCACTATTAAACAGAAAATAACCATGAATTAAGTTATTAACTTGTTATTTTTGCCTAAGGAGCTGAGAGAAAGATGTGGATTTCAGGTGTCTAATTTCAAAACTAATTGAAATTTTTTGTAGCCTCTCAGGGAATAGAATTTGTACACTAGCGGAAAGCTGCTAGTTTCCTTAAAATTGCTCATGTGACTTTTTCTAAGAGAGATTGCTATAAGAGGAGTCATTTTCATTCATAGTAGCACACAGGCAAATTAAAGAAAATAGAACTAATGCTCAAATCAATAATAGCAGCATTTAGCCACAGGCTTTCTTACAAAGCAATATGGTAAATAAACTGTCTTTATAGGTGAAAACATTTTAAGTCCCAATATGAATTGGAAAAACAGGAGATCTTCCATTAAAATACTACAGAAGTTTCTTCTCTGACTTCTTCTATGATATCTTCAATGGGAGTGGGGAGGAACTCACAATGTTCCATTTTCTTAACGTGAATTCTTTTCATTCAAATATATTCACTGCCCCAGGGAGTGCTCAGTGTCTGCAGCATCATCCTGTGGCCACTTCAGTCCCCACTCAGGGAACATATGAGTCAATCCATCAATGTTTCTCTCTCACATCGATGTTTTTCTTTCTTTCCTTTCCTTCCTCCTTTCCTTCTCTCTCTCTCAAATCAATGAATATATCGTTGGGTGAGGATTTTTAAAAAATGTTTTTGCCCTGGCTGGTGGCACAGTGGATAAGATGCCAGCCTGCAAACCCTGGCTGGTTCGATTCCCAGCCAGAGCATATAACCAGGTTGTAAGCCAGGTCTCCAGCCAGGTCCTTAATTGGAGGCAGGTGAAAGGCAACCATACACTGATGTCTCTCTTCCTCTCTCCTTTCCCCTCTCTCTAAAAATAATAAATAAAATCTTCTTTTAAAGTTTTTAAACAGATTAACTAAGAAAAGCAATTATTCACAAATAGTAAGTCGAAGGTTCTTAGAAAATGCACATGTATATAACCAATGATAAAACGTTTTTAATTGGTCCAGTGCATATCAAAAAGTCATGGATTAATATTTTTAATGCTCACCCAAGAGCATGCTCATTGATTTTTAGAAAGAGTGAAGGGGAGGTAGAGAGAAAGGGAGAGAAATATCAGTGTGAGAGAGAAAGGGAAACATCAATCTGCTGCCCAGGCATGTGCCCTGACTGGGAAGCGAACCCATGACACTTCAGTTTATGGGATGACACTCCAACCAACCATGCCACACTGGCCAGGGCAGGGCGAGGATTGTTAGGCAATAGAGGAAGTCAGGACATCCAGGATATATTTTTATCTTTAGAGGCTGAAGACATAGAAAGTCCTTCCAGGTAATATTTGCTAGAAATTGATGTTTATGTTCTTTTTCTGGCATTGGGTGCTTTAAAATAAGTTTAATACTATTAAACCACAGCAGAGTTGGTACAGTACTACGATTCTAAACAGTTCTGAAAAGTTTGTCTACCAAATAGTGGTTTGAAATAAAATCCCAAACCAAGATATTACCCTGGCTATTCAAAAAGCATCAAAAATTATTCATCTTTCTCCTGAGTTTGCCAACCCACACACACAAAAGCATTTATATCATTTTGATTCTAACATTTTAAAATGTTCATATTTTCTAGGAAGAAATTTATATTCCTTTTGAAGATACAATCATGTACAGGGTTTTAAATTGCATTCTACTGGCCTTTTGATAGGTTCCAGAAATCATTTAGTATGTTTTTAACCCATCAAGTAAAACCACTTTATAAAAATTTTCTATAATGGCACTAGGTGTCATGACCACTATTTTGGTCACATAATTTGCGTGGTCACAACGGAAGTCAAAAGCATAAGTCTTTAAAAGGAATTGATTCCTGCTAGTAATAACCTTGCAATTCTAGTTTCTTCCTACTCAACAAAAGCAATCCATAATTCAAAAGCACATTGCAAAGTGACTGCCCCTACCAGTTTACCAATTTAGGAGGTTAACATGAGCCTACAACCATCCTAGACATGTTTGTGATATTAGGGGGCAAAGTTTTATGAAAAGGGGGTAATTTAAAACTGAAATGTGTGAATTATTTTTTTTTTTTTAGTTTTTAACATATAATTTATTTTGTACTCTCACAAATTATTTTTCTTGTTAACCTCACTTTATATTTTTTAATCATTGTTATTGTTATTCTATTACAGTTGTGTCAGTATTTCCCTCTTTGCCCTCCTTCACCCACCTCAGCCCCCGTCCCACAGTCAATCCCCACACTGTTGACCATGTTCATGGGGCATTCATACATGTTCTCTGTCAGTCCCACATGCGTGGATTATTCCTGATTGAACAACTGCTTCTGTCACAAGTGACAAGCCTAGTACCTGAATAATTAAATAATCAAGAAACATCCCCAGGGTTTTATCAGGAAGCAATAATTCAGACCCCCTAACAACCTCTATGCCGGCAGGATCCCCTTTTGCGTTGGAGCCATCAGGGTAACAAGGTCACATCCTGTGCCACCAGCAGCTTCTTGCTAGTACATGTTTGTCAAGGATTGAGTTGGCCTAAAAGTCCGTTTTGGTTTTTTCCACAAAATAAGGCACATTTTTCATTTTTACCAGTAACTTTACTGATTCGGATATTTTGAATATGTCAGTTATCTCCCGTGTGGAATAACGTTGATCGTTCTCACCATCTCCATTTGATGGCTATCAGCATCAACTGGTCTATCAGATTGTGGAGCGCTGTCCAAAGGAAAATCGCCAGCACAAAACCTCGCAAACCTCTCCGACACGTTCGATCACTCATAGCACCTTCTCTGTACACTGCACAAATTTTTTTTTTTTTTTTTTTTTTTTTTTTTGCATTTCAGTTGTGTTTTTACCTTTCTGGAAATAATAAAGCATAGTATGCCAAAAATGTTGCCAATTTTCATCCATCTTCAACACTGAAATAGCTACACAAAAATTCACCAATTTTGGTACGTTTTTTTTAACCCACGCTGATACAATAACCGTCACCATGCAATCTCACAAAATGATTTCAAATGAAGTTAAAAACAACTAAGCACTATTAAGAGCCATCTCACAGAAAAAAATAAATAAACGAAGTTTTTGGCCAACCCAATACATGTGGAAGAGCTGGAAATGATGTCAAAAGAGAACATCTAAGGTATGCATTTGGGAGAGAAAACATGTGGCAGAAACTCCATTGCTGGTGACCCCCATGACTGGACGACATTTCCCCCATGGCTGGTCAGGAACAGGCACCTGAGCGGTGGCCAAGGCCACGTGCGCAGCCAGCCAGTACACTTGAGGACCAGCCGCAGGCACGGGGCAGTTCCCAAGAAGGAACCGCATGATCCCCAGGACCAGGGTCCCTTGCCAACTTTAAAGGCCCTCCGCAGACTGTGGCATGAAAGAAAGAAACTTCCAGCTCCTCCAGCCACTGAATTAGTGTCAGGATTCTCCACTGTAGCAGTCTGGCCTTACCTTAATTGCTACCTACGGGATGTTTCTAGGACGGGAGAAACAATAATATAAAGGAAGGAGGTCAGCTCAGATTCCGAGCGATAAGGAAACCATCTGTCCTTTCTGTGGCGCTGTCCCCAGGTAACCCTGGGGTCTAGTGTGGCACATGCCATGAAACAAAAACAGCTGCCACATGAAAACATATTTGCTCTCCGTGCTTAAAAAGAAATACACACATTAGTGATAGATGGCAGTGAGAGGGACCCAAGTAAGTGGCTTGAATTCTACATTTTCCCAAATCTGAGAAAAATCCTAAAGCGCCCAGGTCTAGTAGCAGTTCCCTGAAAGGATGAGCTACCAAAGCCAGGCAGTTTCAAGACTGATGGAATTGCCTGTGGAGTACCTCGTCCCTCTGTCCGTCCACTCCTTTCACGGTGGGCCTGCACTGTCCCTCGGGGGTCCGGGGCTGGGCCGAGGAAGGAACGTAAGGGACAGAGGGGATCACGTCCTGCTCCACTTCTCCAGGCAGCAGCAGCCAATCTGTCGGATACAAAATATTTCACTCAACCCTTGCACCGAGTTCAGATCTGAACTAAATCATCTTAAAGCCTATTGCAGTCAAAAGAACACGCAACTGTGCTCAAGTAGAATTAAGTCCATTTCACGAGGACTGTCTCCTTTGGGAACTTGACTCCAAGGATTCTGCTTTCTGGAAAGCAGACGTCCTTAGGGCGTTTATTGGTGTGTACTGTTGCACAAGTTACGCTCTCTCTGAAAGGTCTGGGAGAAATATTGTTGGGGAGCAACTTGTTCATGCCTCCCACCTTCAAGCCAATTTCTACCTCTACAGGAAAATAAAGCAAGGTGACGCTATATTTGCTTCGTTTTCCTCAGGGGTTAAGAGAAAGGAAACGGAGTGCTGATTTCATCCCATCATGACATAGCAATATGTCAAAAAATATATGAAGAAACAATGATGCCTAAAGGAAAGAACTTGAACTTTCGGCAGAAAAATGAGCTACTCTGTCATATTCAGAACGCGGGGTCTAATTTTCAACACCTGCAAACAACAAAAGCGTGCTTCCGGCTTGTTTGGCACAATTACAGGAATTCAATAACCAATCCTGGGTCTCTGATCAACGCGTTATCGGGGGATGTGTTTCCCCTATATTGGCACGTGGGAGTGTACACGGAAGCCCCACAGACAACCGATGCTCCTCCACGGCTTCCTTTAAGGGGGACAAAAAACAAACGGAAGCACAACAGGTTTCCTCCTCAGTCTGTTTCCACAGAGCCAGAAGGGCTGCTGGAGCTAAGCCCCCGGCTTGCAGCTGGCCCAGGACGGCGCTGCCTGCGCCCTGAGATCCCAACCAAGCGGCTAATCGCCAGCAGGGCTGCCCTGGTTGTCAGGGGCAGCACAGACAGGGAGGTGGCCCGGCAGGATTCAGTACTCAAAAACTGGAACCTATTTGAAATACATCTCTCACCACCGTGATACCACAGTGGTGTAATAATAATAATAATTGCAAAAGCCGTAAGACTCCAGAGAACACAGAGAACACAGCCTAGAAACTGGGCCTGTGGCTAGAGGGGGGGATGGTGAAGAAGGAGTTTTCCTATGATTAATTATTAAAACCATAAAATGTGCCTAATTAACTAGCAGAAATAAAAACAACTGTCAAGTATTATGAGCTGACATATTATATGCATTATGAACTCGGTTAATCCACGGCTCCTTGACCTCCCGTTTTACAGGTGATGAGCTCTAGGCACTGAGGGTAACCTCACTCAAGGTGCCACAGCTAGAAGGTGGCAGAGCTGGGCAGTCTGCCTGCATAGCCCATGATGTCACATTCCGGACTTCTTTCAAATAAGCATTTACATTACAAATACTTAAATCTATCAAATTACACATCCAACCTCACGGCCAAGAAATGTCACTCCCATAGCACATTAGCATGGTGAGTCGGTGTGAAGAGCACTTAAACATATTATTATCCAGAGAAGAAATACTTTTAAACTCAATAAGGTTGGTAGAAAGACTAGCTTTCTAATATATCTATGTGTAAGTTCAAAGCCAAACTAGGTGTAAGTGCCTAGGACTGGTCCCAGCCTGGGGCCTGCTGGCAACAAAGCAAGAGAAAGGTTCAGGCGTCTTAATGTAAAACCAATACCTGCCAGACCCATTGATTGCCAGAGCAAACATCAGTTCGCATCTAAGATAAAAATCAATTCTGCCTTCAGAGCGATTTAAAATCTGATTGACAATATTATGCACCAAGGAAGACAACTCTGCAATCCCTTTGCGAAACCTCTTCACCTCTCTAATATTTTGCAAGGAATGTTTTCTTTCATAAAAATTCTATTGCCATGGGAACAATTCCTTCAGACTCAGAATCCTCCATACTTGCAATTTGTTTCTTCGGTATAAAAGCAAAATGCACAAATGCAGACTATTGGCACCTAACACAGGCTTTTTTTTCACACCACACTCAAATGGGATTTATTCCTGGCATTCAAGGTGGGTACAATATATGCAAATCAATTAACAGGATACACCACATAAACAAAATGAAAGATACAAATGATATGGTCATATCAAACAGATACAGAAAAAACTTTTGGCAAAATCCAGAAACCATTTATGATAAAAAACATAATCTTAGCCCTGGCCGGTGGCTCAGTGCATAGGCACCGGCTTGCAAACCCAAAGGTCGCAGGTTCAATTCCCCAGCCAGGGCACATAACCAGGTTGCAAACCAGGTCTCCAGACAGGTCTGTAGCTGGAGGCAGGTGAAAGGCAACCATACACTGATGTTTCTCTCCCTTTCTTCCTCCCTCCCTGCTCTCCTCTCTAAAAATAATCAATAAAATCTTTAATTAAAAATTTTAAAAAACATAATCTTAAAGTGGGAATAGATATCACATTCCTTAATGAAGTTCTTTTTTTATTGTTGTTCTATTACAATTGTCCCATTGCTCCCACACAGCATCTTACACATAGTGTATTCTCAACAGATATTTGGAGAGAGGAAATGAATTTCCTGCATCTCAACTTTTAAACTGAACAGCAAGTGTCAAGAATAGACCTTATCCTCAAAAACTTTGTTCACAAAAATATCAATCAGAGAATAATCCAAACAAACTTGAACAGCCTTAACTCTAACGAAGACAGATTCATAAAAAGAGCAAAACCAGTATGAGAATAGCCTAATAAGACAGTCAGGAAGAAAGCTACCATATCTTTTAGCCATTTTATAACCACGAGTGGGTTATTTATATATGCCTATTTTCTCAGAAGGGGAAAAGATGGTATTTATTAATGATGGGGAACAGAATTTCTGAAGTCTCTGTCAAACTTTCTAAAACTGAAATGTTTTAAGAAACTTAAATCTGTTGTTGCTTCTGAAACTATTTAAGGCCTTGTTTTTTCTTAACTAAATACCACTATTTTGGCTGATGTACATTGTAGAGTCAAGGCAACTCTCAAAAAATAAATCTTTATGTTAAACAGCAAGACTGATTAAAAACATTTCAGTCAAGTCTTTCTTGACTACCTGATAAGAATTTTCAATATCTAAATCATGTTCATGCCTTTTGTCCTTCTGTATTTAGTCAATAAACAGTAAGTCACAAGCTATAATCACAATCTAATACAACATTAAAAAGTAGGCAATACAAAAAAAATAAGCAATACAAATAAAACAATACCAAGGCATAGTGAAATTAACAAAAATGCAAAGACAAATTAACCATAATAAGCAGCCAAATAAGAGGAAAAAAACACATTGTCTTCAAAGTAACAACCATCAGACTGACATCCGGTTTTCCAACAGCTTTCAATAATGAAGACCAGAAAAGAATAGAAAGACATCCTTTAAATGCTAAAGAAAAAAATTACAATCCTAGAATTCTCTACCCAGCAAAAATATGGGTATATGAAATAATAACTTTATTAATACAAAATAGGCAAGAAAAAAATGTAACAAACAGAAAACAAGACAGTGAGAGAACAGCTTTAAAGCCAAATATATCAGCAACTAAATTAAATGTAAAAGGACTAAAAACTCCAATTAAAAAACAAAGTTTTAGGAAATGTATGTTAAATGTGTGTAGAGGCATATGTGTAAGTGATAAGCAGTTTTCAAGAGACACATCAGCTTTAAGAAAAGAGAATCAGAATAAATAAAAGGGGAAGTGCCAAAGAAGAAAGGTAACGGCTACCCAAGAAGAAGGTGGGGAAGATTAGGGAAGATACACTTCATGGATGAGGTTGGCGTTTGACAGTGATAATAAATCATAACCTTCTCCTTCCAAGTACAGAAATAAAAAAGGAATAAATGCAGGAGACAGGAAAATGGGGACCAAAATACAAACTTTGTCACAGATGAAGCTGAACTTAAAAATGGAGTTTTTCCTGCAGTCACAGTTGGGCTCCTCTTTTGTCAAGCTTTCCTCTCAAGACCTCCAGGCTTCTGTCTAGGGATGGTTCTCAGCCTCAACTGCACATTAAAATCATCCAAGGAGCTTTAGAACTTGATGCTGCACAAGGCAAATCCCAACCACTGGAAAAGAATCTCCAGGTACTGGTATTTCTTTTAAAGTTCAAGTGATTCTAACTTGTCTCCAAAGTTAAAAACTAGTGTATTAGGCAGGCCTGGGCCCCATCTAACATGTGTCTGTTATAGGAAAAGCGGCACAGACACAAGACAGCATATACCTTCCAAAAAGCAAGAACTCAAAAGAGATGAAAGGGCTGATCCGTGTGCACGCACTTTTCCTTCTCCAACCTCTTAGGCAGAGACGCCCTTTTCCCTTGGGAAACACTAGGCCTAGGAATTGTGAAAGGACAGAATTCTATTTGCCCAATTCTATTCTCTTCTCTGGAATAAAGTGAAAGTAAAGTGTCCTCATGAAATCATGCAGCCTGGGCAGCAGGTGGTTGACGTGGCTGTCATACTAGACCTTAATGGATTAAGTTTGCATATATGAACACTGGAGGAACGGGAAGAGCAGAACATTGGAAAGCAAGGATTTTTCCCTCCCAGTAATTTTAAGTGATCTTCATTCAAAGCAGTGAAAGAATGGTTTTAATAGCACTAAGTATAAAATAAATAGAACGCCTAAACTACTAAGCCATATCCTAGCTCAGGCCTTTTATACACACTGCTCATCCCCTTGTTCCCCTATGTTCCTCCCCATCCCTCTACCCGCTCTACCCACCCACATCTAGTTAAAAGTCACTCACCCTGTAGATCTCAATCTCTCAAGAGTGTTTTCGCTGATCCCAATTACAAATTTAAGTTCCCCTGCCACGTGTATATTCTCATGAGATCTATAACCATTTGAAACCGTGCATTTGTGGTTACCTGGCCAATGTTTGGTTTTTCCAATGAACTCTGAATTTCATGAGAATGGGAACCAAATCTGTTTTATCCTTCATTAGATTCCAGGCACCAATCACAGTTTGATGGGTTTTCAGTATTTGTTGAATAAGAGTTCCAGGTCATTAACAAGCTGCATAAAGCTGCTTCAAGTTACAGATAAGGGGAAAAAAAATTAAATAAGAAAAAGATGATGGATGCCTTTATTAGAACTGGGAATGCCGGAGAGCTTGAAAATAAAGATCAAGTAAGACTGCCGATCTCTGAACAGAATCTGTTGCCTATTTTCATCCAACACAATCAACCACAGAATAAGTACACCAACCGGCTAAGAGAGTTGTGTAGGACAGTATGCAAGAGAGGAACGAAAAAAAAAAACTGGATTTACCTTCTAGAGGGTGGGCCCCTTATAGAACAGGCTTCCTTCCCCACTAGGTAAGTATTCGGGGAACTCATGCGTATCAGTGTACCAGCTGGCGTTGTTGTGAGAGACCACATTCAGTTTCAGTGAATTTTTCTTTGAAGACTCTTTCAACATATTTGCCCATTTCCTAATGGGTGATTTACGAGCACACCTGCCCATACCATGCTGCCCATACCAGTTTGTGACCAAACACAGTGTGACCCCTGGAACCCCATCCCTCCCTATTTACTCAATCTCACCCCGAGCAACTCTTTGTTTCTTCAGATGAAAAATGTCCTCAATGGGAAACATTATCCTGATGTGGAAGAGGTGAAACAAAAAAAAAAAACAGCAGAAGCACTGAAAGGCATCAAAATCGACGAGTTCAAAACTGTTTTGAGCAGTGGGGAAAAGTGTCTCGTTCAGTATATCGTATCAAATGAAAAATACTTTTAAGGTGAGTGAAGCTTAAACATGTCAGAATCAATACACAACTTTATAAATAAATTCTGGGTTTTTGGCAGTTCCCTCTTGTAACACTGAAAACTGGACCTCAAACAGTCTCTCCCGCCAATTGCACTCAGCCAGGGAACAGGCTGGGCCAACTGGGAGGAAAAATAAATAAATAAAAATGGCCAGAAGGTTCTTCCTACTTTAGAGGCCTTAGCAGAACTAAAACCTAGCCCAAAGCTCTGGCTGGTGGCACACTGGATAAGCCACCGGCCTGCGAACCCAAAGGTTACTGGTTTGATTCCCAGCCAGGGCACATAACTAGGTTGCAAGCCAGGTCTCCAGCCAGGTCTGTGGCTGGAAGCAGGTGAAAGGCAGCCATACGTTGATGTTTCTCTCCCTCTCTGCCTCTCTCTAAAAAAATTATAATAAATACAATCCTTAATTAATAAATAAATAAACAAACCTAGTCTAAATAAGAACATCACTGGATAACATCCAAGGTATGATGGCAATGACCTGGATGGTTTAATTACCTTATTTCAAATTCAAAGGTAGAAAAAGTGGTTAACTTGGTGTGAAATAAACATAGGGCTCCTAATTTTGTGGCAACTACAACCGCTGAACACGACTGCACTGAGCTGGATCCTCTGAGAAACGATGTCCACCTGGACGCCAAAATGATAAGCCAAATACGGGAAACAAGACGTGCGGGCACCTTGAAGAATATTCATGAAAGCAGGTAAGGTGAGCAAATGAGGTCAGTGGTAGAAAAACCACGTGCCACTCATTTCCTTAGGCAAATCTGTTGCTTAAACAATAACAACAGAATCTCATCGGTCTCTCAGCTGCCAAAATGTCCTATTTCCCATCTGACGTAAAGATTTGCCTTCTGCTCACATTCCTGAAGTGTCATACAAATTAAGGCCAAACTAAAATTCTCCTTGGCACAAACTATTTATTTTTTCCTGTTAAGTGACCCAGACTGTGCATTGCAAAAACTGTGAAGCCTGAGTGGTCTTTTTTGGTCATTGGAATAGAGCAATGAAGCTGGGGTTGCTTTTCACATTCTTTTACTTATGGGAAGGCCCTAACTTTGTCCACTGAGACTTGGTTCAGGCCTCAGTAACCTTTTATACACAAATGCAAGACTGCCTGTTATCTGACTTCCAAAAAAATCATACTCGTAAAATACATTATGTAACTTTTCAACTAAAGAAATAGGTCTGATTTTTTAAAAAACGACTTGAAAATATGTTTAAGGGAAAACAATGGAAAAAGGTAAGAGTTAATGTAAGAGACTGTTAAAACTAAAATCACATTCATTGACTAAGTAGGTTTATGCCAGTGTATAGACTTTATCACTGGCAAGAAGCAAGAAATTAAAACCATAGGGGAAAAATGCCCAACCTGTGTATTTTTGTGCCCTCCTATAAAATTACTTTTATAGTGCAAATGTAGTACATGCAAACTAGAACTATTTGTCTCCCAGTGTCACCCACAGATGAACTCTGCCAGAATCCCCTAGGGTAATGGCTCCAAGCACAGCGCTCTGGATGCCACCAAAGATCGTCTGAATTAGACTCTCCCTTGGGTGCAGGACACAGGAATGTGCATTCTTAACAAGCTCCCCCTCTCCAAGTCACCCAAAGCCCACAGAGTGCTTGCTCTACACACTTGGCTTTGGTCAGTCCTTAGCTGGCCCTTCTCATCCAATCAGAGCCCCTAAGCTGCTCTTATCCACAAATTCAGAGCCACCGAGGATGTTAAATAAAAAGATCCTGTCCTTGGACTATATGTGACTCCTTTGGATCTTTGATCTCACTTGAAAGGAAGGAAGGAAAAAAACCTCCAGTCTGCTGGTTAATAAAGGGCTTGAAAAACAAACCCTTCGATACAGTAATGTGATATATGGAAGCAGAATATAAAGGTGAGTTGCTTCCAATTACCGGAGGCCCTCAAAATTCAGGCCACCAGAGAAGCCAGAGCAGGGGGTTAAACCACTAATTTACAGTCACTGTCCCCAAACAGCCACTCCAACTCCTATGAACTCTGACTATAAACAAGCCCTCCATACAGTCATATCGACCATACCTAACAGTGTAAGCCATACTTAAATGCCTCCAAAATGCCAGTGCAACTGCCCCTTCCCTAAATTCCTACGTTGACTTCGAAGTACTCTTGCATGTTAAATCTGGAATGAGAGTTTTCAAAGCAAATGACTCTAATTTTGAACATATTTCAAAGGTTCTTTCAGCACAAAAGGATACCTGTTGCTTACACAGAAATGTTAACCAGGAAAGGAAAAAGGCCTCATTTACATAAACATCAGTGAACTAGCACTAAGCCTCTCCCAGCCAAGCCCATGTGAAAAAATGCCCCGGCAGAAACATATGTAATATATCCTTCATGTTTGTGTTTGGTTTACATATTTAATAAATATTTATAAAAGCAAAAATTTGGATTTTATTTTGTTTAGAATCAATTCCCATATTTTTATGACTTTGATGATCATTTGATGTTTTATCTATCATTCCAAAATCATCTCAATTTACATCATGCTTCTAACAAATTGGGTTTGACTCAAATGGCTCTGCTTGCAACATTTATGCAAATATCACTTATATGATAAATCAGCGCAGGGAAGGGACACCTTTATTTCATTACGACATAAGACTCTACAACCTTCAACAGGCTTTGACCTTTCAGCTGAAGTCTTTGTTACTGAAAAAGAAATTGCAGAACTTTAATTTCCCCTGTTTCAGGGAAGATGGAGGTAGGATTGCCAGGAAAAAAACACTCGTAAAGCTGCCTGAAGTCTCATTTGCAGCAGAGCAGGAAAGAAATGGAAGGCACAGCGGCATACCTGTGCTCACGCGGTCCGCCACCTCTCCATCCACAGCCAAATCTTCCATTGCTAGGAAGTTATCTACCTAGAAAAGGATTAACATCATTTTTATGGATATTAGACCTAAAACAAATACAATTAAGAATCATCCTGGCTGGTGTGGCTCCGTGGATTGGGTGCCCACAAACAAACCAAAGGGTCGCGGGTTCGATTCCCCAGCCAGGGCACATGCCTGGGTTGCAAGCCAGGTCTCCAGCCAGGTCCCCAGCTGGAGGCAGGTGAAAGGCAACCATGCATTGATGTTTCTCTCCCTTTCTTCCTCCCTCCCTCCCTTCCCTTCTCTCTAAAAATAATAAATAAAATCTTTTAAAAAACAATAACAACCAATGAATCCACTTTGCCAACACTCAAGTGAGCAACTGAATCCAATTTTCTCATTGACTTTTGAGTCCTAGCTGAAGGTCTTGATGTTCACGTTGCTTTCCCAGGGACACCTAAGAGAGGCAGCACATTTGGAAGTGGGCCTGCATTTTGTAGGCATGATAGTAAGATCGTTCTACTGAAAGGGAAAAAACCATCTGGGGAGTGTTTGAAAGGGGCTTGGCAGGTTGCAAGCCAGGTCTCCAGCCAGCTCCGTAGCTGGAGGCAGGTGAAAGGCAACCATACATTGATTCTCTCCCTCTCTGCCTCTTTCCCTTCCCCTCTTTTTAAAAATAATAAATAAAATCTTAAAAAAAAAAAAAGAAAAAAAAGAAAGAAAGAAAAACAAAAGAGAAGGGACTTGGTTCCAGATTCTGTCGCAGAATAGGTAACACGTCCCAGGCAATCTAAACCAGCATAGGTTGTTGTTGTTATTTGTTGTTGTTATTACTGTTACTGCTGTTGTTTTTGGCTTTTGCTTCTCAAGAGAATGATGGTGGTGGGTCTGGCTATTATCATAACAGCATGTTTTCACTCTCAAGAACCGAAAGAAAAGGACTCCAGGAAGCAGGAAAATCCTGAGCAGTGTAGCTCAGAGGGTTGGGCACTGTCCTGCAAAGTGAGGGGTCAGCTGCTCAAGTCGGTTCCCAGTCAGAGCACACGCCAGGGTGGCAGCTGGGTCCCCAGCTGGGGTGTGTAGGAGAGGCAACCGATGGATGTTTCTCTCCCTCTATTTCTCCCTCCCTTCTCCTCTCTCTAATAATAAATAAACAAAATCTTTTTTTAAAAAATAAGAAAAGCAGGAGAGAAAGGTCCATTCAAAACAAAATCATTCTGACTCAGGTGAATCGCAAGAGAGGTGAGCAGGGCAAAAAAACCAAGCACTCTCTCTTTCGAACAAATAAAACTGAAAATTACTTCAAAGGTAAAAAGCAGAGCAAATGACCTTTACAGACATAAGAGCAATATTTCAATGAAGAACTGTTCCATGTGGAATACTGCTTTCCACTACAAGCTGACAATGAGACATTTTAGGTGAACAAAGTGGTAACATTTCTGACAGGAACTAATTCATCTCCGGTGAATATCAAAGAGTGTAAATAAGAAAATGATTTCACCACTGGCCCAAAGGAGACCTAGTGAAGGTATAATGTCAAAATGCCTTTTATGCTTATGACCAAAAATATGTGCCTAACAAAATACCTTAAAATTGCAAATTTAAATCTCATAATTAGGATTCAAAAGACAGCCTGGATCTTTGTTCCTTCAGCTCTATTGGCCAGACCACAGCTCTTACACAGGAATTAAAAATGGTAGCTTCCAGTGCTTGTAAGTACATAACTGCAGGTATTTCCTGGCACCCAAGTGACAGCAGAACTGTACCTTCCATATGCCGGCTTCAGGGCTAAAATGGAAGGACCTACTACATTGTCATTTCTCTTAACGGTATATGTTAACGGGGAGTAGATTCATGTTTCTCATGTTTCTCTGTCGAAGCACCCCTTCCAGTTATTAAGCTTTGAGGAAGAAAGATCTGGAACCCAGCCAACCATGGATAGTTTAACACAGTCAAACACCAATTAAAAAAATACAATAAAACGGTATAAGGACAAAATATGCTGACTTCTCCAACTTATATGAGTAGGAAAAGTCCTGTGGTTTTTCTGGTTTGTTTGTTTTTATGGTTTTTTTGCCACAGAAGAAAATTAAATCATGCCTTACCTTCACCTTTCCGGCCCGCTTCAGATCACCTTGAAAGGAACTGCCAACGTTTTGGCCTTCATCCAGCACTATCTGCAAAACAGAATGAGAACACAGTGATGGGAAAATGAAACAACTGGGAAAAAAAAAAAATAAAGCTGATCTTGTAGCCCGTCAGAGACTAAAACTCTCCTTCCAGTTTTTGTTAATTAGCTATGTATGATGAACCAGATTCCCTAACTCAGAGCAGGGGTTAGGGGATAGGTTTCCAGAGATCTGACTTATAGTTCTGTCCTCTAGGTTTACCCACAATGTAACCTAAGTAGATTATTTAACCTCGGTTTTTTCATGAGTAAAATAGAAATGCCCCACCTCATTACCTCATTTTCCATCCCACCCCAACCCCATAACCTTTGAAAGACAAATCAGAGAATGCTAATATAACTTTTCCACATTATTAGAAAACAACGCCACTGAACAATTCTTTGCCTCTGACATGCTGGTCAGGACTCATTAGATACTATAATTCCAACTGCTAAAGACTGCCAGTAGACAGCAAACTCAGGAGGGGACTGTCACACAATCACCTCCATATACAGCCTCTACTATATAGAAACACATTTCTAAGGCAGAGACTTTGGTTCCCCTGTATAAAACCACAATCCCAAATACAATTCCGTCCACAATATCACAAGAAAGACACAATGAAAGAGAAACCAGAAATTCAAATGACTTAAAAAGTAGAATATTTTCCATGACTATATTGCCTAGTCTTGATTTGAGCAAAACCTGAAAAATTTACAAAAAATGTGTTTAATGGTTTATCTAGGAAAAATACAGAAAATATGGCTGCTGTTTTCAAATGAAGAAAATCAATTTGTATAGTTTATTTCAACCTAAGTGTGAATTTGGTTTTTAAAAATAATAACAATAAGTAGAATAACTTTTACTTAGATTCTGTGATAGCTAAAAATCATAGCTAAGGAGATGATGACTATAGTCTATTAAGTCTTGAGAATTAGGGAGAAAGCATAGAATATTTACTAACCAAATCCTTGGGAAAAACAAGATAACTAGCGTCTACTTTAAGCTCAGAAGAAATTCATCCAGAACAAGTAGAAAAAATAAAAACCCCTCCCATTCCCATTCTACACAGAGAATTTAAAAAGGAATTCTTTTATTCTAAAAAGAAGACAAGTTATCAGGAACTAGTATGGAAGAGCCATGGACATGGACAAGTGGGATTGACTTTGCGGGGGAGTGGGTGGGTGAGGAAGGGGACAGATGGGAGTAAAAAGGGGATGGATATAATACAACAACAATAAATTAGATTTTTTTAAAAAGAAGAAGACAAGTTAAAATGTATAAGTAATTGCAAGAAGAACTTGTAGATGGCAGATTCTTAAGAGGTTTTCAACAAAAATCGGGATAACCAAGTTACCATTATAAACGTTGGCTGTTGAAATCATAAAATGTCATCATGATTTTTTAAATTAATTTCTTGTTGTATTACGTTTGTCCCATTCTCCCCACACCAACTGCTCTCCCCTGCCCCACCTACCCTATCCTCTCTCTCATAGTCAATCCCCGTATGTTGTCCATGTCCATGGGTTATTTATACTAGTTCCTTGACTAAACTCTTCCTCTTCTTTCCTCCTTTCTTCCCCTTCACCCTCCCCTCTGGTCACTGTCAGTCTGTTCCTTGTTTCCATGCCTCTGGTTCTATTTTGCTTATTTGTTTTATTCATTAGTGTCCTGTATTAGGTGAGATTATATAGTAGTTGTCTTTCACTGCCTGGCTTATTTCACTAAGCATAATACCCTCCAGTTCCATCCATGCTATTGCAAAAGGTAGGAGTTCCTTCTCTCTTTCTGCTGCATAGTATTCCATTAGCACCCCATTTAGAACTCAGAGTCTGAGTTATTGATTCAATAGCTGTCCAATGTCTCTTAGGGCATTTTTTTTAATTCAGAAAGAATGTTCTTTTCTCCAACTGTTTCTGAAAGTGTGCTATGGTATTACCTGCTCCTCTTCCGAAAACTGTGATGAAGTACAAAGAACAATGGCTTTATTCCTAAGGCAGAGATTATTTGGTTCGTTTGCATGAGTATATTGTGTTGAAGTAAGTATGTTTTCTGAAGAATTCGTTCCAAGTGCTCCTCTTTTGGTCACATTATCCCCTGAAATGGTAAGTACATAATATTAGAAAACATCCACCATATCCAGTCATGTTTGCAACAGTCATGTTGCATCATGGTTGCATGATGTCAAAACCAGTGAGATTCTTGTTCTAATGATCACAGCCTTGTGCAATTCCATTCGTAATCCTTGTTTGCCTCTGAATACTCATCATGAGTAGAATGAAAACTTGTAGGGATATCTATAGGACATTAATACAGAAATACTGTTGGGGAACAGAGGTAAGATAACCTAGTCTATAATTATTAACTCAATAAGCCAGAGAAGGAAAACACGTAAGTTGAATTTATCATTTCCTCTTTTAAAAGGTTGGATTAGTAAGTAACACCAGCCCAGGCCAGCTCTATGCACTGCCTTCTGCACCAGCGCCCATGACTCCTAACCAGCTCCGACTGGGACAGGTGACCCCTGCCTTTGGCCTTAACAAACCCTTAGAAACCTGGCGGGGAGAACTAGCCTTGGCCGCAGGGGACAGGGGGTGCTGAGTGAGTAATGGAGGGTCACTCAGAATGGAACAGAGAGCTCTGGTCAGGTCACTAGGGTGAAGTGGGAGAAAACCCCAGAGCTAGTACCGCCCCTGGGAATGGAGGGCATTGTAGTAATTGCCCAAGGCCCCCCAGGATTGAAACTGGAGCTGGGGTTTGATAGGCTTCCATGTCCTGGGGCAACTGTAAACAAAGCCGAGGGGACTGCAAGAACCAACGTGTGGCCCTGGCTGGTAGGGCTCAGTATTGACCAAAGGTCTCAGGTTGGATTCTAGTCAGGGCATAGGCCTGGGCTGTGGGCCAACGCAAGAGGCAACCATTGATGTTTCTCTCCCTCTCTTTCCTCCTCCCTTCCCCTCAATAAGTAAGTAAGTAAATGAGTAAAAAGAACCAGCACGTGTTGCCCCATCAGCTGGGAGGCTCATGACACAGGTGGCGCAGAGCCTGCCCTGCATGGGGCCCAGATGTCTGTGCCCGTGCGTGGCTGGGAAACTTCTGCAGCCATCGGGGTGCGTTCCCAGCACCCCTCCCTCACAGAAAGCAGCAGCAGCAGGGCTGGCTGTGCTACACGGCCCTGCTGGCCAGGTGCACACAGACTAGCGACAGACCCCTGGAGCTGAACTGTGACCTGGAACCTGCCAAGCAGCCTGGATGAGCTTGCTAGAGCCACCTGCATTTTCCAAAGGATGACACTTTCCAGTGGGACAAGGGATTCCAGGTGCTTCCTGGAACTGGGCTGGCCAGGCAGAGGGTGGCAGGGTTATTTGTCTTTGGCTGTTTTAAAGGGAGTGGGGCTCTGAGACAGAAACCAGTCACTGTTCCACAACTGGGTAGCCTTTAAATAAACAGCTCCTTTCCTTTTCCACCAAACCTCTGACTCCGGAGTTTTGCCTATAGGCAGCGAGCAATAGAACCCCACGGGGCCGCTCTGTAACAAGGACACTGCTGCAGAAACCAGCACTTTGAACAATCAGATAGGTGAGGAAGAAACAGTCTTAGGACTTATCCTCCTTGGCTTCCTCCTATTTGATAGCCATGAAGATGCATTAAACTCCTGGAAGCAGGCCTAGTGCGAGGTAGGCCTGAACATGCTTGGAAACAGGAGACATTATCAGAGTAATGGAAGGGTTCTTCAACCTTCACCAATGTCAGAGCCAGACTTCCTGTGTCCACCTGCATTCTTCAGGGCACTTTTCAAATAAGAGGTGTGACTGTTTCAATTCTCCTTGCTTACCTTTAAGTCTTGAACAACCTAAATCTAGCATTTACCCCAAAAAAAGGCTACGTGCCCAGCACAACATAGTCTATTGACTTAAATACTTGAAAAGCATTTAGTCAAATAGATTTTTATATAAGGACAAGTTCTATTTGTTCTCATATCACACAATGTACTCCTCTACCACTTCTAATAAAATAACCAGGTTATTTGAGAGATAACCAGAAGAAAGTCCTTCAAAAGAAAGAGGAAGCCCTGGCTGGTGGCACAGTGGATAAGGGGTGCCAGCCTGCAAACCCAGAGGCCGCTGGTTCAAATCCCTGCCAGGGCGCATAACAAGGTTGCAAGCCAGGTTTCCAGCCAGGTCCATAGCTAGAAGCAGGTGAAATGCAACCCTCTCCCTCTCTCCCTTCCCCTCTCTCTAAAAATAATAAATAAAATCTTTAACAAAACAAAGAAAGAAAGAGCGAACTACAATGAAGTCCTTGCTTCTGATGCTAATGTTGAACTATTGGTGGGGACTCAGATCTCATAAAATTTCTTGCACATGCTTCTAAAATGTCTTCCTTTTAAAAACAAAAAGCGTTCATTTTTAAAATACCATGTGGGGAACAAAGAGGGTGCTGTGATAAAGTGTAAACTCCTAACTGGACAGATCACATGGGTAGTCACGCCCAGAAGTAACACCCCTGGAAGGTATAACTATCCCCACAAAGAGCACATAAACTTAACGACCCTGTGACTCATTCCCTGCTTGCTCTCTCTCACCTTCCTGTAATCTTCTTTAAGTTCCCTCAATTCCAAACGCACAAAAGAAATTGCAAACTGTTATATTCCTATTCTCCTGAGCATTTGAAATTTGCTTCCTGGTAACTATCATCAGTTTGGCTCAAATAAATTCTTATAAAAATTCTGTACAGGTTTAGATGTTCTTAGGTTGACTATCAGAAGATTCCAGAAGGAAAAATAATAATAATAACATGTTCCCTTTCTGATTAAACTTAATCCGAAAGATTAAGTTTGCACTTAAAGTTTAAGACGCCTTCCTAAACCTTTCATGAATACATACGGTATCCCTCCAAAGACCCAGAAGTGCTTCTTGTAAAGCTTTCATCATTTTCATTTAAAAAACAACAACCAAATAGTAATAAATCTGTTGGCAGAATGAGATAGGGAAAAACTTATTTTTCAACATGCTAAAGTCAAAATGAACCCAAAGGGCCTGAGCCTGCTTAGAGAGCCAACTGCTCCTTGGGTGAGTTGTCCTGGCTTCCTGGTGACCACCCCACACACCATGCAAGTGCTCGTCTCCTCTTCCGCTTTTTCATCTTGTCCCTAATGTTTCCCGCTTTGAAATAAATGTCAAACATACGGCATTTTTACAATCTGACGGCAATATTTCAGAGAACACGTAGGTTATTGAGAGCTGAAAGAGCATTTCTTTAGGCGTGCCTGAGCCAAAACTTCAATACAGATAAAACAAAGGTTTTTGGGTTTTTTTATTCTGAAGGTTTTTTTAAAGGTTTCATTATTTTCAAGTAATGGAATTTCAAATTTTTTTTTTTTTTTTTTTTTTATCAAGCAGATAAACTTCCTACAGATCAATCTCTCTTCCAAGGCCACCAGCGGCACCGACCATGTCTCATTTCAGGCCAAAGAAAAAGGTTACACTCCGTGAAAAGGTAGAAACAACTGATGCCTTAACAAATTGGATATCAATCACATATTGATGACATAGCTTCCAGATGAAAGGCGTCGCTTTTGGAAAAGTCCATTTTGAAAGAAACCTTTTAAAAATTCAAATTCATCCACACAAAAGCCAAACCAGCGCCCATGTGCTGAGACGCATCGCCACCCTTGCAGGGGAGTTGTCAGACATGAGCACCACCGTCACCAGAATTCACGACCAAACCCTGTCCGTCACCTCGTTGGGTCTATTCTTCGGCACCGTGATCAACAACCATCTAAAGCCTGAGCACATTCTCAGTCGCCAAGAGGTACTGACTATGTTGCTTGAAGGAAGAAAACATTCATGGTAGGAGATGCTGTGTCACCCAGGGCAGTTGCGATAAGCCTTCTGCAAAGAGAGGAGCAATCACGCTTCTAACAAGTTGGGGTACTTTGAAAGTCACAGGGTGGTTCTCACTTTACACGCCTCGCCTAGAGCAACGTCTCTCTGGACAACAGCGCCTGCTCTTCATTTGTCGGGCCGAACTGCTGCGCTCAGCTGCAACTTCATCACGGGCTGCTCGGGACCTGGCCTCCCCTGGAGCGACAGTCGTTAGGACTAAATAAGCAATTTAAAAACCAATCAATCATACATCGGAATAAATCCAAAGAAGCTAAATTCAGCAGACAAATGTTTTTGTCTAAATTCCCTTTGCAGGGCTCTGAGTGCCAACTGTTTTAGGTTCTTCGGGGAAGGGGCGCAGTGGGGAGAGGATTACCTCAACCTGGCCAGTCAGGAATAATCGCGCCGTCCCTGAGGCCTGGTGATAATTGACTCATTATTCACAGGCATGGCTCTCAACCTGCCAACACACCAACGCGCAACCCCACCCCGGGAATATTATGTGTCAAACGCCAAGGATGAGGAACACAATGGCAGAAGGTGAAATTTTTTAATGCCCAGGGTTAGGTACTTACAGAGAGAAAAATGGGAAGAGTGTAAAGTGGCTGCAAGTTTATCTTCCGGAAGAAAATCTGAGCAGTAGGTGAGTTAGGCAACTCATTCAATCCAAAAGTATACCCAGGGTGTCAACTATGTGCAGGGTGACAAAGCTGGTAAGACCCCGCCGTCCTACCCTTACGGAAACTACAAACTGAGACGTGAAGCCAGGTAGGCAAACCACCAAAACAGAGAACAGCTATGGCAGATGATACAGGAAAGGCACCAAGCCAGAGACGGGCATGGTAAAATCACCATCCGTTTGGGAAATCATCAAAGGCTTTCCGGAGGAACAGGCATCTGAGTAGGGCATTGAAACACAGCTCCAGTTTCAACAGGTGAGACAGGGAGGGGTCCTCCCACAAAGGGAAAACTGTAGGGGCAAAGCCCCTGAGGTGGGAGAGCACAGAGCCTGAGGGAGAAGCACCAATTGTGCCAGGAAGATGGGAGGGACATTTAGTGACACACGGCAGGGCTGACATTTGAAGGGCCTGATGAAATCTCTGTGCTTTACCCAGGTCCTTGGGAGTCACAGAGCTGCTCCCAGATAAAAGGGATAGACCGGAGCAGTGGATCCCATACTACAGGGAGACAGCACACAGCTATCATAGTAGTCGGGGTGAGACAGGAAAGGAGTCTCAGCGATGGATTGAAGGCTTAAAAAACTCATACAATGAGTTCTTACATTTCTGAAACAGAAATGAAGGCATTACTGCCAAGCGGTTATGTTCCCTCCCTCTAGATAGCTCAGAATATTAACCTTTCCTTTCCAATGCAGTCTGTGCTAACAATCTCTGTGATGGTGGAAGTAGCTAACACAGTATGTTCACAACCTGCCAAATGGGTTAGTTTGGTGCAAAGGGGCCACACGTATCACCGCATAAGATAAGCTCCCTCTCTCCTAATTCGGTCAAGGCCACAGAAGGGAGTTGGCCCAGAGGGGGAGCAGGTGCAGCCAAGTTCAGTACAGCATCTCAGCTCCCAGAACCCCAGAGCGACAGGTGCTGGTGACACCATCTACATAAGGTGAGATCTTGCTGCATTTGAAAAGTTCAGTTCTTTTCCTATCACAGTCCTTACCTACTTAACACTTTCAAGTCTATGCACAAATAATTTATTTTCTTCCTAGGAAATATTTACAACAAACAGGGCCCTCCTCCATCTTGAGCCAAATCCAAAGTCAATGAGGACATTTGCTCATCTAGTGAAGAACTCAAGGGAAGGACCTAAGCATCTATGAACAGTGCTTCGGCCATGCCATAACTTCACTGAGATATCATTTACAAAGTTCACCTATTTTAAGTATACAAGTCTGTGATTTTTACTATCTACAGAGTTGTTCTGCCATCACCACAATTAAGCTTTTAGATCATTTTCATTACCCCTGCAGAGGGCCCTGGGGTTCACTTGCAGTCACTCCCATTCCTACCTAACCTCCAATCACAAGCAGAACTACTAATTTCCTTTTCATAGCTATAGATCTGCCTTTTCTAGACATTCCACATAAATGGAATCGTACAAGGGGTGGTCTTTTGTACCTGACTTCTTGACTTAGCATAACATCTTTGAGGTTCATCCATGTTGTAGCATGAGTTTGTATTTCCCTCTTTTTTATCGTCAATAATTATTCCATTATACGAATAGATCACATTTTGTCCCCCCTTGATTTAATACTGAGTTTGATCCAAGGACTACCATCACTAATCCTATCCACATGATGCCACATGATGATATCCAAACAAAGGACAACCAGTGTTCCAACAAGAATTTTTTTCCCTATCATGTAACAGTTCAGGACAGGGGAACACGCTCTGTTCCATGTGCTGATCAGGGATCAAGGCTGGTGGGTGCTCTAGTAGCCTTGCACATGGGGTCCATTTTGAGGTCTAAGGAGATGCTCTAACGATTGCCTATTTCCAGCCAAGGGAAAATGAATTAAAAAAAGAAAAAGTCCATAACTTAAGGATATGGCCCAGAAGTTACACACATCATTCCCCTCACTTCTTATTGGCAAAAACTTAGTCAAATGGCTATACCTAACTGGGAAATGTAATCTTTATTCACGTGGCCATAGAATAGCTGAAAATTCTGTTGCTATAGAAAGAACATGTTTTTGGTTTTGCTGTGTGTTTATATCGGTGCTTCCCTGTACTTTCTAATTTTCCTACCATGACTAAAAACAAACATACATACATATATATATATATATATATATATATATATATGAAAAAGCATTTCCTTCTAATCTTCAATCTAGGGAGAATACCTACTTACATCTCTTCTTTCTTAAAAAGAAAAACTATATATACTTATGTAATATTTTACATTTACATTTTTTATATTTTAGTCAAGATTCCTTTAATATTTAACTTTGATGTCCCCCTTTTAAATCATAACTACCCTAATCATAAAATTTTACAGTTGAATACATTTTTTGAACTTACGGAGTAACAGCATATGTGAAATATACAGCAGAAAAGGTACCATAAGGCGCCGACCTGCAAACCTAAAGGTTGTTGGTTCAATTCCCAGCCAGGGCAACATAACCAGGTTGCAAGCCAGGTCTCCAGTCAGGTCCATAGCTGGAGGCAGGTGAAAGGCAACCATACATTGATGTTTCTCTCCCTCTCTGCCTCTCTCCCTTCTCTTCTCTCTAAAAAATAATAAATAAAATCTTAAAAAAAGAAAAAAAAAACAGGTACCAAAAGCAAATTATTGGAGGTATTCTATCGGAATTCAGAAGGAAGCCGACCAGACACTGGGGAAGCGCAGGAGTACGATCCTTTATTCACGTGCGGTCCCAGAGGAGAAGCTGCTCTCCAAATTCTGGGCCCTGAGCTAAGGCAAAAAGCAACTTTTATAGTTGAAGTTTCACTCCCTGGCCTTGCAAGGTTACAGAAACAGACATAGAAATTAAAGCTAGTTTTTCAGCGCCTTTCTTATCACTCAAGCTGGATATAGCTGGCTTCCCTCCAGGAGCCAAGGCTGTTTCACTCAAGCTGCTTGCTGCCCAAGAGCCAAGGCCGTTAACCCTTTACATCCCCCTTACAGGCCCTTACGGGGGGCTTAGCCAGGGCCGTTAAGGGGGGCTTCCTTACATCCCCCGTTAACCCTTTACATCCCCCTTACAGAGGGACATGTGCTATAACTACTCTATAAGATGCCTCCATAGCCCAGGTGGTCTCCCAAGACTCTTGCCTGTGTTTGCTAATGACAAAATAATCCCACACAAAACAAACAAGAAACAGTTCTTCCAGCAACAAGACAAGAACAGAAGTAGCCCGGAGATGTCCCCAAAATGCAGCAATTGGGGGCTAAGGACACATGCACAGCAAATCTTAGACTTGGGACAGAACGGATGCTGAACCAAAGGTACTCTAAAATGCTGGAAACTATCTGACTCTAGCCTCTGTATCAGAAATTAGCAAAACCACAGTAAACTTCTTCTTGTAACCCATCACACTTTTTCACCGTCAAAGTGCCTTTTAAATAATATAAAAATGATGACATGAAATGCCAAATTATATTCGTAGTAAAATAATTGTTGTTACCCTTTGGGTGGAAAGCAGAAAATTTCACAGAAGTTACAGTCCTTCTTCCCAGAAAAATGCAATATACACAAAAGCATAGAACTTTGAGGAATTCCTATGTCTCCCTTCCTTGATCTCATTTAGGAAGTATTTCTCAAAACTGGCCTGAAAGTCAAGGTTCCAGGGCTGCACACTAGAACTATGAAATCAGAATTTGTGGCTCAATCCCCAGGAATCTGCATTTTAATAAGCATCTCCCAGGTGATCTTTACATATACTTAAGGCAAGAGTCCCATGTAAAGAATCCATGGAGTGGAACCTAAAAACTGAGAATAAAAAAGAAGTACCTAATACCTTATCTTTGTCAAAGAATATAAAATACCCCTGCCTGAGGGTCATGTAGAGACATACTATTTAGCCCATCCACCAGAGGCCAGTGTAGGATTATTCCCTGAAATGTACAACTTTACACTATACCATATACACTATACGATACATCTTTGGTTTTAACTACTTTAAGAAATATGGTGTGGACAACTAACATTGTAGATAGTATTTTACATTTTTTACGTTGTAGATTCAAGATTTATTTAATATTTAACCTTGATGTCCTGTTCTTAAATTATAGTCCCCATAACCATAAAACTTTACACTTGAGTAAATCTTTAAAACTCATCAAGCACCTTCATATATATTTCATCTGATCCTCACCTCAACCACGTAAGATAAGACATTCCAAGCAGGCAGAATTATCCCTGATTTACAGATTCAGAGAGAGTATGTGGCAGGCCTGCAGTCTCAAAGAATCACTAAGAAGTTTTCTGAATCCTAAAACTAGAATAGTACCTTTTCCATACACTGGCCCTGCCCACGAGAAATAAGAAATATATGAGCAATATAATCAACTCTTCCTAGAACTGTATCCCATCAATGGAAAAATGTCCCTTCACCCGAAAACCATGCCCTTCTGCCAACCTGCCCAGAGGTACATCTACTTAAGACAATCTTTTGTATGCACAAAGGTTGAAGAAGATTAGAGGAAGTAAATTTTTTGTCTCCTTTATAAATATAAATACTTCTTAGGAGTTTTCAAACTTTATGAGGTAAAATAACCTCTTCTGCACAAAACTGTGATAATCCAGACCTCATACACTGGCATACAGCACCGGGGCCTTGCAAGCAGGCTTAAATGCCACACGCTTCAGTTTCCAGAGCAGTCCAGAACATCCCTTGGGGAGGGAAAAAGAAGAAGACACAGTCTAAAATTGCACTGTTCTTTATCATTCTTACTGCTCTTTTATTACCTCATAAACAATGTTTATTTGATTTAAAACTCAGATAACCAAAACCTCAAAGGTGACATTTAGATATTTCATCAGCACTATACGGAGTAGTTTCAGTAATGCCTTATCAACGCACCTCGAACTATACAGTCTGGAAGCATCTTTGTGGCTATTGTGCCTTCCCATGTCTAGAGCATCTGGAGCACGTGGTACCCAGAATTGAGGACCACACATCAGTGGGGAACCCTGTCTCCTACATCTTGTATCCCCAGATTCTAGCTCAGTCCCCGAAGTACAGCAGGAGCACAATATTCCAACGACCTCAACATAAGCCAGAAAACCTGGATTGAAGCTGTAATTAGACTAAACGCAATACCCAGGAATAAGATGACTGGCTACAAGTCACATGAAACAAAAGTTAAGGAGGAGGAGGAATAGAAGAAAATATGGTACTTGATTCACAAGCCCTTTTTTCTAATCAGCAATTCATACAGTATAAAAGCCGGAAAACACATGAAAACAGTGTAAGGATTCCTCCCTGTACTAACTAACCAAGCAAGGGGCTATTTCATCTGGAAGGAATGCAAGGTGGGGGGGGGGGGGGGGGACACTGAAAAGCTCATATAAGATGGGCTGATTTTGATATAAGGAAGGTATGAGTTTTGGTCAAGATACAGTTTCCTGTTTGCATCCTTTGGGTTTAGCTGACCATTTCAAAGAAAATATTATTGTTCTATGGCTGAAAGAACATTTTGCTAAAACCATTCAGATGTGAATACATGATCATTCAACTGAATCAGAGGATGAAGACTATGATCACCTCAGGTTCAAGTCCAGTAATTTACTCTTTCCATCAAGTGTAACAATAACTTTAACCACATGAGTAAAAATAAAGTTGCTAGTTAAAGAGAAGTACATAAAAAACAAATGGGCAGGTACTTAATATTGTTTAAATTGGCTACCTAAATGTTGATAGTGACCATCTTAAACTTTATCTGGCTATTATAAAGTCCTCTGCTTGGGTTTTATAAGAGTTCAAAATCCCATTTGTCTAAGAAAATTCACCTCTCTAATTTATATGTACACATAAAATATAATGTATAAAAGATATTTAAAAGATACAGAGACTTAAAAGAAAATGATCCTACTTGCACATAAATCAAATTTAAAAACTCATAATCACTTACTTCACTGAAAAAAAAGACTAAAATGCTATTTATTGTAACAAAATACTATGCATTAACACAGTGCCCAAAATAAATGTAATGATTATAATTTAAAATGTTGTAAATACTTAAATACATTTTATTTCCTTATCCAATTACACCCAACTATAGCAGACACGGAAAACAAATGAATATCTATGGACCAAATATTCGCGGGTAGAATAAAAACAAATTGTAGCAACAGCAGCTGAGGATTTATGCTAATACATCCGAAACAAAATGGTTCCATCAGCTCAAAATCCATCATAATTTGGGGAAGGAAATTTCCTTCTGCAACTAAACCAGCATTTTCCCGTGTTTCATAATTTGTCAATTTGTTCCCTAAGTGTAGTGATTTAGTGATGACAAAAGGAATAGAGAAACAAATGAAAATTACTTAATTACAGTTTGCAGATGTTCTCCCAACAAGGAAGAACAGGTTAACGTTGCTGATGGGTTCTCCCATACAACTGTGCTCTAAGCTCGTTCCCTTCATTCAGTACTATTTTTCTCCTTCAGTGTTCTATCGGGTATTTCACGTTCTGTTGTGAGTCAGGAGTCAGAGACAGATAGCACCTGAATTTATGATCAACATAAAACCATAAGCTTTTTTTTCTTTTCCTTGTATCCTGTGCAGCAATACCGAAAAAAGGAAAGAAAGAAATCATCCATAAAAAGCTTTAAAATAACACCACTTCCTCATTCTTTCCCTTGGGGTGCCAGATTAATTAGGTGAGGTTTTTAATCGCCTCGTTGCTTTTATTGGCAAGTCCTGGGATGATGCCGCCTACAAATTTCTCTTGAGGTGAACATCCCAGAAGCCAATGTCTGAAGTTAAAATAAGTTTATTGCTATTTGCTGCATTATTTACAATTGTGCACTTCACTATTCAACACACATTTGCCAGAGCGCTTCCAGAATATCTTTTTTTTTTTTTTCTTAATGTGGCTAAACGAAAAAAAGGAAACAGAAAGGCACTGCAAATGGCCTGTGAACTAAAAACACCACTCAATATTCAGTAGGGAATTCAGTGACTGATAACAGTGCAGAAAATGTGGCTTAAGCGACACCTGGAAGCGCAAAGCTGGTCAGTTCGTTTCCAACTTCCTCTGGCAGCCAGCCTGCCGGGTGCAAGGGCATCAAAACAAGGTTGGGCCTGCTGGTCTCGAATGCTCTGCAGAAAACAACTGCAAAAGGCAACCCAGCAAGGAGTAGATTTTGTTGTCATGCTTTCTTTTATAAGAGAAAGCCGTTTTTTTATGCTCCACTGAAATTCTTTTCCTGCTCTGCAATTGGTAAGAGGGCCAGCTGCTTTCTATAATTTTCTCTGCGGTGTTTTTCTACAGCAGATTTTAAATTCATTCTTCAGATTGGAAAAAAAGACTCTTTGTCTCCCTGTGAAAGCTTAAAGATGCATTTCTCACGTTCCGATTCAAAACAGCTTTGGGGACCAAAATAAGACACTGGCTTTGGAAACGTGTTGTTTCATGTGCCGTCACCAGTTTCATTTTTGATTACATTTTTTAGAAGTTGTCAAGTACGAGGAGTGATTTTCCTTTGGCTGAACTGACAACTCAAAAGTTATCCATCCAGAAGTGTGAACCAAATCCCAGCCCAAGAGTCAGAGCTCTTGACAGAAAACTCGCTCCATCAGGAAAAAGCAAAATAAAAGGCTCCTGTAATGAGAACTGTGTGACTTTGAACAAGATCCGGGGCCTCTGTGGGCCACAGTATCGCCCAGGCAAGATACCTGTGACTGGTCTTTGACGCCCCTTCTCCCTAATGCTCTGTCGGTCGCCTGTTACCAAGTGCAGCATCTCACTGGCCCTGCTGGCTTCCCTTTTCCCCTCCGCTCCCCGAGTCCGGATCTCCACATAGGAATTTCTGCTCGGCCTCCTACTTTTCTAACGCATGCGTATATGTGTGTGTAAACTCTGCCATGGCTCCCAGTTACTTAGGACACCAAATCCAATCTTGGGACATCACGACACAGTCCGCTCGCAATTCCTTCCCGGGCCTGTCCGTTAAGTGTGAACGTTCCTTAGCACTCACTCTGAGGCCCTCCTGTCATTCTGAATTCCCTTCTTTTCCTTTTATTTCAGTAATTTGACAAATATGTATTAAGCATTGACTTATTCTATATTACCAAGTACTGCTTTGGGCACTAGAGAGTAATGGTGTACAAAACCCACAAGCAAGCAGGCGTTACGAAGCCTACCCTCTAGAAAAATAGAGTAACTAACTCTCTCTTGAGGTAGCATACCCATGCGACTCCTGTTAGCCACATGCCCGCGGCACTCAGGCCTTGAGAAACGCCCAGTGCTTTAGGTAAGGCATGCAAGTGGGTCAGAGCACGGGCTTTGGAGCACCCCAACGAGGCCCATAATCCAATGCCACCACTAACTGGCTACACAACTTTAGCAAGTCTGTTAGTGCTGCCATCACAAATACCTCAGACTGGTGGCTTACACAACAGGAATGGATTTCCTAACCATTCTAGAGGCTAAGAGTCTGATGATTCAAGGTATGAGCAGGCTTGGTTTCTCCTGAGCACACCCCCAGCCCCTGGCTGCTTTCTTGCTCTGTCCTCCCATGCCTTTTCTCTCTGTGTACCTCCCTGGTATCTCTGTCTTCTTATAAGGAGACCAATCTTATTGGATTAGGATCCCAGTCTCATAACTTTGTTTAATCTTAATTTCCTGTTTAAAGACCCTAATTCCAAATATAGTCCCATTGGAGGTTAAGGTTTCAATAGATGGATTTTGAGGGCCATCTTTAGTCCATAACAGCAAGCTACTTAACACCAAGGCTTGGTTTCCTCATCTGTAAATCGGGAGTAATAAAAAATAATAAAGAAGTGTAAAAATAAATTACCTAGGTTATTATCAGGCTTCATTGAGGTGATCCAGCTCAAGTACTAAGCATACTACCAAGTACTTAATAAATGTCAACTGCTTCTCAATCACAACATTGGACTACATTTCTTACAATCTCACAATCCCAAACGTTTCTGTGGAAGGGGTACAGTAGTACAGAGGAGGGGTCTGAAGTTTCAATGCTGGACCAAACCTCAGGCAAGTTGCTAATCTGTACATTGACTTTCATTTCTCAGAGCTATGAAAAGGGATAGGAAGAGCTATAAAAAGGAATAGCTATTTGTTTGATTCATTGTGGCAATTAAGTAAGTAATGCAAGGCAAATGCTTAGTGAATATACCAATGAATGAATCTAAAATAAAGAGCATTGGACTGTCTCCTTCAAGTCTATAGTTTAAACAGAAACAAACTTGGAGCAATTAGATGGTGCCTTCAAGGAGAATAGGTACTCCTGCTGTTAAGGGACGGTGTTATAGAACTTGCAGCCCAAACCAGCGTGCTCAAAACTAGTGGTGCATCAGGATTCTTTAGAGACTTACGAATATAAAAATTCCTAGATCCCTAGCTATTAAGTTTCTCAATAAGCCCAGGACAGGGTCTGGAAATCTATACTTTTCTCAAAGTTTGCTATTAGAAAAGTGTTCTTGAATATCAGGCCAGTTTGAAAACTACTGGCCTACAGCAGCACTGCCAGGAGACATAATGTAAGTTCACCATATGTGCAGTTTAAAATTTTAAACCAACCATGTTTTAAAATGTTAAAGAAAATGATGTTAACTTCAGCCAATTTTCCAAAATAACACTGTAATTTCAAATGTATAGTCAAAAAATATTATTGAGAAATTTTATATCCTATTTTATACTGTCTTCAAAATCCTGTGCACATTTTATACTTATTACCTATCTCAACTGAAATGCGAAATTCTCATTAGAAATACCTGATCTGTATTTATATTTCATAACAGCTGTATTTTAAATTTTGGATTCACAGGTTGTCCTGAACACATTTAAATGTTTTCCAACAACTGAAATAAGTATCAGGGTTTTTTTTGCTTACATTTAAATCAATTAAAAGTAAATAAAATTTAAAACTCAATCTCTGGGTAGGACAAGCCACATTTAAATGCTCAGTAGTGACAAGAGGATCGTGGCCCATGACTCCTGCATTGAACAGTGCGAGCCTAATGGTGACACATCATACGATACCCAGACATTCCTGAAATCTGTAATGCTGGGAAGCCACTGGCATCGTTCCTTCAAAACTAAGTGTGAGTAAAATAAAAAGTATAGGTTAAACTCTCTTTGGATTTTGTAAGTTTATTAAAATCTAAGGAAAACCGAAACCTATTTAGAGCTTTTGAAACTAAGAGTTTCAAAGATTTTAACTGAAACACAACTTTG
The DNA here is from genome assembly GCA_004026585.1 of Noctilio leporinus. Lineage (NCBI taxonomy): Eukaryota > Metazoa > Chordata > Mammalia > Chiroptera > Noctilionidae > Noctilio > Noctilio leporinus. The sequence continues at coordinate 268,447 of PVIW01000357.1, read as the reverse complement.
ACCACCGCCAGTGAATAAAGCTGCAGGCATAGCCGTTCGTCCTGAATATTCAGACATGCAATGTTCTATTTACAGGAGAATTTAGTTCAATTATTAACAAGTATGAAGGAAGAAAGAGGTTGAGATGACAGGATTTTTTTTTTCAAATATATGTGGAAAGAATAGTAAGATGTTAAAAGCCCAAAGAATTGCAACTGCAATGAGAACAGCACAAAGAAAACTACAAACAAAACTGCACATCAAAATCAGAAACAAAATCTTTGATCTAGACATAAGAAAATAGATTAAAGTAGATAAATATAGCAGTGACTAGAAAGAAAACTGTTTTAAGTGATAATATAGAAACTAGTAGAATCACTTGGGGAAACTGGATCCTAAGTATTTTAAGAATGAAATGGGAGAGTAAAGAACAAATACTTATTTAAGAGTTAATTGTAGAATCACGGTAGATTGATTACTATTTTAAGCTGAATAGTTGGTGAAATAGGAAACTTTAATAGAAATTAATCATTTAGCCTGAAGCACAAAATCAGAACGATAATGGGGGGGGTGGGGGGGGTGGAGGATAATTGTGAGAGAAAGAGATACCCAGAACTGGATGTAACTACTAAATCCTCCCAAGGTGAGTACATGTGACAAAATGGAGTTGAAAAGATTAAATGCCAATTTCTAAGTCACTGGCTTCTTATATAGATAATTTCAATAATTTCCGCATGATGGCAATATGAGCAGTACCTACCATTCTAAAAGGTAGGTGCAAATGTTCCCAAATCAGATGGTGTAGTAATCTCGGTGTGCAAGGAAATTTTAAAAACCTGTCCTTTCTTCAGCAGTTTAGAAATAACTAAACCTTTCTAAGTAAGGCTACATCTCCATCTTGAAAACTTACTATTTAAACTTATTAAAATTATACAGGTATATGATTACATCAGTACTAAAACAAATGGAACCATGATCCAAAAGGATCATCACCAAAGGAAGCATTTTAACATCTTTCAAATTCATCTCATCCATCAACCATTCCTGCACTCTACTTCATGTTTTAGGGCCCAAGGTAAGTTTTGGTCCAATGATTATCCCAGACTCTCTTGGCATCCTCTCCAGTGGGTAGGCTTTACCATTTTTCCCTCAAGTAGGGGCTGAATGACCCTCCTATGGGCTTTCACAGAATTTCATGCTTCTCCCCATTGTTTGCTTATTTTTCTCTCACTGGACTATGAGAGCTTAAGAACACTTATCTTACTTCTTTTTGGATCTTCAGCCCCTAAAATAATACCTAGAACATAAGGAAGTACTTCAAAAATGAATGAATGAATGAATGAATGCATTAACAGAAAATCAAATATAAGTTTTCACATCTTGGCTTTTACAAACTAAAAACATGATAGCAATAGGACAGACAAGTATGAAGAAGCATTTTTCCCTTTAGATGGATATTCTAGAAAGGCATATAAATTAATTATATTCACAAAGAGACTGATATACCTAAGACTGAAACTTAACATCTTTCTTTAGCCACAAAATGTCAACAATATAATAAAGTCTTCACCAGTAATGAATAAAACCAAAATCTGCATCCTGGTTTTTTAATATAAATCTTACAACTTGGTCTTACTTTCTTGAACCAAAGACACTATGGAGAATTCAATCATAACTGTCTCTTTAAAAGTAATAAGTAATATGTCTCTTTAAAGATTTTGATAGAGCATTGTATTTATTACCAAATACATACCATGGTTTTAAAAACTGACCCCTGGCTGGTAGCACAGTGGACAAGGTGCCAGCCTGCGAACCCAAAGGTGACTGGCTCTATTCCCAGCCAGGGCACATAACCAGGTTGCAAGCCAGGTCTCCAGCCAGGTCTATAGCTGGAGGCAGGTGAAAGGCAACCATACATTGATGTTTCTCTCCCTCTCTGCCTCCCTCCCTTCCTCTCCCTCTAGAAATGATAAATAAAAACTTTAAAACAAAAAACAAAAAAAAACAAAAAAAAGGCTCTAAAATAACTATAAAGTATGATCAACGTAAAAGTACTGTAGTGAGAATTCTACCATAATATTAAGTTTCCAACTGTTTTCCAAGAGTCTGAAGCAGTAATGTGAATATCTTTCAATAACACTATAGTTTAAATTTTTCCAGGGAAATATTTCTAATAGGATTACTGACCCTTTTTTAACAATCTTAGAAAGAAAATGAATCTCACAAGTACTCTGGCATATAACTATTATAAAATTAAATAGAACAGTCAATCAGTGGAAATGGGAATGGACTTGAGAAACTAAATTTATTAAAGAAATGAACATAAGTACACATGGTGATAACCACTTCAATTGAACAGAGAAAAGATTCCACCACAAAGCAAAATGACCAAACCCACTAAGACAAATGAAAGCTTGAAAAGAAGAAGAAAACTTGGAAGAAAAGCTTTCATGTTTTCCATAAAACAGAGCAAACCATATTAACTTTGATCAATTCTGCTATCACTCAACTCTTAGTCCTGTCCCTAAGTTCTATTTGGCTTTTCAAAAGGCATTTAATGTTTCAGGGCAGGGGAAACGCTTATTGATTTAAGATACATTTTTGCACTCGCTGCTCTTTGTTCTCTAAGAGGAATTTTTTTTCAGTTCATTAGTTTATAATGTGCATAGGGATATTTTGAAAGGGAAAAAAGTATATAGTGTGCTTGAAGATGCAGTTTATGTTGATTTGCATCATCATTTATTTCAGCTCAATTTGGGGCCCAAAACTAAACCAAAATAAAGTTACCACATGTGTTAACATTTTCTATTTCAGCCTGCAATAATCATACAGAAATCTGAAAAAAAAATAGACCCCCTTATGCCAAAAACTATTATATCTCCCTAAAATATCCAAGTCCTTACAAGTTCTTAGTGTTCCATAGCATAAAAATAAACTCCCTTTATAAATTATCTGCAAAATAATCTGAATTATTTTGGATAATAAATATGCCGTTAATAAAATTAAAATGCTGTTAGCATACCAAAATGCACACAATATGCCCATTCTGCCCTTGTTTCCACACACACACCCCACTCCAGACACTGCATACTGGCATGTCTGGGTCCAGTAAATACTGAACTAAACAATTAGTCTCAAACTTCTTCCTAAACCCGAATCCGTAGACTAAGGTGATTTGGCCATTATCATGATTAATTTGTTCCACATATCATGTCAAAATACCTCATTCATAGTCCTAAAGTTAACTAGAGATTCACTAAATTCTTCATTTCCCTTAAGAATAAACAAAACCAGAGTTCACAGTTTTTAAGCATAAGTAAAACAGTCATGGGTATTCCAACTATTATGCCCAACAAAACAAACATGTTAGAATCACTTTTCCTTTTCTTCATTTTAACTACCCCTCTTTCACATTTCTTTAAGGTATCACTTACAAATTATGAAGTCTAGTATCTTCAAAGTGTCATGACCTCAAAGTTTATGAAACTCCCAGCCTCAATCCTACGTACACAGTAGAACCACCAGAGGAATTTACAGACTACTGAATTCGAGCCCCAGCTAAGATTTAGCATGACCCCTAGAATCCATATGCTCTAAACGTAGTCCAACGTGCAACTAAGTGGAGAACCAGTAACAGTCTCACAAATGTGGATCGATGACCCAAAGGACCAAGGCTGAGATCCAGATCAAGCCAATGGCAATCTGAAGCAGAATTTACAATACAGATTACAGACTCAAATGCCTACAGGCAGCACTTAGGGGAATGATGCAGGCAATGTAAATACACTTTCCAGTTGTAGAAGTGCCAGAGGGCGTGACAAACCAGCGCCCACAGGGCAAGGGTGTCTGGGCTCTAGCTGACACTGCCTTTAGGGGAATGACAGGTAATAGATCTTCTCACTTCATCAAAAAAAAACACAGATCAAGATTTTTATGGAAAATGTCCCAACTTTGAAAGGTTAGCTGAATTTTTCTTTTTAAATAAATAAGAAACAATCCTTTTGGATTGCCAACAAAACACATAATGAAGCACACAACACAGGTTTGGCTTTTAGGCTTCAGTTAATCCTGTCAGGTTTAAAGGGTTGTTTCCATTCTACAAAAACCATAGCCTCATCCTCATGACAACAAAAAAAATTTAGCTCTCATTAAGTACTCGTAGGTTGGCCACTATGCTAAGAGTTTTATACAGATTATCTCAATTCATTTTCACCAGCCTCTGAGGGTCTATCATCTTCCCCCTCCCCTCCATAACCACCCCTCCCGGGTCACATAGCCAGAGAGTGGCAATGCCCGGGTACAAACGTGTGCGGTGTGACTCCATTGCCTGGATTATGCTGTATTTCTTAAAAGTTTCAAACATGTTTTAAAAACCTCCATTGCTTGCAGTTGTGTTTCTTCAAAGAGAAAATGAAGGGATTATACTGACTGATTACTTGGGTCCTGTTTAGTTCTCGAATACAATAGTTTTGACTCCCTAATACAACTTTTGGTTGCATTGAAGTGTTGATATTTACATACATCAGTTGTGAATGCTCTGGTAAGAATTATCTGATCAAAGGAGTGGAATGAATGAATGTTCATGAAACAGTCTTTCTGAAAAGGCAGCAAGAAGTATAACATTATCATAAAATTCTTTATCTCTACTGCAATGAAAAGTTTACTTTTCCATTTTACCTTTTGAAAGATGAGTGAAAGTGCTCAGAAATTCTTCATATGTTTGCTCATGACAATTAACAAACTTATCCAACACTTCTTCAATTATTTGATCTTCCTCCATGATCTCCAATTCTGATACTTGGGCAGGCATTCCTATTCACAAGCCCACTTCATCTATAAAACAAAGAAAACCACGAGCTAGAGTCACTCAGTACCAACCTCCTAGAAAACACTCTAACAGGTAGGTGAGAGAATTTCAAGGCCTCAAAGACAGATCAAGATAGTTACTCCAGTCATAAGCTCTAGTTCAAGAGACCAGAGTTCATTCATGTCTTGGCTTCTGAACTGCTACCACAATGTTATTTCTGCATCAGTTTCCTCATTTCCATCTTCTTCATTCATGTCTTTTCATCTTTGTCTCCCGAATGTTCAACAGCTCAGGAAAGGCATAGAGCTGAGCTGGCAGTCCACCAACATCAAGCTAAAATTACAGTCCCCTGACTTACAGCGGTTTGACTTAGGGTTTTCCCACTTCACCGATAGTGTGAAAGCAACATGCTTTTGGTAGAAACCATACTTCGGATTTTGAATTTCGGTCTTTTCCAGCTGGTGACAAGCGGCTACAGATCCCAGTCAGCCCCTCCGTGGTGAAGGTAAACAACTGATACTCCACAGCATAGTATTACCTGCATCTGCCACTAACAACATTTTCAGCTTACAGGAGTTTACCTGGATGGAGCCCTATCGAAAGTTGAGAAGCATCCGCACTCATTGGAACAGGTACCGCAGTTCAATACTGCAGGAAGCTGGCAAAACACTCCTATAATGCCTGATTACTCACCTGATATGGCTTCAAGTCCTTTCACCCTATTGCTCAACCGACCTGGGAAAAGGTTTCACGCTGCCTGCATTCTTTTAAAAATAACCCATCCAGAAATGCAGGCAGGACTCCAGGGATGATCTGAAGATGGTGAGATGTGACTGGCTCGCATTCCAAGTATGGCAGTCGGGCTGCACAGCTGAGGTGACACTCAGTGCCAGTGGCCTTTTCATTCACCACACAGCTAACTAAACGCCTGTTGGCTAAGGTGCAGCACCTCAGTCCTTGCACACTTGGAACTTTGTTTTCGCTCGTGATATTTCACCTTGTTAAACTCCACTCGTTCTGTATGAAACGTCCATCTTACACAGCTTGGAGAAAATTGTCTATCTACAGAAAGCTGAAGAGTAGTTACTGCCTAAGTAGTGAGTGTGCTTCACGGGGAAGTAATAAAAAAGAGGAGTTCTCCAATACTGCATAGCAGACGGAGAAAGCACCAAGATTCTTATATTTTTCTAAAACAAGAGTAAAAATCTGTTACGTTATTAATTGTATTTACTAAAAAGTGCAGGAAAAAAAACGTTTTCATAAGATGATACCCGACCTCGCTTGGGGGCAAGGCCTGAATTAACATGAAAGCATTTACAGCTTTTACTTATTTCATTCAGTGTAACGATTCACATATTTCCCCGCAGGCTTGCTTTTGAGGTGCTTTCCCAGGCCTCACCGCAGACTTTGTGTAATATGTGGCATCTGCCCTGGTTGCCTTTCTAACCTGCAAAAAAATTCGGAATCCTGAAATACATCCGAATTGTGATGTAACCTGGAAGGGTTACTATGCGGATTAAATGAGTACACGTGGCACCTGAAGGAAAGGTAGGCTTGCCGGTTTTGGTGATGACAATGGATCGGCCTCAGTAATCCGTCCTTTGCCTACACGGAGACCTGTGCTGTCACTTGTCCGACTTTGAAGGCACCGCTGTCACCTTCAGCTGAATCTAGGTGACTGCTCCTCATGCATTACAACCCTAGAAAAAACGTGGTGCTGTAAAATCCAGGTGAAAATAAAGGTGTAGCTCTTAACCAACTCAAAATGACACTGTTTCAAACTATTTGTACCTACTCGTTAGGTATAGGAAAAAGCATTCGTTAAGGTTTATGTAAATTTGCCTGGAACACTGCCAAGCTTCAGCAAGCCAGAGTTCAAGCAATTCCGCCTGAAGTTGCTAGATTAAAAAATGGTGATAAATATATTCAAAGGTGGCCATTATTTCACAATCAGTAAGACTTGTACTCAATTCCAAGAATGTCACGTCAATCTGATTTTCCAGAATTGGATCCCAATAAAATTCCAACACTGTATTTTATGAATCTCTTCCTCAGACCATGTCAGATCATCTTCTTCAGCAAGCAAATACCACACAGAAGCAGTTCCTTGTGTTTTATATTGCTGTAAAAGTCTCCTTTAAGAGTGATAATAGGAACACCTTTAAACTTTCTTTCCAATTCTCAAATTGGAATATGTTGAGTATTTAGCTTTAACACATGTCAGATTTACTAAAGGCAAATAATTAACAGACTGTGGACAGCACAAATCCAAAATCCTCCTAGACCTTTAATTTTATTCATGTGATTATCACAATTCAGATGAGGTTATGTTTTCATTGACCTTTTTAAGACTTTTAGAAAATCCAGTTTCACAGGCTGTCATTATTTGAAGGACTTAACAAACACCCACCTTCAAATTTAGAACTCTCCCTATCTATAAAAACATAAATAACCTGATGTTACAAGTCCCTTGGGTCTGACAGAGCAGATAATCATTTACCAGACAGTCAAGTGGTTTATGCAAATTCTAGCGGTTTTCTAAAAGGAAGCAATGCTTTTTCAGTTACTATTCATATGTGTTTGTGTTTTTATTATAAAGTGTTTTTCTAAAAGAAAGGGAGAAAGAGAGAGACACTTGCCCAGATAATAAGGTTCTTTGTTTTGGTTTGGTTTTTAAGTTTTTAGGCTTAGAGCGCCACATGAAAGACCCAGAACATATTATGCTGATAAGTACGTGTATATAAACATCTACCGGGAGATCAGAAGAAACACTTTCCCGATCAGAGCCTCCAGCAGGGAACACAGGCAGGGCCCCCTGATCTACTTGGACAACTAAACATCCCGTGGAAACCACAGGCTGGGTTAGGAACGGGGTTCTCTTATTCAGTCACTGAGCAATACCAAGAGAATCGCATAGGCTTCCTGGAGTCCTGTGTTCCACAACCACCCAAGCCAGGTGCTGTTGTGTGCTCTCTGAAAGGGTAGTATTAGGAATTACCACCATTGTTTTGCCACAGCTTTGATGTTTATTTTCAAGAGCCCTGCTTAATGCAACTTATCTCAATAGAATGCAACTTCCACAGACAAGAGTGTTTTAAGCATTAAGAAATGAGATGCCATGAGCTAGTCTCCTCTTAATGTGTAAAAACCTGCTTTTTAGCAGCACAGAGAGCTGTATGTCCACAGCTCTCAAAGGTTTAAAAAAGGTCAAAGGTTAAAAAAAAAAATTGGGAGGGTTACCACTGATAGTTAAAAATAACAACACATTTTTAAATAGTTGTGCTGGGGCTATCAAAATCCGCTTTCTCAAATTTTCATAGTTCTTCTCAACAAAAATTTGCCGCTGTGCTAAAAGGTAAGATAGGCTATTATTAAAATAATTCCAGGGGGACAGAGAGGAGCAAAAAGGGGATAGATGTAATACAGCAACAATAAAGTTAAAAATAAATAAATGAATAAATAAGAATTAGTAATACATAAAAATGTTAACTAGAAAAAAAAAAAAATTCCCCTTGTCTAAGGAAGGAAAACCATCAACCATGGTAGTCGCAGGGTGGGCCTTTTATAGTTTGGAAAATGGACAAATCTCAAAAAGGATGAAGTTGCACTGCAGGTGTACGGATTTATTATATGACAGAAGGGACACCGTGTGAACTGATTTCTTCTCCCTTGACTTAACTACACCTGTTTTTCATCCTGTAATTGTTTCGTGTCTTTTAGATCATTTTACAAAAAGAGAAAGAGGTCCAATAACAGAAATTGCCACAGATTCTCGGAGCTGAGAGAAACCTAAAGGTCATCTAGCCCAACTACAGTGAGTGAATGAATGAATCTGCGAAACTTTAGGTGGCGCTTTTGTCACCTCCTGACTTCATTGAGGAGGAATGGCCTTCATATCATACGGAGTAATGACATGCTCATGATTATGGATTTTCAGGTATATGAAGCCAGCAGGAAACTAAGCAACAGCAGCAGTTTCCCCTTGGATGGGTATATCTATGCCTCCAACTGCATTCTGTACCCCAACTGTGTTATTGTTCCAATAGTTACCAATACAAACAAGAAAACAAAGGAAAAGATAAAAGGAATAAAAAGGAAGGCATAAATACAAATCTTACAAAATAGAAAAGGATCTCAACTCCTTTGTTTTTTAATAAGGGTGAGGGAAAAACCACATACAATTCTCACATCAAAGAATGCATTGCACTTCAAGTCCTAAGCTTCTCCCAACAAACTAGTCTAACACTTAAAAGGCAGGAAGTTTTTCGTTATCAACAAAAATGTTGACAGCCTAAGCATCGATACTCCTGCATAACTTCTCGGAGGCATGCCACAGTGAAGATCAAAGGGAGCATTTGGAGAGAGGTGGGAAAGGTCCAGGATTACCGTTGACTGCAAAGCTTTAGAAAGAGAAGTGGTGTCATCATGCCCAGGTTTCAGTGGTCTTAGCTATACCTTTTTCCTCCACAAAAACAGATCTAGTTTCTCCACCTAAAGATTATAACCTGTGTATTCAGTAGAGGACTTCATTTTTGTAACAGGAACGACTATGATGACCTGTTTCGTGATTAGCAGTACGGAATGGCATGAAAGCATTTCAAGCAAATGATGTAACAGGAACAAGAAGAATAAAAATGTATCAAGGCAAAACAGTGGATTTTACAAAGGAAGCAGGAAAATTATATTATAGGCAATCTTTAGGACATGGCTCTAGGTCATAAGTTCTCAGACTTGACATGAAAGCATGATCATAAGAGGAGAATTTGGTAAATCAAACCTCAACAAAATTAAAAACTTTGCTCTGTGAAAGATCTTGTTAAGATGAAAAGAAAAATTACAGACTAGAACCAAATATTTATAAATCACATATTCAATAAAACTGTGGCACACAGAATACATAAAGAACTCACAAAACAACACTAAGAAAAAATCCAATTTAAAAAAGACAAAAGACACACAGGCATTTCACAAAAGGGGATAAATAAGTGGCAAATAATGTCATGAAGAGACATTCAGTATCATTAACCATTAGAGAAATGCACATTAAAACCACAATTAAAGACTTACCAGAAATGGCTAAAACTGTGATAACATCAAATGGGGCAAGGATGCAAAAAAAACTAGATAACTCATACATTGCTGGTGGTAATGTAACATGATTCAGTAACTCTGAAAAAGTTTTGCAGTTCCTTGCAAAATTAGAAAATGACTTACCATACAAACAAGTGCACTCGTTTCATTTTTCCCATAGAAATAGGAATTATTCCCATTCAAGAATTTGCATACAAGTGTTCATAGTAGATACATTCGAAATAGTCAAAAAGAGAAAACTATCCAAACGCCCTTTAATGGGTGAATAATTAAACAAACTATGGCGCATCCCTACCATGAAATATTACTCAGCAATAAACAGGAACAAACTGTTGATTCCTTCAACACCTTGAAAAAACCTTAAAGAAATTACGCAGAGTAAAAAAATGCCAGTCTCAAAAGGTTGTACACATACTGTATGATTCCATTCGTGTAATAGGCATGAAATGACAATTACAGAGATGCAGAACAGATTAATGGTTACTGGGGTTATAAATGAGGGGAAGAGATGGATGTGAATAAAAATGGGATAATGTGGTGGAGTCCTGTGGCGGTGTTACAGCTAAGTATCTTGATTATGGTAGTGCTTATGCAAGGCTACACATGTGGTATAGTTGAACTACACATACAAATGAGTGTGTGTATAACTGGTGAAATCTTAATATGCTCTGTGGATTCTACCAACATGAACTCCCCAAGTTTCAATACTACAATTATATAAGTTGTTAACATTGCAAAAGACTGGACCAGGGTACGTGGAATCTTCCTGTAATTTCTTGGCAACATCCTATAAATCTATCCTGTGAATCTATAATTATTTCAAAATTAAAAGTTTAAAAAAAGAGTAGATGGAGGCGCAGGAGAAGGGTAATAAGCCAATTGGGACAAAAGAGATTGAGGAAAAGAAACATATTACCTCTAAAAGTTTTACCAAGCATGTTAGAACTCAGGCATGTTGATTGCTTTTCCCCTGCAGAAAGCTCTGGAGGGTGAGAATAATATTAATCTATAAAATGACACATTTAAGCAGAAATTTCCTCTTGAAAAATTTGCTTCCCTTTCCTGCTCATTCATCCAAACTACTGTAATGAGGTTTCTTGAGGCTATCACTCATTAAGCCTTGCTGTTCATCAGCAGATTGTATAAAATCAATTTTATTTCCCCAAAATATACTCTTCCTCCAAGCTGTTTAAGTCAATCCAGAAATATCTGCATTGACTCACTGAGGCGGGTCAACTGAGTATTATACTGTTTTCAATTGCAGTTATTCATTTTGTTAAACAAAGAAAAAAGCAAACAGTCAACCATGCAATCTTCCTCTTCTTGCTCTTCCTCTGCCATTATAAAAAAAAAACAAAAACAAAAACAAAAACCAGCCCTGGCTGGTGTGGCTCAGTGGATTGGTTCCAGCCTACGAACCCAAAGGTCGCTGGTTCAATTCCCCACATAACCAGGTTGCAAGCTAGGTCTCCAGCCAGGTTCTTAGCTGGAGGCAGGTGACAACCATACATTGATGCTTCTCTCCCTTTCTTCCTCCCCTTCTGCCCTTCTCTCTGAAAATAATAAAATTAAATCTTAAAAAAAAAAAAAAGGAATAAACAGATTACCTGTGGACATGAAATCTAAAGGATATACCCATAAGACAGACTTCAGAAAATCCATGGTTTTTGAAATCAGGAAGAATCCCTTTCCACCATCATTTTTATTTCTTTTATTTCCTTTTTCGAAAAATTTAGAGTGGTAGGCAATCACAAGTAAATACCCTCCCGTCAGCCCCTAACAAAACTCCTACATCATTTGACCTCTAGACTAGCACACTACAATACACATATACCAGCCATATTCAATACCTATCTTCTACCTTCAGAAATGTGATCCACTACATCCACTGAGTTATGTACGGTAACAGTGAGTGTTTCGGTGAACACTCTTTCAAAGTCCCTGACAAAGCTGAGAATCTATGAGGCAGGAGTTTCTGATTCAACTTTATAGCTGTATAATCATGCAATAATATTTCAATCATAAAGATTTATTAATTCATTATAATCCCACCTCCACAAGGGATGCAATGTCCTATTAAAGCTTATTTTATCTGTACTGCCTAACAACTGTTACACAAAGTCACCCCTTCTTCAAGTGACCCCCTTCTCTCCAGCTCCCGAGCCTATCAGCCACCTGCACAGTGCACAGCACATTTACGATACCACAGTCTGTCTTAAAGCAAATCTGCAGTTCGTTAGAAGCAGGTGTAGACCAACCAAATTAAATGAACTCAGCTTGCAGGATACTCATTTCTAAGTATTTCAAAAAATGCCATGGCTTGCAAATAAAATTGACCTTTTCATTTGACATTCTCTTACAAGAAATGAGATTTTAAATCTCTATTTCCCAACTATTTTTAATTCTAAGAATGTGAAATTATAAATGGGTTTTAAAAAGTACTACAAAGCCCTGGCTGGTAGCACAGTGGATAAGGTGCTGGCCTGCGAACCCAAAGGTCACTGGTTTAATTCTCCAGCCAGGGCACATAACCAGGTTGCAAGCCAGGTCTCCAGCCAGGTCCGTGGCTGGAGGCAGGTGAAAGGCAACCATATAAGATGTTTCTCTCCCTCCCTGCCTTCTCCCTTCCTCTGTCTGAAAATAATAAATAAAATCTAAAAAAAAAAAAAAAAAAAAAAAGTAATACAGTAGTTTCCTGGCTTCCAATTACTCTCAGCATTTTTATTTGCAATTTTGCTGCAATGTACACACACACACACACACAAAATTTCTTTTTACCAACCTGGTTTCTACACTCAAAGGTAGAAATAAAACACACAAATTTTCTCCCCTAAAAGTGAAAATTTAAGTGAAATTTTTTTTATTATTACAACATTGTAAAACACTTATGAAATGTTTCCCCATTTAATTTTAGAGCAAAGCCTGAACATTAAATCAGAGAGCAGGGAACAGAGAAAAACAGCAGTGATTCTGGTTAGGCGGCTATATTTAATTAATCGCTTTAAATTAAAAATAACAAGTCACTTGTCATGTTCTGCTCTTAACAATCCATCATACTAACTGTAGGCTGTTGCTGTCTATACACTGCCTTTTCCTTCCTCTTTTCTCCTGTCAGTTTCGCTTGTGGCTCCCGTACTGTGCGATTCAACAAGCTGAACATCTCCCTGCCCTGTACTATTCACATTATTGTCTTAAAAATCAGCCTATTCAAATGCCATGGAAAGCGGCCCCTGGCCGTATTTCAAACACTAATGAACTCTTGAGCAACAATGGAATGGAAGTTGTTTCTCCATTTACAATATGGGGGTGGAAATGCGCGGGACTTCTCTAAAAACACTGCCATGCGTTCACAAAGAATCCCCTGTACCCCCTCCACCCACCAGATTCCACAAACATGTCCAAGCATGTTGCTGGTCTCTAACTTCTTCAGGAGACAACTAACATGTTGAGCTGCAAACTGCCTGCTTTTTGGTGTGAGTACAATGCAAAGGCTCGAGCACTTGCCTGCACCTACCCATGGTTTCTGCGCTGCATTTCTCCTCTTAAATTTACTGCAGCGATAGCCAATGTCAACTTTATGAGCACCGTCACCACCGATGTTGGAATTTTAAGTACCATAATCATGATGTAACACCATAAAAAAAAAAGTCAGGGAAATAATCCAATATTCTTTTGCAGACAAAGGAACAATCATCCTGCAAAGAATTAGAAAAGATGATGATGCTTTTTTTAAAAGGCTAGACCAAAATTTCAAATGAGAACTGGCCAAACAACTGAGCTACTCGTCATTTTTTTTTTTTAATCAACCCTGAAAATATATCCTAAAGTTTTTCAAAAAACTGAAAATAGTCACTTATCCACATAAATTTATAGCCTCCTCATATTTAGACAAGATTAACTGAGTACACTCTTTATACCTGATACTTGCTATCCATTAACTCTCACAATAAGGCAGATACCATCCCTGTCTTAGAGATAAGGAAACAACTTCAGAAAGGTCACTCAGCTAGGAAGCAGCAGAACTGAGACTGAAATCCAAATCTGTCTACCTCTGATTACTGCATTCTATCATCTAAGCCACACAGGAACTCATTAAATGGCCAACAATAGTGGATGGTCAGATAAACTACGTTACGTTTACCTAATGAAGTTTTATTAAAATTAGAATGGTGAAGATAAAGCATAGACTTCACAGTGTATATGAAATCATGTTCTATTTATTTATTTTTAAATTATTGTCAGAGATAACGGCAGGGAGGGAGGAAGAAAGGCAGAGAAGCATCAATGTGTGGTTGCTTTTCCCCTGCCTCCAGCTACAGACCTGGTTGGAGATCTGCCTTGCAACCTGGTTATGTGCCCTCACTGAGAAATGAACCTTTGGGTTTGCAGGCTGGTGCCTATCCACTGAGCCACCAGCCAGGGCTAAAATAATGTTCTATTAAAAAACTAAAACAGGAGCAAAAAGGGGATGAATGTAATACAACAACAATAAAATTAAAAAAAAAAAAAAAAAAAAAAAAAACTAAAACTAAATTGAAATGCTTTCTCATTATAACCAGGCAAAAATGTGCATATATTTAGATAAACATTAAAGTATATAGCACAAAGAAAAGAAAATATGTATGGTTAGGTGATAGGCTTAATGGGTGGTATATATTTTCCTTGTTGTGTTTTTAATAAATTGTTTTTAAATTATGTCAGCTACAGTAACCAAGACTATGGTATCAGTGAAAGAATAGGCAAATGGATCAATGGAACAGCTGGAGAGCACAGAAGTAGACCCACACGCACATAGTTAGCTGACCTTTGACAAAGGAGAAAAAGCAATATGATGTAGCAGTCTTTTCAACAAATGATTCTGGAACAACCAGACACCCACATGCAAAAAAATTCATCTAACCACACACCTTATACCCTTCGCAAGTTTAAATCAAAATTGATCACAGAGCTAAACATAAAAGCAAACCACAACAGATAACATGGAATAAAACCCCAATGTCCTTAAATATGGCAACAACATTTTAGATACAACACCAAAGGCATGATCCATGAAAGAAAGAATTGGTAAGGTGGGCTTCATTAAAATTAAAATCTTCTGCTCTGTGAAAGATACTGTGAAGCGAATGAGAAGAGTAACCGCAGACTAAGAAAAAATACTTGCAAGAGACATACCTGATAAAGGACTGTTACTCAAGTATATAAAGAACTCTAAAAATCCAAAATAAGAAAAACCCCAAATTTTTAAAAATGAGCTAAAGGCCGTAACAGATACCTCGACAAGGAAGATAAACAGATGACAAGCACTGAAAAAATGCCCCACATCATGCGTCATCAGGAAAAGGCAAATGAAAACAACGAGATCCCACCCTGACCGGTGTGGCTCAGCGGGTTGGGCGTCATTCTGCGAAGAGAAGGGCCGGAAGCGTGATTCCAGGCCAGGGCGCAGGCCCTGGTTGTGGGTGCAGCTCCCAGCTGCAAGAGGCTGCTCACCAATGTTTCTCTCTCCCATCGATGTCTCGCTCCCTCTCTTTCTCCCTTCTTCCCCCTCTCTCTAAAATTACATAAATAAAATATTTTAAAAGAACGAGATATCACTATATAACTATTCAAAAGGCCAAAACCCACACTGACACAGTGAATATTGCCAATGACGTGCAGCATTAGCTCTCCTGCATGGCTGGTGGGAGTGCAAAATCACACAGCCACTCTGGAAGACAGGTGATCTTTTCTTACAAAATGAAACACATACTCACCATGATCCATCAATCACACTCCTTGGTATTTACCCAAAGGAGTTAAAAATGTATGCCCACGCAAAAACCTGCATGTGGATGTTTATAGCAGTTTTATTCATAAATGCGCAACCATGGAAGCAACCATGATGTCCTTCAGCAGGAAAGTGGATAAACTGTGATCCGTACAGACAACCGAATATTATTTAGCACTAAAAAGAAATGAGCTATCAAGCCAGGGAAAGATACAGAGTAACCTTAAATGCATATCACTAAGTGAAAGAAGCCATTCGGAAAAGGCTATACACGAAGTGATTCCATCTACAGGCAAACCTCATTTTATTGCACTTTATTGTGCTTCACAAATGTTTCTTTGTTTTGTTTTGTTTTTGTTTTTGCAAATTGAAGGCAAAAGCCTCCACCAGCAAAATGATCATGACTCACTTGATTGAGATACTCACTTTATTACAGTGGTCTGGAACTGAAACTACAACATCTCTAAGATATGCCTTTATATAACGTTCAGGAAAAAGTAAAACTACAGAAATGGTAAAAAGAGTCAGAGGAAAGGGAGAAAGGCGTAAATAGGCAGAATACAGACTATGTTTAGGGTAGTGAACCTACTCTGTATGATACCATAATTATAGATAAAGGTTGTTTTACGTTTGTTCAAACCCATAAACTATTCCACGCCAAGAATGAACCCTGATATAAGCTAGGGACACTGGGTGACATTGATGTGTCAGTGTACGTTCATCAGGTGTAACAAATGTCCCTCTGGTGGGGGCTGACGACAGGCTGTGCAGGAGTCCTGCAGGAGACCTACGACCCATCTTTGGAACTGCCGCTCAATTTTGCTGTGAACCAAAAATGGCTCTACAAAATAAAATCTATTCCAAGATTAAGTCAACTCTCACCACCTTTGGTTTTGTTCCTTCCTTTGACTGTAAAACTTTGGTGGGGGAGTGGGAGAAGCTATAAACGTAACTTTTATTATTAATTCCACCGTGGAGTACGGCTCTTGGCCGAGCACTCAAAAGACACGGTGCATTTCATCAGTTGCCACAATCTTTTGAGGTCTACATTTTCATTTGCCCTATTTCAGACAGGGAAAGAGGCTTAGGGATTAAGTTGACTCCTCCTGGAAAATGGCCAACCTGGCATAGAAAACCAGGTCAGCTTGACTCCAAAGCCCACTGTCTTAATCACTCCCTGGTACAATATTACACAGCAGCTCCCTGATATAAAGTTAGGAATAGCCCTCCAATAGTTAGAACTCCTTCTGAGCCCTACATTAAACAAAACAAGACCACTGGGGAATAATTCAAAGTCAAAGGACTGACAGTGGCATTAGTGTCCTTTGCTGTAGGAAAAATGGTTTCCCATTTGATTCATAATGGCATTTCCTTAAATCATAGCAATTATATTCATTTTCTTCTATAGTGTTTTTAATAAAACTGTAAACAAGGTTTCAACCAGATTTTTCTTCTGTCTTTACAGATGAATAGTGGACTGCATTTCCATTGTTTGCCAGTAAGGAAATAGTTAAATCTTGATGGTACAACCCAGTGGATATCTCCCTTAACCATCTAAAGAAAAAAAAAAAAAAAAAAAAAGGTCACAGTCAGTTACTCCCGTTAGATTTGTGTTCACTTGAACATCTGTAGGCACACATATGTGCTCTCTTTACTGTCAGCCTTCTGCTTGCCACGGTCAGAGGGGGCAGTCAGTGAATCTTCCCCAAGTGCTGCTGACATTTAATACCTGGTTTAGCTGCAAAGATTCAGAGAGGGTGAGGGAGCAGCCCTTCTGGCATTCAGGTAGGTCCAACACCTTCATTTCTACCAAAGCTAAAAGATGGGCACCTATGTTCGCCAACTGTAAGGGACAGCCCTCCAGCAGTGTGCTGGTTAAAAGGTGGACGGGATGTCCAGATGGGGAAGGGATGATGCGGAATTTGGAAACACTTCCAAATTGGTCTCAAGCTGCTGCAAGGATGCTTCTCTGGCATGAGTGTCAGAAGAAAGACCCAGTTCTTGTTTTAATGCCAGCAAATAAGTAAATACAATAATGTGTTCCTCAAACCTGATTAGCCATGCAAGATATGGTTAATTCATGCACTAAAAGACTGTAGTTACATGAGGTTACCTGCTATTTTAGAGCAATCAGGAAAACACTGGCAACACTGATCAGGAAGCTTTCATGCTTCTGAGTACAGTACTTTCCCTTGGAAGGAGAAAGAGTCAGTTCAGACCCAGGAAACTACAAACCCAGACCTCACACTATGAATCCTTTTGATTCTCAACTCTGCCCTAGCTTCATAGTGCGTAAATGAAAATCTCCCTGCTGAGAAATGTTCGCATGGGGTTGGGGAAATCGTATACATTTATTGAGCCTATATTTCTGTCTTTTAAAAAGAATCTTTAATGTGTTGACTTTGAAACTTCCTTCAGTTGAAGAAGTGTCTTCTTTTTCAAAATCTGCCTGTTTTTATCTAGCCTATTTAAAGAAAGAATATTACTTTAATTCTAGACTAACCTTTTAAAAACTCTTACAAAAAAAGATGTGGCTGATATAATCGTATGAAAACATGGAAAATACACAGCCCTGGCTGGTGTGGCTCAGTGGACCGAGTACCAGCCTGTGAACCCAAAGGTCGCTGGTTCGATTCCCAGTCAGGGCGCACAACCAGGTTGCAGGCCAGGGCTCCAGCCAGGTCACCAGCTGAAGGTAACAACACATTGATGTTTCTCTCCCTTTCTTCCTTCCTCCCTTCCCCTCTCTCTAAAAATACTGAATAAAAATCTTACATAATAGTTTACTCTAGTGAAAACATATTTAATAAAACATTAAATATGAAAACATATTTAATAAAACATATTTAATAAAAGCTAAATAGTACAAAAATAATGTAAAAACACTTTCAGTGTTCCTGTTTATTCTTTAAATATGTTAAATCATCTGGTCATGGTTTAATATAGATCATTTAAAAATTAAATACAAGAGGAGATAATTCATCTTAACAGCAATAAACTTTAGCACTATTTTTAGGTCTCTGAAATTATGAGATGTGCCAATAGCAGGCATCAATGGGAGAATAAGTCGGAAATCCTTAGGAATCCAAACTAAGCTACAAACCATGGTAGTAGTACTCCTATGTCTTGCCCATGAAAATGTTTCTGTTTAAATCTACGATAATCACATTTTTACTTATGAAAAGCCAATATCCCTATGACAACCTTAACATGAAGCCAACAGGTGACAATAAAAACCTTTTTTTTTAAAGCTTGCTGTTTCAAAGCAAGTGTTCCTTGGAATTGTGACCTGAAACCTATATAACTTTCTTAACCAGTATCACCCCAATAACCTCAATAAAAAGGAAAAACAAAAAGCAAGTGTGCTTCCTATGTGTTCACCTGGATAACTTGCTATATATCTCCAAAACAATCTTCTTAAGAGTGTAAAACAAGCAGGCTTTGACTTTGGCAGTCTCTCCTCCCAAACGTGGGCAAAAAGTGGGCCACTCTCTGACAATCATCACACAGCATGCTGAATGTCATCCCTGATGGTTTGCATTTACTGAATTGAGAGTCAACAGTATTTCCTTTCAGTTCCTACGGAAAGCATTTTCTTAGATGCACAGACGCCTTTTTTACGTATACCTGGAAAAGCTACAGATAAAGGAAGCACAAACACTTGCCCACATTATTTCAAAAGCAGAGCAAGCTGTCGAACATCCAACCACACGGTCTGAGGGAGAGAGAGGTTTGCTTTCATAACCTCACTCATAGTCTGTCTCCTTCACCATTCATTTCTCACTTGGCTTAATGGCCCAAAGGTGATTATTAAAATATCACACCTTGAGGATTCTCCCAACTAAAACTAGTAAGTAGGAAAGAATATTTAGCAATTAATTACATCTGCCTATGGAGTGCTTCAAAGCAAAACCCCCACCAACATCTCATTGGACTGACCATAGATCCTAAATGGTCCAAGGAACTTTTGCAAAGAGGACAAAAACAAATTATAGTATTAACACTTATTGAATACTGATTATGTGCCAGTCACTAAGCTAAGAGATTTATATACACAGGGATCCACATTATCCCATTTATTCTTCAAAACAACCCAATGAATAGTTATTAATAATCTACCCATTTTACAGATGAGAAAAAAAGAGTGAGAGAAAATAACTTGTCCAAGATGGTAATAGAGCAACTAAGTTTTAAAGCCAAGACCTGGACTCAGACACTTAAGAGTTTCCACTCTGTATTTAATGAAGGGCTACAGAAAGGGTAACAAGGAGAATGAACTATTTCCTGTTATCTAAATTGAACTCACCACCAGCACCTTCATTGTATATGCTTATCCATTATCATTTGTTCTGAAAAAAAATTATCAGTCTATACCTACTAACCAGATTTCCAGATCCTAAAGTCTTCTAATCATCTCCAACACCATAAACATCATCTGCCATAACATTACTTTTAATAAGTTCATCATAATCATAATAACTACCTTGTGCAAAGCCCTGAGTCCTTTATGTGTACTGATTTAATAATCGTAACTTACATCAACCTATGAAGTAGGCAATTATCTCATTCTACAGATGAGGAAACTGAGGCAGAGAGAAGTTAAACTACTTGCCCAAGTTCATGTACATAGTATGATGGCAGAGCCAGGATTTTAACACAACCAGTCAGCTTTCAGAGTCCAAACTCTTAGCCCCTGTTTTACGAAGTATATTAGCAATTTACTCTTAAAAGTCAATGAATCTGATGTATTTTGTTTCCTGTACCCTTTGGTGCCTAGGACTTCACTGCGCAAACAGGGAGGGTGTTTCTCATTAAGAATCATCACATCTCTCCAAGGTAGATGTTAACAATGAAAATAAAAATGCATTAAGCTTACTTCACCTAGCAAATACCTTTTTAAAAATATTATAATGTCAATACTAAATCCTGAAAAATTCTGGCACTCTCTGCGCTTGGTGCCTGCTTACTACAGAGTTACTAAAGAATTACTTCAAATCTCTTGAGCTGGACAGAGAGGTCTGAAATAACGGCCACTGACTATTTTCCTAAAGGGAGAGGGAGTGGGAAGAGTGAGAGGAAGAAAGAAAGGTAGCTGTTTACAAAATCTTCTCTGCTTCCGTTACAAGAACCCTAAACACCAGGGCGAGAGCACTTGAGAAAACAGAGGGCCTTAGACGCGGCCCTCGAAAAGTTAAATGTACTTTCACGACTGAATACAGGAAATGTCTCCCCTACAGTCCAGGTAGTCCAAGACTCATCTTTCTGTTCTGCAAAAACAGTCTCGGTTTTTCTAGCCTCAGTGTCCCCCTTTCCCCACCCTCCATCCCCCGCCCCAGCAGCCTAGAGATGCTCAGGGGCGCAATTCTGAGCGGAGCTCCGCAGCATCCGGGCAGAAGTCTGCAAGGACACCTCGGCCGGCGGCACGTCCTGCAGGCTCCGGTTTCCACGCAGCCCCGCTCAGGCCAGCATAGGTGCGTCTCACCGAGTGGCCAGTTTTAAGAGACCCGGGGAAAGAGGGTTCCCTGAGGCTGGTACCGGTGCAGCCGACCTCCCGGAACCCGGATGTTGGGTCTGCTTGGCCACTCTCACCTCCCCTTCCCTAGTTTTCCGCCTTGTCTCCCAACTAGTCACCTCGCGCTTTCAACGTCCTTATTCAGGATAAGGTCCTTATCCTAGGAGTCTCCTCTCCCGCAACAACAAAAACTGTATTAGCCTCACACTCCATAGAGAACTGATTCCTGGGAAACGTAGTTCTTTCTGACGTTAAGTGATGAGTCTTGAAAGGATAAAGCGACTACAATTCCCAGAAATCTAGAGGAGCGTGCTTGTCCAAAACTAGTCCCAGCTGCATGGATTGCATTAGGCAGAAAGGTTCTGTGGCCTTTCCTTCCCTAACTGCCTGGATTTTGCTAATTCAGTCCCACGACAAGCTTATGGGAGAACTTTTTCTAACGTGGTTTTAACATGTGAGGGGATCTAAACACGGTGATTTTTTTTTTTGAGGGCTGAAGACAGTTTTAATTTTATTTATTTTAAGATATATTTTTTATTTTGTTATTACAGTTGTCCCAATTTTACCCCCTTCACCCCACTCCACCTAGTACCCCATTCCCTCCAGCAATGCCCGACTTAGTTCATGTCCATGAGTCATGCATATAAGTTCTTTGGCTTCTCTATTTCCTTTGTTCTTCTTAATCCCCCTCTGTATTCTGTAACCACCAGTGTGTACCTTTTTTCCCCTTCCACATCCAGATAATTCACCATTTAATTACTGCCTTCTGTCAGCTTCTCAAATCATATTAATACAAAGTTTTCTTTTCATTATTCCAAAATGCCTACGTTAATTCATTTGTTTAAAGAATTACTCTTTTAAGTAGTATGAGTTGCAATATTACCAAAGACATGCAAAAATACATTTATACCCATACATATTTTTACACATATTTAAAGTACATGCTGGATTTTGAAGAGTTAATACAAAAAATTTTAAATGTGCCAATAGCTTACAAAATTATTACATGTTAAATGATAGTATTTTATGTATAGTGTAACAAGATTAAGCGGTTTTTTCTTCTTTAATACTTATTTTACTCTGGAATGCTATTTTGTGAAATATATCACAGAAATGGTACATTGCAGAACTCACTTTTGTGAAAGTGATTCTAGAGATAGTGTCAAATCCATAGTAAAAAATGAACTTGGGTTTTTGAGGCAGATCCTACCCACTCCAATCATACACCTTAACTTTATTTTAAGCTACTGGAACTACAACTTATTGTTTTTGGAGTTTTCCATCTTAAATAGTAGATTGATTGATTGATTGATTTAGGATGTGCACAGGTCTTCTTTCTTAACACAGTGATTTCTATAAAGAGATATAGTAAGTTAATTTTTCTTTTTGTAATTCTTTCAGGTAAAAAATCTATATCCACGATCAAAAAACATGTCACTACAGATAGTTACAGTCAGTAATAACATAGGCTTAATTCAACCTGGCTTCTCACTGATGAATTTTGATGGGCAAATTTTCTTCTTTGGCCAAAAGGGCTGGCCCAAGAGATCCTGCCCCACTGGAGTTTTCCATTTTGATGTAAAGAATAACCATCTCAAACTGAAGCCTGCAGTTTTCTCTAAGGATTCCTGCTACCTTCCTCCTCTTCGCTACCCAGCCACTTGCACTTTGAAAGGCAGCTTAGAGTCTGAAAAGCAACAATACATTATCCATGGGGGGAAGACCCCAAACAATGAGCTTTCAGATAAGATTTACGTCATGTCTGTTGTATGCAAGAACAACAAAAAAGTGACTTTTTGCTGCACTGAGAAAGACTTGGTAGGAGATGTCCCTGAAGCCAGATATGGTCATTCCATTGATGTGGTGTACAGTCGAGGCAAGAGCATGGGGGTTGTCTTCGGAGGGCGATCATACATACCTTCTGCCCAAAGAACCACAGAAAAATGGAATAGTGTCGCTGACTGCCTGCCCCACATTTTCTTGGTGGATTTTGAATTTGGGTGTTCTACATCGTATATTCTTCCAGAGCTTCAGGATGGGCTATCTTTTCATGTCTCCATTGCCAGAAATGATTCCATTTATATTTTGGGAGGGCATTCACTGGCCAATAACATCCGCCCCGCCAACCTCTACAGGATAAAGGTTGACCTCCCCCTGGGTAGCCCAGCTGTGAACTGCACAGTTCTGCCAGGAGGAATCTCTGTCTCCAGTGCCATCCTAACTCAAACAAACAATGATGAATTTGTTATTGTGGGTGGCTATCAGCTTGAAAATCAGAAAAGACTGGTCTGCAACCTCATCTCTTTTGAGGGCAACAAGATAGAAATTCGTGAGATGGAGACCCCAGATTGGACCCCAGACATTAAGCACAGCAAGATATGGTTTGGAAGCAACATGGGAAATGGAACTGTTTTCCTTGGCATACCAGGAGACAATAAACAGGCTGTTTCAGAAATCTTCTATTTTTACATGCTGAAATGTGCAGAAGATGATGTGACTGAAGATCAGAAAACATTCACAAATAGTCAGACATCAACAGAAGACCCAGGGGACTCCACTCCCTTTGAAGACTCAGAAGAATTTTGTTTCAGTGCAGAAGCAACTAGCTTTGATGGTGATGATGAATTTGACACCTATAATGAAGATGATGAGGAAGATGAGTCTGTAACCGGCTACTGGATTACCTGCTGCCCTACTTGTGATGTGGATATCAACACTTGGGTACCGTTTTATTCAACTGAGCTAAACAAACCTGCCATGATCTATTGCTCTCATGGAGATGGGCACTGGGTCCATGCCCAGTGCATGGATCTGGCAGAAAGCACACTCATCCACCTATCAGAAGGAAGCAACAAGTACTACTGCAATGAGCATGTGGAGATAGCAAAAGCATTGCAAACCCCAAAACGAGTTCCACCCTTGAAAAAGCCTCCACTGAAATCCCTCCACAAAAAAGGTTCTGGGAAAATTCTTACTCCTGCCAAGAAATCCTTTCTTAGAAGGTTGTTTGATTAGTT
Organism: Noctilio leporinus; assembly: GCA_004026585.1. NCBI lineage: Eukaryota > Metazoa > Chordata > Mammalia > Chiroptera > Noctilionidae > Noctilio > Noctilio leporinus. The sequence continues at coordinate 244,274 of PVIW01000357.1, read as the reverse complement.
TCACAAAAGCCTTCCAGATCCAAGTGCATCTCCTTTCTAAACCTTATCTTAAAAGAACTATAACAATGATAAAGTTATATCCCTATCTTCATTTATTGAAAGTAGCTGTGTTTTCATGTAGTTGGATGAATTTAAAGTCAGCTAAAAGTGTTTATAATACAATCCTTGAAAATATTTTAAATGAAAATATCTGATCTGAATTCTTTTCATTCAAGGATTCACAAACTCAGAAGCAGTAATAATATAGATAAATGATAGATAGATGGATAGATGATATATAGGACTCCATTGCCACAAATAAGTAGAAAAGGAATCTGCATCAAGTTCATTACGTTTGTATCAAGTTATCAGCAGGTACTTTCTTCAAAGCAATGCAAATGATGAACCAAAGCCAGTCACTTCAATGGATTGTTGGAAACATTTAATGAAAACTAATATTTAGCACTCTGGGAAAAAAAGAAGAAGGAGAAGGAGAAGAAAAAGAAGAAGAGTGAGAGCATGTGATTTTAAGAAAAAAAAAATGGACCAATAAATGAATCTTGTGGAAAAGAATAAAATTGTTATTTTTAAAATAATAAGAGTTTTTAGAATTTCCTAGTGTTAACAGGTAGAAGATTTCAAATAGAGAAAAATAAATTTCTGTATATGTCTAATTAATATGTAGAGTTTGCTGCCAGTGAAAATTATACAATCAGTGGGCTTGCTAAAGTTCAATTAAATCCTTTCTAGAGTGAAAGTTAGGATTATTAATTTTTGAGGCTTTGAGACATCAACTGATAATTAGATGATGTTAGAAATATATCTTTTCTCCTGAAGTATTTTTCTGGAAAAGTGTTTTACATTATCCTAAAGGCCTAAGCCACAGCGTCTTATTCCTAAATCTTCATTGAGAGTCTACAATGTGTAAGGTACTCTATGAAATTTTAGAAAAAAACATGAATGATACAAAAGATAAAACCCTGGAATGCAAGTGCTTCTGCTAACAGTTCCATGTCTTAGATACTAAAATTAATTTGAATATATTAAATCATGTTCACTTTGTTTTGGTAATGTTATCTGATCAAAATTCCTTTTGAACAATTTGCCGTACCATTGTTCTAATTTTCTGTTGCTTCTGTCACCTACATGAACCTAATAAAATGTTAAAATGCCTTCTGTTCATATTGATTTATTCCAATTGTTAATATTCACAGTTACCCAATTAAGTGCAAAATTATACTATTTAATTTGCTTAGGACCACTGTAATTGTTTTTTCTTTTTTATCTGTTAGTAGAAACTGGCATAATATAGAGCTAAAATATCCTTCACAGAATTCCAAAGAGTTATTCCCTCTAGAGGTAAATATACGCTCTTATCTTGATTTGTCTACAGTGACTGAGTGGTAAAGAATTACTACTTACCATACTTGTTTTGTAGCCAATGAGATCAAGATATGATAATCCATGTGATTTAATTCTGAACTGATGGGTGGCATAATTAAACTGAGATTTTACCAGCCACTATTGACATATATGTGAGTGGGGGTGATGGATGATGGTGGGGTATGTGTTTCAAGAGCAAATATGTATACCATATATTTGAGTAAAAATAGGTCTTTTGCCCCCATGGCTGGTGGCACAGTGGATAAGGTGCTGGCCTGTAAACCCAAAGGTCACTGGTTTGATTCCCAGCCAGGGCACATAACCAGGTTGTAAGCCAGGTCTCCAGCCAGGTCCGTGGCTGGAGGCAGGTGAAAGGGAGCCATACATTGGTGTCTCTCTCCCTCTCTGTCTCTCTCCCTTCCCCTTTCTCTAAAAATAATAAATAATTTTTTTAAATAAGTAAAATTTTTAAGTAGGTCTTTTTAGGTCGTCTCACCAAGGAGTTCATCAAGTACAACTTTTCTAATAAGCACACACAAAATTTAAATGAACCACATCCAAAGGGTGCTCTTTTCTTCCAAACGATATCCTGCTTTTGCCTAAAACATTTCTAGGCTCATGTTTCAATCACCTTCAGAGTCTATGGTGGTTCATTCCTTTGAAGATATTTAACAATTGTTCATGTTCTTTCGTTGGAGATGAAATTGGATTCTGGAAATAGATAAATGTCATCCAAAGCCAAGTGACAGGCAATTCTCAGTATTATGTTACCACTTCAGGTTCAAAGGATGTCGCAGTACAAGCTAACAAAATTGGTTTTCTGATTTGGCTCTTAAATAGATTCTAAGGTAAGTCCCAAACTGTTTACATAAGAATAGTATCAATAAAGTGTAGTACATGGCTTTCCAAGGTGACTATTGTAAGGGACTAAAGGCACTACACTCATCTACAAGTGTAAGCTTACTATATTAGGAGACAGGAAAGCATAATTTAAAAGAAATAGTTGGGTCTAAATGTTCTGGGGTGGGATGAAGCGTGTCATGTTTGAGGATCAAAAGTGTGTCAGAAGGAGATCAGTCTGATCAAAACATAGAGAACAAGGGGAGTGTAGAGTAGCAGAAGCCTGGAAAGGTAAGTTGGGGCCTGGGCTCCTCGTTTCTCAACAGTAAAATAAAGTCTCACAACTTCATTCATATCATTTTGATGTGTCTTCTCCTGTTTACTTCTGCTCCCTTCATATTCCGGGCTCAATCTCCAAAAACACTGCACTGGTAGCATTTCTAGTGAGCACCCCTAGCTGCTTCATTACTCAGGATTTGTGAACAATCGATTTTCTCTGCAGAGCACACCTTCCCTCTTGCACTTCATGGTTCCTGTTCATACCCTAGTCCATCTGGCCCATCCCTACCCCACTAATACATCCCAGTCAAAACAGCTGCTTCTCCAAGAAGCTTTCTCTGAACCCCATCATCTCCACCACCTCCTTGATAGCTATTGTGCTTACAAATCTCTGATTCTATTCTCAGAAGTACAAGAAACAAAGTTGTATTTATTCTATCGCTTAACTCGCATTGCTTCCGTTTTACTAGGTGACAACATTTTAATTTTCATAAATTTAGGTTCTCCCTCTTCACCTAGCTTTCTAGCCGAGTGCCAGGGAGAAATATACTCCTGAGCTGTCAGGAGTGGGAGTGAGTAGGGGTGAAGCTCTAATCTTAGGGCCGTTATCCTTTCTCACTAGCTTCAATGCTGTAACATCCAAGTTCCCACCTGGCCTGAGGTGGTACCAGCTTCAAAGATGACTCTGAGTTATGCCTCAGCCTTAACCACAATGGTGTGGGTGGGGGATGCTGGGTGGAGGGGCAAAGGGGGAAAATCAGGACCATTGTAATAGCACAATCAATAAAATATAATTTTTCAAATGTGCAGAAATTGTTTTAAACGGCATTGTATTTCAATTGCGCCCGTACTTTTCCTCCATCGTGCCTGCTAGAACGTGTAGTCATGCGTTTATTAGGCTGATTGTTAATTGGTGTCACCTCCCCCAACTCTCTGTGAGCAGTAACCATCTGTGTTGCTCACTCCTGTATTCCCAGTGCCAAGTACCCATTGCCTGCTCACAGAAGGTGTTCTACAAATATTTATTTAAAACAAAGGCTGAAGTAGTTAGAAAAAGAATCAGGAACGATATAGAACTTAGCTGGGCCTTCAAGGGTGAGGGGATAACTTTATTCTTCAATGCAAAAGTAATATTCAAATCCTTGGCCAAAGAGTACAAATTTTTAGTTATGAGTTTTAGCTCTGAGGAACTAGCGTACACTGTGCTGACTATAGTTACTAACGTTGAATTTTACATTTGGAATTTATTAAGACGGATCTTAAGTGTCCTACATGCGCATGCACCCACGCACGCACAGAATTATTACGTGAGGTGATGGGGTGTGTTAATTCACTGGATTGTGGTAAATATTTCACAATGCCTATGGATAGCAAATCATCAAGTTGTACTCTTTAAGTACATACCATTTTGTTTATCAGTTATACCTCAGAGAAAGTTGGAAAAAATGAAACAAGGCAATGATAATACTAATAAAAAACAATCAATCAAAGAAGATGTCAGCCTGATGCTGGGTCCCTAAGGCCCTTGCTGTGCTGAGAGTTAACTTGTTACTTGCTGCGTTGTGGGTTTCTGGAGTATGGGGCAAGGCTGCCAGGATAGGGAAGGCGCTTTGGAGCCCAGGCTATTTACCCACAAATATAAGCATATTTCATTGTTTTAAAACTATGGTTGCACAGAGGCAGCCAGGCTGAATCTCAGCTCTGAGCAGAGGGGAGCTAGGATGCCTCTAGCAAAGGTGGCACTAAGATGTGGATGATGGAGAGATGATTGACAAGTGCTAAGAGAAGGTGGACAGACTAGAGGAGAAATTGTGAAGATGTGACTCGGCCATTTTCCAACCAAGATAAGCTTCAATGACCTCGTGTATACCATGGAGACAATAGTAGTACCAACTCCAAAAGGATCCAATGAGAAAACCAGATGCAGAGTGCTTGCCATGCTGTTTGCTAAGTGATAGCCATTGTTGTTGTTGCTGTTGTTGTAGTTGTTGTTAATGGTATTATCATTATCATTAGGAAAAGCACTGAACCAAAGAACCAGGGTTCCAGCTCAGTTCTACTATTATCTGCATAGCCCTGAACAAAGTAACCAAAATTTTGAGTTATATAAATATGTGAATTTTCAGGAGAATGGATCCAAATTTTTATCAGATTCCCAAAGGAGATAAAACCCACTGATTTGCAAATCCTACATTTTCAAAGGCTTACGTTTACCTCAAGTATCCAGAACCAAATTGTCTCATTCTACATTGAGATAAATTATACTCATTATCATTATCCTATTGCCCTTTACCCTAAAGATCAACAAATTTATTTTGTGTTTCCCACAAGAAAAAAGGTGTTACTTCATTTTTTAAATGTTGAACTCAATTTATTATTCATATATAAAACACAACAATACCCATTATTTCCAAATTTTAAACTTTTATTTCAAATACTGAAACATAAAGTTAATAGTAGCCATACAATTAATGAGTAGAAATATTAAAATACAAAATAAGTATTAAAACACATGCTTTAGTGAATTTGAAAACATATGACATAGGTTTCCCACATCAAATAAAGCCATGTTCTGGTGGTACCTGAACTTTCCCAAACCAAAAAGGAAAAAAATAAGATTCTTGGTAGGCATTAAACAAACTTTATGATCATTTGAACAAAAATAAAGTGAAATACAATGCCACAAAGAAAAAAAAATCTCACCAAAAATTATCTCTAAAGTATATTACTGTAGTTAAAAGGGAAAAGTAAAATAGGGACAAAATACCTATTTAATTCCCTCTTTTAATACCTATTTAAAATGGCTTAACATTGAAAGAATAGACCCTCTCTCATACAATAGCTGCAGATACGTACAAATATGCAATCAAAAGTCACTTGCACCTAAACGGTGACTTGTCCCTCCCAGCCACCACTGGTACTTAAAATCCTAACTCCTAGCTGCGTGGAGTTTGAATTCTGATTGCAGTAATGTGAGATCTGCAAGCTCAACCAAAAAAAAAAAAAAATCTTTAACTTCGTCTATATTTTGCAAAAACAAATTGGGATAAAACTAAAGTCCAGGTCACTTGTAAGCAAAGGACATTGTTTCCGCCTGCTCCTACTTCTCCGTGCATGTTTGTCAATCCCAAAGTACTTTCGGATCCCACACAAACCATTCATCAATTTTCATCTGCCATTATCACTGGTCCCTGCACTGCCCCTTGGTGGGTTGGAAGGAAAACTGGTAGAATCAGGTTTCACAGGAGGAAAATTCATTGCACTACACTTCAAAAAAAATGCTCTCTTCATCATCATGAATTTTCCTGGAATAGGTGACTGCGTTCTCAGTGGGCACTGTCAAAAATCAAACTTGAAGATCAAACCAGGGTTAGGGATATTGCAATCTCGACAATGAGGGCTAAAACACCCGCAAGGCAACCTTCTACATACGGACATTCCTGTGGTCAGGTGGCCCTGAGGTTCATCAAAATGTGATCTGGTTGAGGGATTATTGGGATAGCTGTTCTGTAAATCATGCTGTTACTCACATGTATTCAAGAGTTCCAACAATGCTAGAAAAGGGGAATTTAATACTGGAAAGTATTTACAGTGCCACCAGTTAAGTAACAGAGTGGAAATGGTGGGGAAAATCTGCAAACCAGGGCCAGATGCTTCAGAGAGCAGGATGATCACATGAATTCAGCTGTTTATTAGTGCAGAGACATGCTGAAAGGATTGAACAACGTGAAGAAAAAGGGTGGTTCGGAATCCCATTCATTCACAAGATACAAAACTTATTTTCAAGAAAAAAATAAAATTGAAATATGCATATGTTTTTGATGACTCAATTACATATGTCTTTGTAATTTGTATATGTTCTATATACAAGCACATTAAAAAAACCTACTGTAGTTTTAAATAGAAAATACTAGATTCAATCCTCATAAAAACACCAAATGAATATCATTTAGGAAAATGTCACTGATGCATGTTTGACAGCTAAATTACAAAGCTCTTTGATATACTGTGTATGAAGCATGGCAATTATGGTCAATAAAATCAAAGAAAGAAGAAACTAATTAACACTAGCATATCATTTTGACTCACTAGTATATAAGATCCCACGCCTGCTCTAAATTGCCAGCAATTGGCAATTTCCAAATTCCTAAGGATGCAGACAATAGTTTCCAAGTAAGTGGAGCCACCAGAGGTTTGGGGGCTCTTTGGCACTTTAGCATTACTTTCTTCTATCATTTCTTCTATTAAAAGTCCTAAAGCACAGCAGTAACTTAAAAACCCAGCCAACCCAGCCAACCCTGCCCCCAAGAAACATAATCCCCAGATGAACTGTTAGGGTTAATTGTAGCTTCTAAACAAATATGATCCTGACTTATTTAAAAAAAAAAAAAATAGAAAAAGGAGAGGAAGAAGGGTTAATTGTTGGAGTAAAAAGAACATAAAATTTGAACACAAAAAGCCTGCATTCAAATTCCAAATCAATATTTATTATCCCTGTGACTTTGGACAAATCATTTAACCCTTCATCCAACAGGGATAATAGCAATTTTTACATCTACCCCACATAAAAATGAGGCAAAAATTAATGTGAAAATATTCCAAAGCATCAAAAAATAAAAACACTCCACAAATGTTAACTCTTCCACTGTACTATGATCAGACTTACCTAAACTTAGCAAGTGGGAAGAGTATAAAGGTACAAAAATCTCAACACACTGTAAGTAAACTGATAGTAATTTTTAAAATGTCACATTGCAGAGGGGACTACTCCAGGAAACCTGGATTTAGTAAAATTGACCCAGGTATCATATGGGGAAAATCTGGCAGAAATTTTCAACAAGACATTAAATCTGTTTTTATACAATGAGCAAATCCTGATTTAAAAGCTTCTGTGGCTTTGAGATTGTAGGACAAAACATTTGGAGACTAAATTAATCAAAATTAATAGGTAAAAAAGAAAAAGTCACACCTGGCTCCTGATAGCTAAGTAATCATGTATTACCAGAAGATTTAGTAACTAACTGTAGGTAACAGTAGTCTTCTTCTAGCTTTATTATTGAAGAACCCATGACAACAGATAACTTCCTAAACTTTTAAGGTTACAGTAGAAAACCTAGAAAACCTCAGAATTTGTTTAGATGTAGGGTATTTCTGTATAAATGCACCAAATGAGAAAACACATTGAAAATATTCTAAGAGTCATAGAAATATATGCCATACAAAAATAAGATATTATTATTATTATTAGTGAAATACAGAAAGCTCTTCGTATCTTGTAAAGTAAGCCAAGGTATGTAAAACTTATAACATAAAAAGTTCTACAAAATTGATATAGAAAACATTTGCATCTCAATACAAACTATAATAAATGGGGGTGGGGGAATGAAAACCACAAGATAAACTCCTTCCCTGGCTTCCTTCTTCTGTGACAACCTTGGCTTTGACCCTCAGGTCACTCATTCACACACACACATCTATCTTGGTTCACCTCTGATCCTACCTTTGTTCACCTCTGATCTGCTGCAGTTACTCCTGTTCTGAGTTATCAAGCTTTTCAAATAACTGACTTCTCCTGTTGCTTCTCGGAACCCCCTAAATGGTGCAAGCAATCAGCTCATCAGTTAGGCATCCCTAACTGGTTTCAGCATCGGCTGCCTCTCCCACCCACCACCACTTGGTTGGTGGAGCCCCGCACACAAGCACGAAGGGTGCTAGGAGACAATCTCGTTGCAACCCAAAGGAAAACTCACTTGCAAAACCAACTTATAAGTGGCTGCCCTACTTAAAATTCCATTGAATCTTGAGTTTCCAGCGAGTCCTCGAGGCCTAATGAGTTCTCCTCTAAACATCCCTGGGAGTTTATGGTAAACCCAGGGGTTTTTAAGGCGTTATGAGCGTTCATAAACTTCTGGAGGTATTTGGAAGTATACAGCCAGTGATGCTTCAAGACGTCTTCCATTTCGTAGCACTTGGACTGCCTGGCGTTCATTTTCCGGAAGCGCCTGAACAGTTTGTTGCCTGACTCATTCCCCTCGCTGGCCCAGGCCCCGATGGAGCCGTCCCTCTCTATAATTTCAGGAACGTGTGCCAGGGTTTTGTGAAAATAATTGGTGATTTTGCCCTCGTATCTATACTTGAACTTGGTAGAGAGGAGCTCAGCAAACCGCTGTGAATTGAAACTGTACTGGCAGAGGGATTCCGGACACTCCTTGGCAGGACATGACGAGCGCCACACGGGTTTCATCTTCAGGTAAAGGTCCATCAGCTCCCTCAGGGCTTCGTGCCTCTCCTGGGAGGGAATTAACTCGCAAACCGCTTCAACAGTCTCTTTGGTCATGAGCTTCCTGGCAAAGTTGCCATTCATCCTCATGATGGGTTTCAGGTTCATCTTCTTCCGAAGATGCTTGTCCAGTGTAGCCTGCCATCTTTTCCTTTCCTCTTTGGAGGCGTTGGGATTCTTGTACACCTCCCCTATCTCTAGCTGGAAAATCTTGTAGAACTCAGCTGCATTGCCAATGTCACAGTGGAGTGCGTCTATGGAAGGAACCGTCTCAATGAAGGGCTTGGCAGAGACACCTTTCACCCGATCCCGGAGTTCTTCCACAGACTCGTGGAATGGGTTGGAGCGCCAGACCTCGTAGCGCTCCAGGTTCTCTGCGTGGCTTCTGGTTATGGAGTGGAAGACAAGATTCTGAGAGGCTTCCAGGCGGGTGGCATCGCAGAGGGTGCAGATGTAGACTGAGCCAGAAGCCTCCAGGCCTTCCACCTCACGGACAAGTTTCTCATCATACCCAGTGCCCCTGAAGATGAACTTGAAAGTCCGGAGGATGCCTCCCATCTCCAGCATCAACTCGCTGTTCTTCATGGCCTCCCTCTCTGCTATGAGGGGGCTAAGGATGGCAGTGAGGGTCTCGTGGTCAGACTCATCTGCCAGCATAAGGCACAGGGGCTTGCAACACAGTTCAGAGTTCGGTTTGGCTTCCTCAAACACCTTCACATTCTGGGAGCCGTGTGCTATCGAAACTTTCATGACTGTGAAGGAGAACCGAACCGCCTTCTCTGGAACGGCTGGCCCACTCCCGTGCTTCTCACTCACATCTCCCATTCCGTCGCAAGACTCCTTCACCACCACGGTGAAAGGGCCATTCAGGTAGTCATCAAGGTCCTGGGCTCTCATGCCTTCCAGGATGTCTTCTTCCATGTCCATCAAAGCAGACACCAGCGCTGAATCGTAGCGAAACCGCTTCGCAATGGTGTCCACCGGGTAATCGTCCACGGAGGAGGACAGTCCGGACAGCCCATCAATAATGCCCACGTCAGTGCTGGACGACACGTTCTTCAGAGGTGGCTGCCACTCGAAGGGGTGGTAGCCTGGCAGAAGGACCTTCTCAGCATTCCGAAGAGCATGCAACGGCTGAAAAATCTGCCTCCCCGTGATGGCTTTCACAGTCCTGTACATCTTGTGGTACTGGCTGCAGCTAAGGAAGGTGTTGACACGGATGGCCAAGCAAACGGCTGGCTGCAGGCCGGAGCCACGTCCCTGCATGATGGCCTCCAGCTCATCGGCTTGTCTGTGCTCGTTTCTTGCCCTTAGAGCCAGCAGAAACAAGGTCAGGCACACAGACTTGACATCTCCACCTTCTTCTTTGTCGGCAAAGGCCTTGACTTGCAGCTTGAGCTCCCTCAGACGGTGCTTCTGAGCCCTCCGGGTCAGTGACAGGAGATGCTGGCGGGGCCGGCCTCCCTTATTAATATGTACAAAAGTCTCTTTAGAGTTCTTGTGGCTTGAGACATGGTGATTATATTTTTCCAAGCTGACCTCCTCGTTGCACTCTTTGGCTGGACATTTCACCATCAGGGAATTCAAGATGCTCAGAAAGGACTTCACTGGAGTCTCCAGGTCGGTAGGGAAGCAGGGGTACCGGCAAGAGGGACAAAAACTGCCCATGACTTTGAGGCATCTGAGAATGCAGATCCTGCAAAAGACGTGCTTACAGGTGGTCTCCACAGGGTCGGCCAGAATGTGTTCACAAATCTGGCAGGAAATAGATTTCACAAAGTGTGCCGGGAAGTCCACTGCAAGGAGTTTGGTACTAAGGTGAATCTTACTGCAGGTGGCAATCTGCTTCATCACTTTCTTGTCACGGAGCCTTGCCTGAGCTCTCTTCTTGCGCTGACGTGCTCGTCTTGCTCGGTCAAGCACCGTCTTGAGTTTTTTGCTGAGCTGCTCATTTGGCTGATGACTCTTCCTCTTGAGTCCCCGAAGGGCCATGTGGCAGATGTCACAGGAGGGTGTGTGGGGGTGCCACTCCATGGTTTCATTCCTCGGGAAGTAGACCTCACTTGGAGCACTGCTGAACTTCCTGTACATAATGCTCCAGCAGTTATGGCAGAATTCAGTGGGGTGGATCGAGTCCACATCTGCCTTCACATCGATCCGGAAAACCTTGGCAATGAGGTCTGGCCAGGAAGTGGCTTTCTTTTCCTTCTTTCGTAAAAGGACTTGGGTTTTACCATCCACGGGCCCATGGACTGGGTATCTCCTACCATGCTCGGCATTTTTAAAAGAATTCCCACAGATGCGGCAGAGGTGCCGAAGATTGGCTTGGTGGATTGCTTTTTCTCTTGCCTTCCCATCATCATGGGATTTCTTCAGAAACTTAGGGTGAGGCTTAAATGCTGGTTGTGGCAAGACTGGCTCCTCACCCCCAGCCTTATCTAGGACCGCAGGAGATTGTTCTAGAGAGAGTTTCCCCTCAGAGGAATCCGTCTTTTCCAGTTGAGCTTCTTTGGGTGCCTTTTCCAAGGATCTCACCCTGAACAGCTTAAATTTCCATTCTGAAAATTTCATCTGCGGGTGCTGGATTTCATCCGGAGCAGAACTGAGTCCCACAGTGGGTGGCAAAGTGGCAGCCATGCTGGCTGAATTGCCTAGAAACAATGAAAACAAGTCAGATTAGGGAAAAAATGTCAATATCTCAACAATGCATCTTGCAAGGAATACAAATGAACACATTCAGGTATTTATTCATGAATACACCCAGAAAGTTACCTATTAAACTGCCTATGTTAATATACTATGTTGGTACTGATCATACAACAGAAAACAGAGTAGTTCCCTGTTCTGACGCTGCTTCTGGTCTCTGTTACCAGGTATCAAAGTACGTGCACCACCAATCGTGTACTTTGCTTTATTTCATATACATGTGTTTGTTTTATGTACATATGTGCAACCTTATTTCCTTTCCATCCAAACCTTAAGGTCTTTGAGAACAGAATCTATGAGTAATTCATTTATGCCTCCACAAGATTCCTAGTACACTGTTGCTCAATAGTTATTTGTTGAGTACCTGCAAGGAAAAACCAGCTAGTAAAACCAAAGAAAAGGCATATTTTTCACATTGTATTAGCCTTCATTGCACTAGCCAAACAGTATATTTTCGTCTTTTTAAAGCAGTCTTCCAGGAGGCCGGTTGTTTTATTCCTTCCTCCAAACAGGTCATAAAGGGATGATAAAGCTTTAACCCAATGAAACTAATTACTCACTACTTGAAGGCTAAAGTGAATGTTGAGGTTTATGAATTCAAACTAATAATAAGAATCATGGGTAGTAATTTTGCTTACAATTTTAATTCATGAACAATGCTGTAAATTATAAGCCTGTGTCTCCATTAAAAACCAAAACACACATTTCTCTCTAAACCTGCATTGAGGCATAATATGCACACACAAAGATTCCAAAGGACTTTTAAGATAGAAAATACAAGACATTTCAGATATAAACATGAGCAACTTTGAGGTATTCTGACATTCATTCCTGGGCAATGCTCATTAGCTCTAGAGTTTGTAATAAGAGGTCAGAGTAATATTTATTTTCCACTAAAAAAAAAATTGCTATGATGTATATGCCAGGAAACCCTAAAAATCTGGGGTGTGATGCAGACATCAATAATGCTGTAGAAAAAAGTCTGAAAATGCAATTTGGGTTCTTTCTGGAACCAATTAGCCCAATACTCTCAAAATTCTTTAGTGCATATAACTGGAAAAACAGCAATTGTATTTTCAACCTATCATCTTTCTCTCCCAAATTAGCCTGGGTTGACATTCTTGAATCACCAGTTATGTCAAGCAGCGCTTTCCCCCATCAATTAATTAAGTAACCAAAGTGATTTTTTTTAAAAGCATGTGGTCATGGAGACTAATCTTCAGGTGAACACACTTTGGCCACAGATGAGGTGGGGAGAGGAGGCGAAAGGGCTGATCTTGACTGCAGCTATCCAAGTTTCTTTTCAAGGCATCCCTTTCAACTACTGAGTCAGTTCCATCTTGCATGCATTATGCTTCAGAAGTTGCTGTGTTTCATGAAGACAAAAAGCCCGTTTCCCAGACAATCTTGTTAAATTGTTCTATATGCAGAACCATGTGAGGATGAAACAAATTCCACTTTTTAAAAGGTCTCATTAACCTCAAGAGTATGTCAACTCAACCCAACAAGCACCGGCAAGTTGCTCATGATTCAGTTTTGTTCCTAAACCCTGTCCTGGGTTAAGGGTAAAGGCTTTTCATGTCTCCCCTGCCCTATTGGCTTGAACTCATCCACAAATGCCTTTTCATGCCTTTAACCTTTCCCTTTCCAGTCCTATTTGAATGTATTTGTTGCCTAGAACTCTGAGGTAATAATGATCCTCTCTGGAGCTAATCACAACAAGTCAGTCAGGCACTGCTGGAAATATCCCTAGAACTATCTCCCCTCTCTTCACGTGTCTCTGCTGACTCCCACTGGTCTGTCATGTTATATCAGAATCTATAAAAGTACATTTATTTAAATACTCCCATGGAAAGAGTGCCATCACCAAGCAGTTACATACAAATCAAATGTGTTTATTAGATTGTTTTCCAACTTAACTCCTAAAAGTGTGTTCAAACTAGGACCAAGAAGCAGTGGAGAAGGGTAGGGGGAGCTGTTATTCTTGTTTTTAGAAGGATATTCACCAAAATGGTAATAGTAGTTATCAACAGAGGCTATAGCGGTTTTAAGATTTTTTATCCTTACCTATGATTTTTACTTTTTCTAAAAAGATCATGTATTACTTTTAGAAGATTGAACTTTTAAGAGCTAGAGCTATTGAGATATTTTTATCTATCTAAATAGCAAAGATTAAATATTGCTATTACTCGGCTTTAATGATGACATGAGGAAATGAAAATATCCTCATACATTCTTGGGAGGAGTGACATTGGTGTAAGTAAGTTCTCTAGTGGACAACTTAGCAATGTCTTAAAAAGATTAAATATATTTCATCTTTGGTGCAGTAAATCTGCTTTTAGGAAGTTTTCTATAGAAACAGGTTATTCTTGTAGGAATAAACATTCCATAGGATATCCCCACTTACATGGAAACAGAAATATTCATTTTAAAAATATTTGTGATCAATTCAGTGAGAGTGTTTAAAGACTAGGCTTCTATGTATATCCATAATTACTTTTCCATATCTCTTTCTACATTTGCCGCCAGAAAAGTCTAAGACCTGGCTACACCTCAAACCTGACCATCATCCTTAGCTTAGCTTTCCTCTCCTGTAAGCATGTAGTGAGGGGACTAAAACATGAGCCTGCAGACAACATGAAGTTAGAAAAGAGTTATAGTCACGTTTTTTCACACCCGGGAATCTTGCAAATGCTTGATCTGCTCTCTTCTAACCAAAGTTCTCCATGGTAGACCAGCCTTAGAACCCAATAGGCAGACTGGCTGTTGCTGGCTCAGCCCTGTTCCCATTGGACCCTGCCATCTCCGCATTGCCATCACCTGCCACCACAGCTACAATGGTCCTCTCCAGCAGCAGAGTCATCTGTACAAACCAGTCTGGGTGGCTTGGAGGAAGCAGCAGCTGTCACTGGTGGTGAATGCTGTCAGTGTTTACTCCAGGAGGTTGGACCACAGCAACAACAGCATGCCTCCACCCTAGTCCTGCTCCTCACCCTGCACACACACACATATCCTAGCACTTGGCCCTCCGTCTCCCCTCTTAACATATTCAAGGTGGTCTACACACAATTTCTAAGGGACAAATGTCCCCCCAGATGTGACCCTCCTCTTTGTCACACTTGTTCCACTCATTCACTCCACAAATACTGCTGTCTACAATTTGCCCCGCACCATCATCCAAAAGCTGGAAGCATCAAAGGCTTTTTCGTAAGTCTCAGGCAGCCACAGAATATCCCCAGGGGTCTTGCCTTTCCTCCAGGCAACTTACTGAACTGCTTCAGAAAGAGAAGTTCACTTGTCACAATGCTCTGGCCAAGAATTCTGGCTTAAAGCCAGAATGTCAAAGCAGGATTTCTCCAGCGGCAATTCTCAAAATTATTATGAAGCAGAATCATTAGGGAGCTTGTGTTTAAAAGAAGAGAAAAGAAAAGAAATAATAATGCAAATTATCAGGTCTTAGAGATTCTGACTCGGTTTCTCTGAGATGGAGTCCAGAAATTGCATTTTTAACAAATAGACCAGTGACCCTGCCATGAGAGGCCACACGTTGGGAAATACTGGTCTCGTACTTAGTCCAAGAAATTTCTGGCACTATCTGGCAATAGCTTGCAAAATATAGCACACATTTACTCCCAACCTGGGAATTTGTTTGCTCCATACATATATATATATAAATTTTTTGGCCCCAGGCGGGAGAGTATTTTTCCCCCAAGAGCTCACACCTCTCCTTCCACTGATTTGTTTACTCATTCATTTTAGGAGCACACCCTTAACTCTTCCTCTGTCTACAGCATTCCTTTCTAGGAACTCAGGTGTCTTGCCTCTTCCCTTTGAACCTCCAGTGCCTTCCTAAACTTGGCTTCTTATTCCTTTCCTGTTGTCATGCATTGGAGCGTAAAACCAAACCGATGTCATCTTCCCTCATTCCCTCCCTTCATTCTCTGCAAGGAAAAAAGCCCAAGGACTTCCGATGAGAAACATAAAACTGTAAGTAAATACATAGCTCAAGGCAGGGAAGGTGCGAGTGTTACCTTGCTCAGCAGGCTGCCTGGGCAAAGTGTCAGGATGTCTGTAAATCGGTTGATAGTATTGGACACCAACAAGAAAGCAAAGTGTGTTCTCCTCTCCCTCCTTGCTCTCTTGTCCCTTAGAGCAGGTGGCTGCATTATTTATCGGCTACCCCATCCTTCCCAGCCTCCCCCACCGCGGAGGGCTAACCACAGATGATGGGAGCCAATCACGACCCAGGAGCCCCCAGCTCCAGCTGGCACCTGGCTCTTCAGACAGCTTTGCAGGGGGACCTGAGCGTAGAACTGTGCACACGGGCATGTGCTGGAGCACTGCCAAAGCTGCCAGTTCAGTCCCCTGTTTGATTGGAAATGATCTTGCCAATATGAGCTCTGCTTCTGCCAAGGTCCTATAGCTCTGTGCCTCAGTTTCCTCCTCTGTAAGATGCAAATACTAGTCGTATATACTTGAAAGAGCCAATGAGGTGAGAGTTATAGGGAGAGTCAGTGAGAGTTACAGGGAAGTACTTGGAACAGTGTCTGCCCTTAGTACAATGGACACCCAAGCAGGACTAACTATACAATAATTTTTTAATTACTGTTTTGAAGTGTTATCCCAAGTACCCCAGAATCCTCCTAGCTGGTCAATTCTCCGTCAGGGGAGGTCAGGCTCCTTGTCACAACACTAATTTTAAACGCTACTCGTTTTGTAGTCAACAGACTTTGACACCTCCATTTCCTCCTCTACAACCTAGGAGCGATCACATTAGCTTCTAATTACTAAGAGCAAAAAGCGAGTCTCCGGGGCACTTTACTTATCGTTGGTCCCATCAGTCCTGTGCATTTGATGTTCTCATCTCTAAAGAGAAGCAGCAGCAGTTTGCAGCAGCAGCGGGACTTGCCCATGGTCACATAGCGGCTACACACCCAAGGTGGGGTGGGCTTCCAAAGCCTGTGTTCTGAACCACAGCACTCTCTTGTAGACGGAGAAGGTCTCTTGTAGCAACATTGCGAGGATGACTCAATAATGAACAGCAGTATATCTCACACAGTTTGGATTTCAAAACCCCTTGATCATTCTCAGGCCAGCTTTATCCCAAAGTAGCCCTATGTTCTGCTAACATGTTAGGGACTGCCTTGCACTCACTTGGTCCTGGGCACAAAGAGGCAGGTGCCAGGACTTCTCTGCACTCTGCTGCCTTTATGAGCTACTCTTCTTTTTTAATTTTTTATTTATTTAATTGTTCAATATAGTTTATTCATTTGCTATCACAGTTGTCCCAATTTTTCCCCTTTTGCCCTCTCCGCCCAGTACCCCCATTTCCTCCAGCAATGCCCCCCTTAGTTCATGTTCATGGGTCATGTATGTAAGTTCTTTGGCTACTCCATTTCCTTTATTCTTCCTAAAATCCCCCTGTCTATTCCGTAACCACCAATATGTACTTTTTTTTTCTTTCATATCCAGACAGTTCACCATTTAATGACTGCCTTCTGTCAGCCTCTCAAATCATATTAATACAAAGTTTTCATACTCTTCTTATATCCCCCACTATGTTCTGCTTGGGCCTGTCCAACTACACAACAGTCCTAGGACACAGCTTCTGCTCCTCAAGTTCAAGATAGGGCAGAAGCCGTTGCAATGATATTGACAGAGGAGGGAACTGGCCCGTGACTTCTAGGAGCTTTGGTGTTTTTATGCTTTGGTGTTTTTTCTGCCTAAGAGGATGAAACTTTCACCTGAAGTTCACATGACACTGTGGGGCTGAGCAGATGGGAAAAGACTCTTTCCTGAAGACAGTGTGCATGTTCAAATAAGCAGGAAGCAGGCCCTTTGGGGTGTACCTTGATGTCCTCTTTGTATTGTACAAAAGCAGTCAAGTAGAGAGAAGTCGCAAGGTGGCTGACATGAGAAATGTCCTTCCTGTCCATCGTCTCAGGCTCCAAAAGACTCCATCTCCACTGAACTCACAGAGAGAGAAAAAAAGGAGCCAGATTTTTCTTTTGTTTCACTTTGAAGGAAATAGGGAAAGAGTTAACATCTGAAAGAATTGGGGAAAAAAGTAGCAAGAACCAGCTTCCAAGGGTCAGGCTTAGTTCATAGACTGACTTAGAAGTTAAGTGGAACCAGGGTCACCAACCATCCCAGTGTGTCTGGGACTTTCCTAGATTTAGCCCTGGAAGTCCAAGGCAAACCAGGGCAGTTAGTCATCCTTCAGTTCCACACCAGAACTGGAAACTGTTCTGAGCTCAAAACATTCATAAATGGAATCTTTCTCAATTTTTCTTGGGGAAGTTAGGTTGTTCAAAGAGACTCATCAAAGAACATTATCCAGGCCATGGGGAACAGGAGCATGAGGATCAAACCAGATAATGGGAGATCTTTCTTTTTTCACCGTATTTACCATAGATTTTTGTATTGTTTACATTTTTATCATTCATGTATTACTGTTACATATAAAAAACACACTATTTACAAATAAATAAAAGTGTTAATAATGGAGATTGGTGTAAGTAATTGGGTGTATAGGGAGATAAACTCTTTTAATCCTTCTGTTTCATATAAGTCTGGGCTTGTATGTGTCAGATTCTTCAAGGGCAGGGCTTCCAGTATTTTCTTGTTCTTCCCTAGGGGCCCCTTCTCCCATCCTTGTTGAAATCCTGTTGCTATCTATCACCTGTCTTCTGCTGTGAGATGGGACCTCGACTGGACACAAAAATTCCACCTACCCTTCTTGTTTCAAATCTTTTCTACATACCGCATTCCACCAGGAACAAATGTTGACTTCCATCATAAAAGAGCAATACCAGAGCTGCCTGAAATTCCACGTTGTTCCAAGCAAATTACAAATAAAACACTGCTGACAGATCTTGGCCAATTTAGCAAGTGGGAAAACATGAAAAGGGCAAACCAGAGTTTGGACGACTCAATACCAGGTTCCAGCCTGGAACACAGCCCTCCCGCCAAGTGATTAGCTGCGGTTAATCCTAAAAGTCCCTGCAGGCCCTACACAGGCCGGCTCCCACTGGGCACGTACACCCCGCCATCCCTCCCTGCACCACCTCGCCACCCACACCCCAATCCCTCCTTAGTAGTTGCCTACCCTCAGTTCCCTTGGCTCCCTGCAGGCCCTTTAAAAGAGACCTTTTCAAATTCAATTTCTTCCCAGGCAGCCAAGAGCTCGGGTAGCTGATATCAATCAAAATCTCCTCCTGCAACCGTGGCCCAGAGTGTGTGAACACCACATTCTGCACTCTTATCATAATCCAGCAGATGCTGTTTACTGACATTGTGATTACAAATGTAAGCATGTATCTATATCTCCAGCAAGCAAAACTCTCGTCTTCTCACATCGAATTGAATGCTGGAGCTAGAAGGAAGTTTAGGGGTTATCTGACCCGACGGGTGCGTTCTATAGGGAAGAAACAGTCTCCCCCAAGGGCAGAGTCCCCTGTTCAATGTCACAGGAGGGAATTAGGAGGAGAAATAACATGACACACCCAGCCTCCCTGGTCCCAGGACAAGATTCTTTCCACGACACTGGACATGAGCACCCCTCTCTCCCAAACCATCTAGCGTCTCTTAGCCTGGAAAGAAACTCAAATTGGCAACCGAAGCAGAACCTGAACAAGGCATTGCTAGATTAGCGTCTCCGGTGATAAGCAAAGTTGCCACCACGCTGGTGGTAGACAGCCAGCATCCCCAGCCAGATCCCCGCACGCTCGTTTCCTCCCCACTTCCACAGTCTTGAAATTGCTTTCTCATTAACTCGACGTCGATTATTCCTGTTAGTAAATTTCCTAATGCGTTATTAATTACTCTGAACGTCAGCTGCAGCTCATTCCCCACAAACGCAGGGGTGCCGCAGCCGCCGCGGATTTCCTAAGGGTAGCAAGGCTGTTTTCTAACCAGCTAGTGCCATCGTGTGGGCAAAAAGTTCTACAGCAGCCATTTTCAACCTGTCTCAGGTCAGGGCACAGAGAAGCTAATTACTGAAATTCGCGGCACACCAAAAAATACCTTTTTTTGCCGATTTGACCAAAAAAGAAAGGTATAATTTACATTTGCACCAGACAGCTATTGTTGTGTTGACGCTTGTCATTTTTTTAATTTGACAATCTGAAAAAAAAAAAAAAAGAGGTCAGTGTCCCTGACTAAATATTCTTGCATAGCCCTGGCTGGTAGCACAGTGGTTAAGGTGCCGGCCTGCGAACCCAGGGGTCGCAGGTTCGATTCCCCAGCCCGCGCACATAGCAAGGTTGCAAACCAGGTCTCCAGTCAGGTCCATGGCTGGAGGCAGGTGAAAGGCAATCATACATTTGATGTCTCTCCTCGTCTCTGCCTCTCTCCCTTCCCCTTTCTCTGAAAGTAGTAAATAAATCTTAAAAAAAAAAAAGTCACAATTTTTGGAGGGTTGAGAAAGGTATATTTTTTTTTAATGGGGCTTTTATCTGTAGTTACTACATGAGTTAATTTTCTAATGAAAACAATAACTAAGTTTCTGATAAATTTTCATTAAAATCTATATTGCTTTTCAACTTATGAGTCTTGATTCTGAGAAGTGATGGAAAGGTAGAGTCAACCTCTGGTTATTTTTGTGCAAAAATCTTCCAATGAATTGTCTGCAGCATGGCCCCCACCCAAAGAGTTTATATTTACTATGTGATCTAAATGTTTATCTTGTTCTAAATTTTCCCTGGGATTTCCCTCCAGCCAACCAAAGCATACAATTTCAAAATGCAGGTAAAATTTCACTTCACCATTAACATTACAGACAAGAGTTTGTGTCTTCATTTTCACATCAGGAGATGGCCTCCAGTGGTAATAATTTTATTGACTTCATAATGTAAGCTAGCTGAGTTGAGCTTTAGCTGAGATTTGTCATTCTTTGTGCTTCTATCACAGAAAACTTTATATTCATTCTCCTCCGGCCTCCCTCAACATTCCCCATCTCTGTATTGCCCACCTGCCTTCTTTCACTGCCCCTCCCCCAAAATCACCAACCATAATAAAAAAAAACATGTTTATCTTTTACTAGCATCTACTACATGTATTATGCCAGAAAAACAGGACATCATGAGCAGTCCTGAGACCTCCTAAGTCTCTTTGTGGCTTCTCTGTTTCTCTTTGTCCACAAACTATTATGTAGAGACTGTGTAAGACACCAGAAATTACCTCCAGGTTCAGTGGATTTTGGGGCACCTGGACTTGTAACTCTCTTTCTCCCACAAAGACATTTCTCTTTGCTAATAATCAGTAACAATATAGTATCGCGTTGAAGTAACGTATGGTTTATGCCTATTGATGTGAAGGTGGGTGTTGGGGCTGAATCATGCCCCTCAAAATTCAGATGTTGAAATCATAACCCCCAGTGCCTCAATATAGTGCCTCAATCCGACTATATTTGCAGAGAGAGCCTTAAAAGGAGTATTTAATTTCAAATGAGGTCATTAGGGTGGGCTGCCATCCGATATGTCTGATACCCTTATAAGAAGAAGTCCGGACACATCCAGAGAGCTGCCATAGCAGGACGCCAGAGACTTGGGCTCAGAGACTTGGTTCTGGGGCCTGGAAGCTCAAGATCCAAGGTCGCCTTCTGCTGAGCCCCTTCCTCCTTGGCCTGCAGACGCTGCCTGCCCACTGCATCCTCACATGACCTTTTCTCCACCTGTCTGAACTCCTCGTGCCCCTTTCTCTTCTTACAAGGACCATAAAAAAGGAAAAAGGAAACTATGCATTTACATGGACTCATTTTCAAGAGTTATTGTGAGTGAAAAAGCAGGAGGAAAGCAGGGTAGTGACCAACGTGCGGGTCACCATACAGATAAAAATATGTACGTAAGTACCTATGTTGCTTGCAGATGCATCTGTTGTTCCTGGGAAGAAGCACTGGCTGCCTTCATAAAGGCCTCTAGAGCTGCATTCTCTCAGCATGGCTACGTTACTCCAACCTCTGCCTCAGTGGTCACATTGCCTCCTTTGCTCACATACCCCTGCACCTCTCTCATACGGACAATTGTGATTGCATGTAGGCCCATCAGGATAATTCAGCATAATCAACTCATCTCAGAATCCTCCATTTTAATTGCATCTGCAAAATCTGTGCCATGACGATAGCATGGATAGGTCGCAGGAATCAGAGTTTGATATCTCTGCGGCTATTATTTAGTTAGCCTATTGTATCTGCCATTTAAAAAATGCTGCAGAAAGTTTCCTGGTTCACTGTGGCAGATGTATCATACTAACGTAATAGAGAAAATGGGGTCAGCCTGTGAACCCAAAGGTCGCTGGTTTGATTCCCAGCCAGGGCACATAACCAGATTGCAAGCCAGGTCTCCAGCCAGATCCTTAGCTGGAGGCAGGAGAAAAGCAACCATACATTGATGCCTCTCTCCCTTTCTTCCTCCCCTGACCCGCCCTTCTCTCTGAAAATAATAAATAAAATCATTTTTTAAAATAGAGGAAACTGGGTGAGAGGTATATGAGGAAATTCTGTGCTGTCATCTCAATTTTTCCCATGCCTTTTAATGCCTCAGAGGCCACAATCCCATATACATGATGTTCTTTCTCGTCACAGTTCTCCTTTTGCCTTCTGGGGACCGGCGGAAGGGTGGATAGTCAGAGGCCATTGGTGAGTCCGGCAATGCCATGGTAAAGGTTCACACGGATACCAGGCTCTGATTACTTCTGGGGCAGCCTCTTGTATGTTCTGGTCATAGCACGTGCCACTAGCCAACTATCCCAACTATTCCAACTCAGCCCCTCACAGCAATGTTTCAAAAAGCACCCAGTTTCTTTATTTGTAGAAGCAAAAGGGGAGGAAGGTGAGATGCCAGTATCTCCGTGACTTCACCCTGTATCACCCTCACAGTTTTCGCTTTCTCCAAAGATCACCTGCACCGTTCTTTGTTTAATATTTGTCTTTTAAGGAAGTCACCTTGGTTACTGAACAATAGAATAACAACTTAAAAATCCTAAAATAAAAAATGAAATAATAATCTTTTATATTATCAAATGGTAGTAGCAGGGATGCAACGTAGGAAGGAAGGTGAGTGTGTATACAGGTCTGCCAGCACGAAAGCGGTCCTTTCTCCTTCCCGGAATCAAATGGAATGAAAGAAAATTGAGAAAGCAATTCGGTGTTAAGGGCACCCAATGTTAGCGTCGCCACCTAAAACCCTCTCGTGTGCCGCCTGAAATGTTTCGTGTACTACCGTGAGACTGGGTAAAACCTCAAAGGGTGTGATGCCTAAGAACCTTTCCGACTCCAAAATGAGGCCACTTGGGAGTAGGACAAACCCTTCCGCACCTGTCCAGGATCAGAGACTGCAGAAAGTCAGTTCAGGAACATGCCCAGTGGGTGGCGGGATGGAGACATTGCAGATGCACTGTCTTAATTTAGCTCCCTCTGTTTACAGCCCTTCCTCCTCACCTGCTGTTTGTCTGCATCTGTCTCTGGGCCCCAGAGGAAAACAACAGACCAGCCAGCACATCACTTCATGCGGAAACCAGACTGGGGCTCCAAAACACTCCCATTTGTTGGGAGATGGCCTAGCCCCTGGCCCTCACTCCTTGGGAATCTGAATTCACCACCTATAGCTAGGAAAACAGAAAGAATGGAGAAGATCCCTGTGCTGTGGATCTAATTTGAGGTTTCAAATCAATCAACCAACCCTCCAGCATTTTAAAAGCATATGAATTGTGTTAGGGATTACAGAACATAACCTGCTGCTTGCAGCTACAGGTTAATTGGACAGATGACATTAAAGCTGTTGCTTTTAATGAATGGAACAAGATAGAACATAGCTGCTAAATTGCATGCTAGGAGCTGTAAGAAATGTGAAGTTTCAGAGGAGATTAAGGGAAAGCCAGTGGACCCTTTTTTCCCAATGCCCATTAAAATGCCTATAAAACCTACAAAATGGGAGAAAATTTCAGCAGTTTAAGACATTAGCGATAAAAATTAGACATAGGCCAACATCCTTAGAAAGAGCCTCTATGGATTAGCAGAATGATGGGTAGGTAGACAGGGTCTATATTAGTCCGCTAGAGCTGTCATAACAAAATACCACAAACTGGGAGTATAAATAATTAGAAATTTATTTTTGACAGTTCTGGAGGCTGCAAGTGTGAGATCAAGGTGTCGGCAGGTTTGGTTTTTTTCCTGGAGCTTCTGTCCTTGGTTTGCAATAGCCCCCTTCTTGCTGTGCCCCCATATGGTCTTTCCTCTGCACTTACACATCCCTGCTGTCCCCCCTATTCTACTAAGGACCCTTGTCCTATTGCATTAGGGTTCATGCATGCGACCCCACTTAACCTAATTACCTCCTTAAAGGCCCGATCTCTGAATATAGTCACACTGGGGGTTAGTGCTTCAACTTAGGAATTTTGAGGTTGCACAATTCAGACCATAACAGTGTCCCAATCCACACCTTTAATTTTTGCAGAGGCAACCTGCGAACCCAAAGGTCGCTGGTTCAATTCCCAATCAGGGCACATAACCAGGTTGCAATCCAGCCAGATCCTTAGCTGGAGGCAGGTGAAAGGCAACCATACATTGATGCTTCTTTCCCTTTCTTCCTCCCTCCCTGCCCTTCTCTCTGAAAATAATAAATAAAATCTTTTAAAAAATAAAATTGAAATTTTGCAGAGAAAATAACCTTGGGGGTACGGGGAAAAGGGGGAAGAGGGAGGGAGAAGGGAAGGAGAGAGAGACCAAGAAAAGGACTGAATTGAGGCCTCCTACTTGACCCCACAGTGCAGCCGCAATGATGCCTTCCCACCTACTGATGGGAGGGAGGTTGCGCTATTGAACAGGGTTGCCCAGAACAGAAAGGCTTTGGAGCAGAATGGAGAATTTGCCTCAGATAAGTAGCTGTTGCAACATCTGGGAAGCCAACAACAAAAATAAGAATGAAAATTCATTTCAGGCCCTGGCTGAGTAGCTCAGTTGGTTAGAGGGTCATCTCAATACACCAAGGCTGTCGGTTGGATCTCTGGTCTGGGCACATATGGAAAGCAAGCAATAAATGCATAGATAAGTGGAACAACAAATCTCTCTTTCTCTCTCTCCATCTCTTCCTCCTTCTTCCTCCCGCCCTCTCTCCCTCCCTTAAATGTTTTTTTTTATTTTCAAACATTTAAATTCATTTCAGGCAAGTAGTACTGCACTAACCATGAAATCAGGCAAAGGAAAAGGTTAAAGAGCCCTTCATAATGCCTCTCACTCAAACTCCTTTTGCCTCTTTGCAACTGCAGCTTCAGATGCATGTAAGATGTAGTCCCAGTTCAATGAGCATGTATTTGTTTCACCATTTGGAAAAACAATGCCATGAAACTAAAGGGAGCCTGCAAAATATGCAATAAGCCAGGAGTCTATCCCTACTTGTTCTCTTATTCTGTCAAATAAGAACCCATTGAATAAAGTAAGAACAATTTCAATGTGAGTTTCTGTGCATTTACAGTGAAGAGTTTTACAGTTGGAAAAAGATAACATTGTAGTTTCTATACATAGCAAGTCTACTTTCAGACTCAAGCAGAAATTGCAGGTAGCCCTTGGAAGAAAAGGTATAAAGGTTTTGATCGAAATAGAAATAAGTATTCCTTCATACCAGCTCTACATAAAATTCTCCTTTTCCTAGGATGAGTAATAGCACAAAATCTGTATGATATCTATGAAGGAACTGTACAGCACCAAAAAAAAAACTTTTTTAATTACCAAATATTTCAATGTAAAAAGCTTTTTCTGAAACAGAAAAAAATTGTAAAATATTCGTTTACTTTGTTCCTATAAAGAACTGGATCTATTGAATGAGAAAGAGCCTTGATAAGAAGATAAGCCAAGAAAAGAAGGAAGCGTGATGAAACTAACACCCAGGGAGAAGACAGAAAATAAATATAATGGATGCTATAAAAAGACAAATTTCCAACTCGGTGATACAGAAGACAAGTTAGAGAAATACTCTCAGATCACACAGGCAATGAGTGAAGATATCAAAATAACAAGAGAGAAAAGATAGGGAGAGATACCATAGGATAAATGAGATGGTGAAATGAAACCCAAAGAAGGTGGCATCTCCCCAAACGTAATGGTATCCAGTCAAGTCAAATGGAATAAAAGCATCATTCAAGACATAACTGAAGTCAATAGTCCAGTGACAAAAAAAGCTTTTGCTTTAGGAGAGCTCATCACCACATTTGGATAAAGATAATGAACAGAGAACTCTTCCAAGACATAGACTATTAACATTTTAAAGTTTAAAGAATGAAGAATCTTGAAAGTATCACTTCCTGGGTAAAAATTTCCTTTGAGCCCTGGCTGGTGACTCAGTGGATAGGTACCAGCCTACGAACCCAAAGGTCGCCGGTTCGATTCCCAGCCAGGGCACATAACCAGGTGGCAAGCCAGGTCTCCAGCCAGGTCCTTAGCTGGAGGCAGGTGAAACGCAACCATACATTGATGTCTCTCTCCCTTTCCTCCCCCCTCCCTGCCCTTCTCTCTAAAAGTAATTAATAAAATCTTTTTTAAAATTTTCCTTTGAAAAATAAAACTTAAGACTACGATCAAAATAAAATAACCTTCATTATGCTACTTGATCCTTTTTCTTTGATTTCCACTATTGTGAGGATAACTATTACTACCCTGCATTGATTTGATTTTGTTTTTAATTTGCTTAAGTAGATGATAAATAGATAGTAGATAATTTCCATCTCCTTACCTATCTATGCTAATTTTTTTAATTAAATATGTTGTTATTCTATTATAGTTGCCCCAATTTTCCCCATTTGTTCTCCTCTGCCCAGCCCACCCCCTTCTTTGCTCCCACAGTCAGTCCCCATCCTGTTGTCCATGTCCATTCATACATGTTCTTAGACTAGACCCTCCCCCTTCTTTCCACCCTTATCCCCTTCCCCAAACCCCTCTGGTCACTGTAAGTCTGTTCCTTGTTTCCAGGCCTCTGGTTCTAATTTGCTTGTTTGTTTGTTTATTTTGTTCATTAGAGAAATGTATTGGATGAGATCGTATGGTATTTGTCTTTTACCACCTGGCTTATTTCACTAAGCATCATATTCTCTAGTTCCATCCATGCTGTCACAAAAGGTAGAAATTCCTCCTTTCTTTCTGCTACATGGTATTCCATTGTGTAAATGTACCTCAGTTTTTTGATCCATTCATCCACTGATGGGCACTTAGACTGTTTCCAGCACTTGGCTATTGTAAATAGTGCTGCTATGAACATAGAGGTGCATAGGTTCTTTCAAATTGGTGTTTCAGGATTCTTCAGATATAATCCCAACTGTGGAACTGCTGGGTCAAAAGGCAGTTCCATTTTTAGGTTTTTGAGGAAATTCCATACTGTTTTCCACAGTGGCTGCACCAGCCTGCATTCCCACCAACAGTGCACTAGGGTTCCCTTTTTTCCATATCCTCACCAGCACTTATGTTTTGTTGATTTGGTAATGATGGCCATTCTGACCAGTGTAAGGTGATATCTCATTATGGTTATTTTTTCTTTTTCATTTATTTGTTTTTAAAATGTACGATGAGGTGTGTTGCACATACAGAGTAATGCATACAAATATTTATGTCCAAATCTCCTTCCCTTGAATTCAGATAAAACTGTGACTTACTCTAAGCAAGGGCATATGGCAAAGGTAATACTCATGCTTTTTGCTATTCTACATCATAGAAGACACTGTAGCCAGAAGAGAAGACTTTTCTCCTTTGCTAGTTTGAAGCAGTAACCTTCCACATTGTGTGAGGGCCTGCGGAGAGCGCCACTGGGCAGGGCAGTCGGGCAGCCTCTCATCACTGAGAGCAGGCCTCTGGCCAACAGCCAGCAAAAACCACACAGCTCAGTCATACCACCTCAAGGGTATAGATCCTGCCAACAACTTGAAGGAACCTAAAGCAGACTTTTTCCCAGCCACGCCTCTGATAAAATTGCAGCTCAGTTAAACTCTGAGCAGAGGATCAGCTAAGCCTTGCCTGGATTCCTGACCCACAGAAACTGTGAGATAACGCAATAATAGTCAAAGGGTGGACACAACTCAAATATCCAGCAACAAATGAATATGTAAACAAAATGTGAGACAGTAGTCCCACCATATCCATGGGTTTTGACTTCAAGGATTTTTTTTTGCAAAGGTGCAAAGACAATTCAGTGGACAAAAGAAAGCCTTTTAAATAAGTGGTGCTAGATTAATTGGGCATTCAAAGATAAGAAGAAGAAGGAGGAGAAGGAGAAGAAAAAGAAGGAGGAGGAGGAGAAGAGGAAGGGGAGGGGAGGGGAAGGAGGAAGGAATGGGAGGGAAAAGGAGAGGGGCAGGGGAGGGGAAGAGAGGGAGAAGGGGAGAGGAGGAAAAAGAGGAAGGAGAGGAGGGAGAGAAGGGGGGAGGAGGGAGAGCGGAAGAGGAGGAGGAGAAGGAGAAAGGAAGGACCGAAGGGAGGAAAGGAGAGAGAGAGGGAGAGTGGAAAAAAGGAAAGAAGCTGAGCTGGTCTCAAAACAGACCACAGTAAAAAGACTAACAATCCAATTACAGGATAGGCAAAAGGCGCGAAGAGACTTATTTGCCAAAGAGAACGTACAGATGGCAAACAAGCACATTAAACGATGTTGCACATCACTAACCATTAGGGAAACACAAATTAAAACCACAGTGACATAGCACTACACATTCATCAGAAGAGCTGAAATAAACCTGAATCACACGTATATTGCCGGTGAGCATGTATAATGATACTGCTACTCTGGCAGTTTCTAAAAGCTAAAATGCAAACACCATAGGACTCCACAATGACACTTCTGGACATGTGGCCCAGAGAAATGAAAACCTATGTTTCCACAAAAACTTGTACAGGAATGCTTATAGCCAATTCCAATCCCAACATTAATATGTTATATGAGTCCATTCATGTAACATTCTTGAAATGATAAAATAATAGAGATGGAGAGCAGATTAATGCTTTCCAGGATTTAAGGAGGGTACAGGCAAGAAGGAGGTGGATATAACTATAAAAGGGCAACATGAGGGATCCTTGACATGATGGAAATATTCAATATCTTCACCGGATCAATATAAGATATTGTGATATTGTGCTACAGTTTTGCAAGCTGTTACCATTGGTGGACACTGGGTGAAGGATAAATGGGATTTCTCTGTATTACACTTTACAATTGTATGTGAATCTACAATTATCTCAAAATTAAAGTTTAATCTTAAAAGTTATAAATGACATGAAAATACATCCGCAAATCTGAACTGAATCTTGGATGCAAAACCAAACCAAATTAACAGCTCTAAAGAATGATTTGGGATACAATTGGAGGAATTTAAATACGGATACATTTTGGCTAACATGCATTGCATAACCTCTATTATGTTCTTTGCTGAATTATTCACAGTAACAAAGACATAGACACAACCCAAGTGTCCTTCAGTGGATGATTGGATTGTACATACACAGTATACAGTGCACAGCTACTCAGCCATAAAAAAGATGAAATGCTGACATTTTGGACAACATGAAGAAGTCTTAAGACTATTGTGCTGAACAAAATCAGTCATATGGAAAAGCCCTGGCTTGTGTAGCTCAGTAGATTGAGCTCTGGCCTGTGAACCAGGGGGTCAGAGGTTCAATTCCTGGCCCAAAACATGCCTGAGTTTCGGGCCAGGTCCCCAGTTGAGGGTGTATGAGAGGCAACCACACATTCATATTTCTCTCCCTCTCTTCCTCCCTCCCTTCTCTTCCCTCTGTAAAAAAAATGAATAAATAAAATCTTTTAAAAAAAGAAAAGAAAAAGAATCATATGTAGAATATAAAAAAGGAAGCAACAAATGATCAGAAAATAATAACAATAATCATTGACAGAGGCAACGGTGGGGTGGTTACCGGAAGAGAAGCGGGTAGACATAATGAAAGGTGAAGGAGTTAAATACATGGTGACGGAAGGAGACTAAACCTTGGGTGATGGGCACACAATGCAATACAAAGATGATGTATTATACTGTTGTACACTTGATATTTGTATGATCATATTAAGCAGTGTCGCCCTAATCAATTAAACATTCATTGTATAAGTTGAATTTTTGAGTATGATAATAAGGTTGTAGTTATTTCTTAGGCTATATAATTGCATTTACTCTCAGTACACTGAAGTTAGGGGAAATTTTTAACAATATCTACACCGAACTCTCAAGTAATTTAGAAATTTTTGAAAAACAACCCTCAGATGATTTAGAGAGAAAGAGGGAGGGAAGGAGAGAGGGAGAAGATGAAACATTTCTGAAAGATTAGCAAATACGCAAGACACTCCAAGGGGCTGATGGGCAAACACGTCCATCATCAATAGTTCCAAGCTTTGTCCTGCAATTTGAATGGTGAATGTCTTGCTTCTCTAGACAAGCACAAGGGCTCCTTGCCCACCCTCATAGATAAAGACTGTCAACTTGTTACATCAAGTCCCTTTAAGCAGCCTTTTTCAAGTTTGCCAACCTATGGCACCCAGGTTCACCTTCCCCTCCTGACTGAATGTCCTGGGTTCTAGCTTCCACACTAGAATGTCAGCAAAGGGCATGATGATTCTTAGAGGTGGTCTTAGGTTGTGCTCATGTCCTTGAGCAGTGGCATTGATAAACACACACATTGTGCTACAGGGATCCCCAAGTAAGCACTTCCTTCCTTCTCAGACCTAGTTATTTAAATAGCAAGGCCTTGGGGTTATATTTTAAGTTGGCCATATTTTTTTTCCCATCATAGAGGTTACTTTATAAAAGTAGAACTGAGTGGGTTTCAAAAATACAAGTTGGGAACTTTTACCCTTCATTTTTCACCTTTCTGTAACATGACTATCGTATGGTGTGTGTGAACTTCAATTCCTTTTTAAAATTAGTGATGTGTGTTCATTTGTTTTTTTTTTTTAAATAATACTCAATCATAGAATTATAGAAAAGAATGAGTTAGGTACATGTCATGAGCCATATAGAACACAAAACGACAGTCTTTCTGGGAAGTCATTTGTAACACAAGTCATAAATATCTGCAGTCTTTGACCTACCAATTTCCATTGAAGGAATCTATCTTAAAGTAATAATTCAAAATGGGGGAAATGTTTCATGCACAAATGTTCATTGACACATTATAAAAGCAAATAGAGGAGAAATAACCTTGGAGAAATAGTTAATTTATCATAGGCATGCCCATATAAATAGGAAACTGTACATTCTTTAATATTATTTTGAGGCATTTCAATTACATAGGAAATGCTTGATATAAGAAATGAAATATAAAGTATTTTAAGAGCAATGGAACCACAGCTGATGAATCATGCCAGTTTCCATTTGTGTTCCAATTTCTAATACTTCATTTCCTCTCTGGAATATGATGGTTGACTCTTCCCATTTTAGTTTGGAGGGATTTCCTATCAGAAATCATGTCCCTCTGGTCATGACTAAAATGGTCTCTTGTATATAGATTTCTAGCACTGACTCTTTATATCTCCAGTTCACTGGTACAGAAAACCAAAGAATGTAAATGACCTTCCATAAATTCCTTAAGAGGAAAATACCACCATCCTCAAAAAACCATTCTGGAAATCTTCCAATGTGCACATGTCAAATCTTCAAAGATCATTATTAATTTAACATTATTATATGTTGTATCCTCTAAAGAATCTCCTTCAGGCAAATAATAAAATATAAGCTATTATTCAGAACATGAAAATTACTTTGTTATAAGGAAGTGGTCAGTCTCACGTTATTCATAAAAGCAATATTTTACTTAGAACATTATGCTGCTCTGGCAGAAGTTAGGATGAAAGTATGATATTTTTGGTGGATGAACTACCGAAATTGAAAATTATTTTGTTTTTAACAATCACAAGATATTAGCAACAGCACCGTATGAAAAATGTAAATGTGTGCAGAAGCTTCAGTGAAACTTGCAATATGACTTAGTCTATGTGATTAAAAAAAAAAAAAACTCTAAAAGGTATAATAGCATTCACACACACACACACACACACACACATACACACATCCTTTCCAGTCCCTTTTATAATAAAACAGCTTTTAATGTACTTAATTTGTCATTGTGATAAACCTTATTGTTTCATCATGGGCTGTTCCCAATCTGCAAAAGAATTCCATATTCTCCCCCCAAGCATTTTTATTTAGTTCTTTCAAACAAAACACATATTTCCTATAAAAACCATGTTATAAGTTGAGACTAGTTTCCCAGACTGCCCACTATTTGACTCATATTGCAATGAAAAGACACAATTACTGAAAATAATACTGTTGCATCCAGACATTATTTCAACCACATTGTGGGCAATTCAAGGAAACTAATATCATTTATTTAATTGCCTTGCAGGGAGTAATTATATTGTAAGTTCTAATCAGGAACACTGGAAATATACAATATCTCCTGTTCTCCTCACCAGGAATGCTCAAACCACAGTTCCGGACACTGTTCCTCTTATCCTCCCACAGATACTCCTGTTTCTGCAGATACTCCTATTTCTACAGATACTCCTGTTTCCGCAGATACTCTTGTTTCTGCTGCTGCTGGGAGAGGCTCCACACTCCGCAGCCAGCAGGAACATGCACAAATCAGGCTTTTGAACTCACAACCTTCCCAAATGCTCAGCCTCTGACTGTTCCAGAATATGCATAAGCCAAAATTTTTTAAATGTTACATTTTTGGTTTTGTGCTACAGTGCCATGATTACTGCATTTTTTTCATTAGGATCCCAATGTCCTTTTTCTATCCAGTGTGCCTGTACACTAACTGTCTTTGAAAATCAACAGGAAACAACTATAGAGTTAGACAAAAACAATTCATTTACATTAAAAATATGACTGACAAATAGATCAGATCTATTACCTCCATAGCTGGTCCATAACCTTCCCTCAAGGAAAGCAGTAACTTATCATCTGAATGTTGCTTGATGCGTGGAGGTGAAACTATAAAAAAACACTGGCCCCTGTGCAGCGGAAATGTGCCCACCCTCCTCATTTTTCCAAATGAACAAGAAAAAAATCCCCTCCTTTCTCCAACCGCAGGAACAATGAGTGCACCACAAAATGTCTGGGTTCTCATATGGGTTTGGAGAAGGTGAAGAAAGAAAGGCAAGTATTTTTACTCATTGTCCATAGAAAGACTTTACCAAAGGAAACTCATCACCAGGGAGAACACTGGGAATTTGCATAGGTTCCAAGGCAGGTTCCAAAACTCAACTTCTGCCTCCTAGTGGCTCAGCCTGCTCTCAGCCTGCACTGTGGACTGAACCAGGGCACACCAGAATACTTATGTACACACCCACAAGTCTACACACCTCACTAACCTTCCCCCCATGCCCCCTGCCATTTCAGTGGTCCTTACCTACTCCCTCCTCTGCTCTCTGAGATCGTTCCCTTACTCTGGTGGAGTAGGAAAAAGGAGGGAGAGATGATGGGGGCCACCTTGAAACTTATCGTACTTGAAATCTAGGCCAAGGGTAGAATCTTCTATTGAGTAACATCCCTTCAGGTACTTTCTTGGCTTTGTTTAACCACTGCAACCGAGTATGAACTCATTCAACAGGTAATTGCTTTTACAACTCAAAGCTGAATGACATCAGGCCATCTCTAAAATTCCTGCCTTTGGAAATGGGCAACTAAGGGGAGATTCTGATGCTGGGCACTTCTTCCCCAAAACAGAAGGCACATGGGAAATGCCACATTGAATTTCCCTGACCTTCTTCTGTGTTCCACCATCTCTAACTCATCTTCTGGTTACCTGAATCTTCTTTATCTGTGATTTTTGTCATCAGAGGTTATTATATTTACTCTCTTGCACTTTCAATTTCTGGTGCCAGATAGATTCTGGCTTTAAGGTACTCTTATAAGACGATATATTCCATTTCATATTGTTAGGTTGGCATCAAAGGTTTTTTTTTTTTATAAGTTCAAATAATTGCAAAAAATCTAGCGCTACCATATTGAATATTTTTACACATGCTTTCCATGTTTTTTGACAAAACTTTAGAGCTGGACATCAAGACCTACCACATAGCCTAAATTAACAAAGCCAGTCCTCATTGATAAACCAATTCAATCAAATTCACTTTCCATCAGTTTTCACTCAAAGTCAATCCAATAACATGCATCACGAAAACAATCTCATCTGTGATTTTTAACTCTAAAATAGACATAAGATCATAGATGAGTACATAGATAAATGAATGGATGTTAAGATTAAAGAGAAAGAAAAAAAGAAAAGAAAGGAGGGAGGAAGGAAGGTGGAAAGGAAGGAAGAAGGAAGGAAGGAAAAAGTGGAAGGAAAGAATAATAGAAAACTGGTTTGTCTTGAGTTTGTTTTCTGAATAAAATAAGATGCACTCACTTAGAATGTTTCTTACTTGATCTCTCCTTGTTATCCAAGAAATTCTCCCTTAGCAGCTGTGAATTCTTGAGTTGGTTCGTTTGGAACCCTGGAGTCAACCCTGCCTAGGAAGTCACATTATGTCATTTTCACATCTTAGTGGTTACACCCCAGTCATTGTGGAAGGGGATCACATAGGGCATAAATATGTCTTCATGGCTGACTGCTACTCACATATAGTGTTGGTTCAATAAATGTTTTGAACTAATGAATTGTGTTTTAATTTTATAATTTAACTTTTATTTATAATGTAGCAATCTTATTGCTAAGCATTTGGGAAAAGAATCTCTCACTTGCCCATCCTCACCTGTAACAAGGTGTATCTTATTTCATTTTCAAATAGAATGTGAAAAACAGCAATCTGGGAATGATGTGGTGGTGATATTTTTGTACACTTTGATTTATTCTATAAAGACAGCTGAGCAAAATATTTTAAATCAGCAGCATTTCAGAATACCTGGGCATTGTGGTCACTGTACATATCTACTACTTCCACTAATCTAAACATTCAGTTCCCCTCATCTGTATAGGACTTCCTAGTCTGAAAGGCATTTTCACATATATCACCACATTTGAACTTACTACAGCTCTGAAAACAAGACAGCATGGATTTTATCCCAACTTTACAGATGAAAATACCTGACCAGGTCCAATTTAAGTAAGAAGCACAGACAGAAGTAAAACCTTGGTTTTCTGATTCCTATTCCCAGAGGGAAACAGACTGTTAGAAACGACTTCAAGGAGGAACTGTGCAAAGGATAGGCTCAGTTATACTGCAGAAAAGGCAACCCCACCGTCTCAATGGCTTAGAACAACATTTGTTTTCTGCTCATATAAGTCCGATACAAGTGGCTCAACTTTCCAAGGCAACTGCCCTCCATGCTGCAATTTAGTGATGTACCCTCCTGGAGCTGCCACAAGGTCTCCATGGTTGTCACATGGGAAAGATCTTGCAATGAAAATCAAATGCTTTGGCCTTGAAATGACATGCAGCATTTTCCCCCGTAGTCTATGGGTCAGAACCAGTCATTACAGGACTCAACTGCAAGACAAGGAAGTGAAAGCTGCCTGTGTGCCTAGGGCATGGATGAGCACTAAAACTCTCCACTACTTACAAAATAGTGAAGAATAGGATTTGTGGGAGTAGAGGGAGTAGAGGGAATAGATGTTCTGAGGACACAGAACATCTAATGCTTTTGAAAGCCCAGTGCTAGGTTCTCTCAGGTGCATTTTTACGAGCTGATCCTGACAATAGCCTAGAATGTAAATGTTCTCCCTGTGTTTATGGTTTAGGAAGCTGAAGCACATGAGGACTACATAGCTTGCTTCAGAGCTTATACTAATAAGAGGAGGGACATCTAACTCCCTTGCTCTTCCTTTTCTCCATCTTTCAATTTCATATAATGATCTTTCTGTCATCCCATAAGTGATTTATTTTCATGTGGCAGGTGGGGGACTGGCGAGGAATATGGGGACCCAAGGCTCAACTGACAATAGTTTATTTCTGGAATTGGATGGTATGTGTGTGCAAACATTTCATGTCTTAAATTTTTCAAAGTATGTTTTTATTTTTATTATTTTTTATCTTCACCTGAGGACATTTTCACCTGCTTTTTCAGAGAGAGAGGATGGGAGAAAGTAAGGATATAAGAGAAACATCCACCTATTGGTTGCCTCCGTAGGCTCCCGGACCAGGGATCTGTGCCAGATGGGACCAGGATCATAAACATGGGGTCCAGACAAAGGGTTGCAGGACTGGAAATGAACCAGCAACCTAAATATGTACCCTAACTTGGAATTGCCCACAACCTTTCAGTTATGAGATGATGTTTCAACCACTGAGCCACAATGGCCAGAGCTCAAAATATGATTTTTAAAAAGAGGGGGAGGTCAAGGGAATCTGAGAACCAGTGACACATTCCTATCTTGAGAACATAAGCATTTTCTATGAACACTGGCAGCCAGAAAGCAGGAACTTCTGAAGTATTGTTATCACTTACTGAGAACTCACTATATCCTGGATCAGTGATTTTGTTTTTACCTTTTTTATCTCATGGCACACTTACACTGATGACTAAAATTCTGTGGCACACCAAAATATGTTACGTGTTTTGCCAATCTTCAAAAACAAAAAAAAAGTAGGTATAATTTTGATTCATTCACACCAGACCACTACTGTGTTGGCTCTTGTCATTTCTTTTTTATTTGACAATCTAAAGGAAAAGAGGTCAGTGCCCCTGATGAAATAGTGAGGTATTGCATTTTTAAAAATTCTTCTGGCACACCAGTTGAAAATTGCTGTCCTTGACAGTTTTAAATAATGTATTTACATTACCAGTTAATCTCTCCTCTCCAACAACCCAATGAGGTAGGTCCTATTACTACCCCTATTGTAAGACGAGATGGGAAAAATTTGAAAAAAGATCAACTAAAGTATCTTAAGTCACAATTTATAAACGGAGAAAGACGAGATTTAAATGCAGCGACAACGTGTATGTAGAGTACATACACATAAAAACTGCCACCCTGGAAATACGTCCCCAAGAGATGAAAAATAAGTCAAATTTGCAGAGGTGGGTGGAAATCTTCTGTGCATCTCCTGCAAAGTGCCTGTAACATTCCTTAGAGATTTGCATCCGGTCCAACAGGGAATTCAAAATAGCTTTCTCGTGACACTGGCAGAAAAATTAAGGGATGGGGTAGCTGGCAGCAGTCTCAGGGGGCGGGAAGTGTTTACTATATGGACTTGGCTGGCTCAGACTAGTTGCAGAGGAAAGACCAGGTGATAATAGTGGGTTCTGCCGACCAGGGAAACTTCCTTGCCAAGGAAGGTGGAGTCCAGGACGGATATAAAAATTTCCGAAGGTCAAGCGATCTAGGCCAGATCCTAGCTCCTGATTGGATACAGGAAACTATAAAAGCAATTTTGATGACAGCTGTTGCGGCATCTGCTCCCCAGATCGCCCACAGTTAACCCCGGGGCAGGTCTCAGCCTCCCAGCGCTACTTCGGGTAGGCGGGACGGGCCGCGCCTGCGCAGCACCGCGCCCCTGTGGAGGACCGCCGCCAGGGGGCGCACCGCTCGGCCGCCTGGCCTCCTCCCCCGCGCTTTCCCCGCCCCGGCCGCCCGGGCTGGCAGAGAAGGCGGAAGTCGGTCCGTGGCTGGTACGCGCCCCGTTCTGTCCCCCGACGCGTAGGGGTGGCCTTGCTGCCGGGAAGTTGGCATCCGGGCCGCCCCGGCTCAGAGCGGGCGCCCGTCCTGTCCCCGTGCGGTGGGGTGGAATCGCGGCCCTGCAGACACGCGAGAGGTGAGTGTCCTTCTGACATCTCTTCCCGGCCGCCGCAGCCTCTTTCTCCCCGGGGTGCGGACGCTGCCTCCTCTCCGCAGGTTTCCCCCGGGCTGGGGACGTCGCGCCCTGGCTCCTGGCTTTCCCGAGGTTGGGGTTGGGGGCCCAGCCCCCCTCTTCTCGTTTCCCTAGGGTTAGGGACCTTGCCCCCTGTCGCTTCGCTCCCTGGAGGTTGGGGACACCCCCTGTCCTCTTATTTTCCCTCTGATTGGGGGCGTCGCCCCCGTCTCTTCACTTGCCGGAGGTTGGGGACGCCGCCCCCTCTCCCATCTCCGCGCCCCCAGCCCGCCAGGAACCCCCTTCCCCGCTCACCCCATTCCCTGGTGGGAATCCCGCGCGCACTTCGTCAGCCCCAGTATTCCCCGTCCCAGAAAGGAAACTGCCTTCTGGATTTTCCCGTCCCTCGGATCTGACACCAGTTTAAAAAAAAAAAAAAAAAAAAAATCCCTTTAAATTCTCACCGACTGCCTCCGTCACAGTCATGGGAAAGCTATTTTTGGGTTCCACGTTGAAATCGTTCAAGGTCCCAGGCAGCAAGTTAAAAAAAAAAAAAAAAGATGACAAGAATCTTTCCTCCCCCGCCCCTGCACTCGCTCGGAGGTCGAGCGATTGTTCCAGGCGCGGGGCTGATAAAGCTGTTCCTAGTACTGAGCGTTAGCGGAACTGCGCCGAGAGGTGGGCCGTGATGAATGTGAACAGAAAGCACCTAAAGTCCTGCGTTCGCTGCTACAACATCGAGTGTCCGCGTGTTTCTCGTTTCTCGGGAGAGCAGTTACCAAAAGTCTTGCTACATGGGGACAGAAAAACGTGCTAAGGGACTCGTAAGTGTCGGGGTTTTATCCATTCCCCTGTGATTAGTCAGGAAGGTAAAGGGTTTTTCTGACTTTGAGGTTGGGGGTGGGGTGAGGACAGCGGGGCCACTTTGTAACTCCAGGAAGGACTGGGTTGCAGGCACTCCTTGCCCAGGTGAGAATCAGCGTTTCCACCTGCACGCATTGGGCTTCCCTGTGATAAATTTGGATCTGTGATGCCGATAATTTTTTTTTTTTGCCCACTTGGGTTTTGAAAGAAGTTGTTCAAATCTTTGCCTCTTGGGAGGAGCATATAGTGCCTAGAAACAGGGGACTGCCCCTTGAATCTGTATTCAAAATTAAGGTGTAATAGTTGACTGTTGGTGCAGCGTTGCTGTTTGCAGGTCTTGGCATGTTCAAAATAGATTTTAAGGAGTCAGTAAATAGTTCTCGTTTCTAAAGCTAGAAACAAAGTAAAGGTAATTTCTTTTTTAAAAGTTTTTAAATTAAATTCCATTGGTCACATTGGTTAATAAGCTTATATAGGTTTCAAGTGTACATTCATATGATACATGACCTGTTTTACATGGTTTTACTCAATGAGTTATGTGTTTAGCTGTGAATGAATTTCCATTGGTTTAAAATTGACCAATTCAAGATAAAACTTGTTGATTTCTTAGGCTGAGACATTTCTCTCATTCGCACCTATGGGTCTTAGGGCAACAAATTTTTGTGCGTCACCCTACACACCCTCCCCCAAGACATTTAACAGAATCCTTTTTGGATTATAATATATTCCCAGATACAAATAGATGGATCTAAGCCATGATTTATGGTAAGGCTGTTTTCAGTATTCTTTTTGCAATCTGAACTGGCAAGAGATACATCCCACTGTGTTTAACTAAGGCAGTGCTTACTGTGCGAGATTTGCAACTGGAAAAAAGGAATTGCTGTCATGAAGTTCATAACCTGCAAGGTAAGGAATGACTTAAACTTTGTTCCATCCCTTCTATTAGTTCCTGGAGAAACCACATAAATTCTGAATGTTAGAGTAGACTATACATTTACTCATATATTTTAGCTTTGTTAACCTAAAAATTAAAATGCCTAAATGAGAGGCAATAAGAGTAATGTGAAAAATTGCAGACCTCTTTTTTGAGTATATTTTATTGATTATGCTGTTACAGTTGTCCCAGTATTTTTCCCTTTGCCCCCTTCCACCCAATACCCCCTTCCCTCCAGTTAAAATGCTGAAATGAGAGGCATTAAGCATTTATTTAGGATTTAATAGAATTGCAATTTGGAGAGCAGAAGCCTGCAGGGGTCCCCCACTACAGGAGAGAAAAGCACAGGGATTTTGAGGGAAAAAGGAGGAAAGTGAGTGTTACAGGAGAAAGAGTTCATGGGCACTAGATGAGGGAAGGTTTGATTTATACTACACAGATTGGCTTGAGATTCTGTCATCAGGCAAACTACAGATTGGTTAGCGATTCAGTCATTGGCAAAGTCCATTTTCAGCAGTCTTTACAAACAGAATATGCTGCTGCTTACTGACTTCTTGCAGTGCTGGTGGTTTGATCCAGTTGGGAAGGTAAAGAAACACAAGACACCCAGGACAGCTCCTCTAAATGACTACTCGGACTATTGTAGTACAGTTCCACCCATGTCATCTTGCACCGCTTCTGTAAAGCCAAAACCTGCTATTCTAGCATCTCACGAAGTGGAGACCTGTAGCAGATACGAAGTCAGGAAGAACCCTAATAGCGCTGACCAGTGTAGCTCAGTTGCTTGTGCGTCTTCTGGCAAAGTGAGCCATTGCAGGTTTGATTCCTGGTCATTCGGGACCCCGGCCTGGGTTGAGTTTGGTCCTGACAGGAGTGCATACAGGAGGCAATCAACCAGTATTTCTCTCTCATCGATATTTCTCTCCCTTCCTTTATCCCTTCCTTCCCTTCTCTCTAAAAATAAATAAGAAAGAAGATGGAAGGGCGGGAGGGAGGAAAGGGAGGGAGGAAAGGGAGGGAGGGGGAGGGGAGGAAAGGGAAAGGAGTCATGTGAACATTGAAGACCTCTTTTTTTTTAAGTATATTTTATTGGTTATGCTGTTACAGTTGTCCCAATCTTTTAACCTCCAGCAACCCCTCCCCTTAGACCTCCATAGATGTTTAAGAGCACTAACTTTCAAGCCCTACGTTGTGCTCCTGCAGTGGAATTCTTTTAAGGAATTGTGAACTAGGAGACAGGATTTCTTAGTAACACATGTGCTGTTAAAGGTCTCTTTCAATGTAATGAGCTTCAATTCTTCTGAACTGGACTGCAAGAGGTCAGTGTATAGACTGTGCAGTAAACTGAGTTGTAACTGGACGGTTGGGCAGAAAAGTAGACTTAGCTCAGTAACTTGCTTTTATGTCATCTGACTAGTAATTTGATATATTCTGTACAACTAAATAACAAATCCCAATCACTTCTCAAAGTGATTACTCTTTTTAATGATTAAAGCTCCAAAAGGTAAATATTCCTAGAGTTGTCAAGGGCATATAAAATGGTCTCTCTCAAGCTTACTGCGCTTTTGGGAGTGGGAGTTAAAAAGCCTTTGATACATATTGGATAGACAGCCTTATCTATCAAAAACCTGGGAACATGCCCTTTTACCTAATAGTTCTGCTTCTAGGAGACTTACCTAAGGAACTAATTGCACACAAAAATGTGTACAGGAAGGAAAACAACAAAGGTCCTAAACCCTAGCGTAGTGTCGTATGTCCCTGTCCTGGAGCACAGGTATAATGACAAGTTCTGTTTGCACTGTCGCCTTTTCTTCCTCCCTCCCAGCCTGTACCGAGTCACCCTGAGAAATTCGCATTAGCTATAGCAAAGCTCTGGGTGCTATTTTTAACTTTCCAAAAATGCTCCAAAAATAAAACAAAATGTCAGTTTTTCTCTATTCAACCTTTGAAATTCTGTCAGCCCAGTAGAATAATGCAAGTCATGTTTAGTAGAAACTATGGTCAGCACCTTAGTCTAGTGCAGCAATTTTCAACCAGTTTGCCGTGGTTGAAATATGCACCCTGGCCTGGTGGATCAGTTGGTTGGAGCATCTTCCCATACACCCGGAGGTGGCTGGTTCAGTTGCCCATCAGGGCACACACCCAGGTTGCGGGTTCAGTCCCTGGTTGGGGCACATGTGGGAGGCAGCCAGTCAATGTTTCTCTTGCCACATTAATGTTTCTCACAGCAATGTGTCTATCTGTCAATCTGTCTACCTGTCTACCTCTCTCCCCCTTCCTCTTACTCTCTAAAATCAATAAAATATCCTCAGGTGAGGATTAAAGGAAAAATGATGCAGTATCTGACTATTTAGTTGGGGGCACCGACCTCTTTTCCTTTAATTGCCAAATTTAAACAATGACAACAACTAACACAACAGCAGCCATCTGATGTGAAAAAATCAAAATTATACTTAGTTTTTGTTGTTGTTAAATTGGCAAAAAATATAACATTTTATGTTGTGCCGATGGATTTTAGTAATTTGTGTGTGTGTGCCTTGAATGAAAAAGGTTGAAACTCACTAGTCCAGTGTAATATAAAAGAAGGAAATTTTAAATGCGGCTTTATAGACAAGTTGTCAAAACGGAGAGAGACAGATGTGCTTTAGTATGAAGTGCACAGGCTCTTGGGGCAAGGTTCTGATGCCACCGGTTACTTAGTACTCGGGTCGTCCTCACCTAGTTACTTCACCGTCTTAAGTCCTATAGGTTCCATTCTGCTGAGGGGGGTAGCAGTAAAATTATCACATAAAAGTAGTAGATAGAGCTGCACATGATAGTATTGCATCCTTACTTCTAGGCACAGTTCTAAGTGTTTTCGCATAGTAACACATTTAATCCTTCCAGTAATTCACCAGTCCGCTATACTGCCTATCTAGGCAGAACAGTGCCTCCTCCATTGTAGGTGCTCATCAGATGGTACTCACAACCTTCTGGGGAAGTAATAAAGGTATCTATAGTGATTTTTTAAAAGATAGATGATTGTCCACCATATTGACTAGAAGCTCACATTCTGTTTCTAGAACCATTTGTATCTGGCACATATTAGGAATTTTCCATAGGCCTAATTATCTGCTACAGAGACACAGAGACCTGATTACATAGGCTATGACATGCTTTTAGGTACTAGTTTCACACTCAAAAATGTCATATGATGTAGAATTTAATGGCATCCCACCTACCCATGCATGTGATGGTTTCTACAGGCAAACAGAACCTCGCTTGTTTACCCTGTCATGATAAAACATGGTCATTTGACATGACTGAAAGCAGAAGGACATGCAAGTGTACTTTTTCAGTTTTATTCTTTCTGGATAATAGAAGTCTCCACACTGCACATTCGGAAGCAGTCATAGATTTTCAGTCTAGAAGAAGAAATCGACATCCAAATGGCTAAGTTGCCCCAAATCACACGCCTAATAGTTGCCCACAGTCATCTCATCCCTTGTACATTGCTCTCTCTGGCATTCTCTGCTGGTCCCATTCTTTTCTTACACTCAAAATACTTGAAGGAACTTGCGCAGCATGATTAAGTTCTTCAGCAGATGCTTAATGAACATCTGTTACGTGAAAGATCTTGTGCTGAATACTGAGTATGAAAATTAAATTCTTGACTCAGTCACAGAAAACATTGAAACAGATAATTGTGATGTAGCGAAGTATTACAATGGAGCTAATTTCTTCTTTTAACTTTTTTTTCTGTCTGCCTACTAGATCTTGAACTCTTTACTTATTATAAAATAGTAGTCATGAACTAAAGCTCAAGAAACTTGGAAAGTTTTTTCATAAGCAATATTAACGCAGCTTACGTATATTAACTAAGACGTGACCTGCATGGATGAGCTCTGATACATGTATGTGTGTACGCATATATGTTAAAGCACTTTTTTCTTGCTATTTCTACAGAGTAATCAATAATCTCATTACTATGAGTCTGCTAAACTGTGAAAACAGCTGTGTGTCCAGCCAGTCTGAAAGTGACTGCTGCGGGGCCATGGCCAGCTCCTGCAGTGCCGCAGCCAAAGACGACAGCGTGAGCGGGACTGCCAGCTCGGGGACTCTGTCCAGCTCGTTCTTGGAGGAGATCCAGGGCTATGATGTGGAGTTTGACCCGCCCCTGGAGAGCAAGTACGAGTGCCCCATCTGCCTGATGGCATTACGGGAAGCGGTGCAAACACCGTGCGGCCACAGGTTCTGCAAAGCCTGCATCATCAAATCAATAAGGTACGTGACAGAGTAGAAAGCCGTGTCCTCTAACAGAACCAAACGGCACAGCCCACAAGGAGTCCTGTACATTTAAAGCTACTCAGGGAAAAGGGACACTGGACAGAAGCTTGAGACATCTGCATTCTCACCCTAGTTTCTGCTGTGGTAGGAAAGGTCATTTCTACCTCCTGCTGTCTCTGGCCCTCAGATACATAAATAATAAGCAACTAAATTCTCTCTGCTTTAGGAAAATAATATAAAATAAGTGACCTTAAATGGTAGTAGAGGGAGCAAAAAGGGGATGGATGTAATACAACAACAATAAAATTTAAAAAATAAAAATAAAAAAAAAAACATCCCCCCCCAAAAAATGGTAGTAGAATATGATCATCACAACCATACAAAGAATGCTGACTTAAATTGATCATAATTGATCAGTTGGTATGATTTTAGTCACATTAAATTCAGTCTGTTATCTGCTATCTATGGACAACTGTAAAATAACCAGTATTTTGAAAGAAAGTATTCATCGATGGCTCTATCTTTAAAATATATCTAAAATTCAGTCCCTTCTCACTACCTTCACTACTATCTCCCTGTTCTGAATTGCCATCTGTCACAGGTTTCCCTGCCTCTGCCCCAGCCTTCTTCCAGAATGTTCTCAATATAGCAGCCTGAGCGAGGCCTGTTAAATAAGTAAGGTGATGTCATCTCTGCTGAGAACATGGCAGCAGGTCATCTGGAAGAAAAAGCCAAGGTGCTTATGTGCCCTGTCTGATAGGTCCATAGTCCGTTTTCTGACCTCCTCTCAACTGCGCTCTTCTTCCATCAGTTCACTATCTGCTGCTCCTTCAGCATGGCAGGCAAGCCCCTGCCGTGGGGAGTTGGTGTTACTTGTTCTCTCTGTTTGGAACCTTCTAACTTCAGTTAACTGCCCAGCCAACACCTTTGACTCCCTCCATTGTGGCTCAGATCTCACCCCTCATGGGTCTCCTGACTCCCCTGTGTATGCCAGAGCATGCCTCCTCTCTGTCTCCTGCCACACTCCCAGTCTGCCCTACTTAACTGGAAAGTAGGCTCCCTGAGAGCAGGGGTGGAGGTCTGTTTTATTTCTGGGTATTTCCTGTGTGC
Source organism: Noctilio leporinus (assembly GCA_004026585.1). Classification (NCBI taxonomy): domain Eukaryota; kingdom Metazoa; phylum Chordata; class Mammalia; order Chiroptera; family Noctilionidae; genus Noctilio; species Noctilio leporinus. Next base: position 199,858 of record PVIW01000357.1, on the reverse strand, counting down.
TAGGAACAATGTCTGACACATGGTAAGTGCTTAGTAAGTCCTGAAGGTATGTGGGATTTTCACAGATGATTCAAGTTCATCTCCCAACAAATAAAGACATTTTACTGTAATTCAAAAGTAGTAAGATGAATGTAATATGACAACAATAGAATTAAATTTTTAAAAAGTATTAGATGGGGCTACTTTAGTTGATTAAGGAGTTCTGTACAGAACAACAAAAACAAAAGAATTGGTAGAAGTGGGAGGATTTTATGTTCTTCAGTAAATAAGCATCTAGTTACATTGGCAAAATCATTTGTAAGTACAGGGTGCGTGCGATAAAGTGGCAAAATTTTAGTAAAATAACATACCAAAAAGTTAATTTTGAAATAAATTTATATGTAAATACATAAACATAGTCATTATTTCTTAAATTGTTTTAAAAATTCTCCATTTGCTGCAGTAATAGACTTGATTTGACTTGGAAATCTTGAGCACACTTTAATTAACTTTTCTTTATCCATGGACATCATCGTGTTTTCAGTGGTAGCCTTTTTTTTTTTTTTTTTTTTTTTTTTTTTTTTTTTTTTTTTTTTTTTTTTTTTTTTTTTTTTTTTTATTGTTGTTGTATTACATCCATCCCCTCAGTCTTAGCTTTAACAACCTCTTTATTGGAATGAAGTTGTTTATCAACTTCTCTTTCACAAATGCTCCATACATAATAGTCTAAAGGATTTGCATGTGGTGAACTAGGCAACCAGGTTTCCTTTGACCAGAACTCAGGAACATTGATTGACACTGAGACATTCTTGCACCTTTTTGGCATTATGTGCTGGTACACCATCTTGTTGGAAGATAAAATGATGCCCATTTGCGACCTCCTTCGTCCACAATACAACTACTTCTCTCAAAAAGTTAAGGTAAACATCAGCAGTCACCTTCAAGCCCAGTGGGAAAAAATGCAGGGTCATGATATCTCCTTCATTGCAGACAACCCTAACACGATCACTGTAGCAGGAAATTGTGTTCTCATGACAATTGGGACTTCATTAAGATTCTCACAGAGCCACCTGTTGTGTCTTCTGTTGACTACTTGGTCTTGCTGAAAATTCTTTGCATCAGAGAAGAAAATCAGAAAATCTTTTTTCTTTGGAATTTTTCCATTTTGTTAGCAGTTTCCTTGCTTTTTCAAAGCACCTTTCCTTTGTCTGCTGTGTCATAAACTGGCCTCTTCTAAGAACATATGATCTGTATCTGCTATCTTCAGCAATAATCTTGCGAACCATTGCATCGGACATCTGCAGTTCTCTTGCTATGGAGCGCGTTGACTTTCCTGGATCTTGTTTGATGATCTCCTGGGTTCTGTGTACACTATCTAGACTTGCGCGATCCTTGGGTACCTTAGCATTTTCCTTGTTGGTGTGGCAACATCAGGATCAGCATCATACACCTTGTTCACATTGTAAGCTATGTAAAGGGATATTACTGAAGTCCGCAGTTTCCTTAGCAGTTCACACTGCATGCAGTCCAGAAATTATGGTTGCTCTTAATATCGTATTCCTTTGACATGATGGTTGCTCTCAGAATGATGTTAAATCATAACCTTAGAAACAGTTTTGCAAAATGAGTAAGAAGCATGTGAAATAAGGAGATGCAACACTATTACCAATTTATCATGCACACCTTTAGGTTGGTTAGGCTGGCTACTCACTATCTTGTAAATTTTTTTATTTCAGCTTTTAAATTGAATTTTTTCCCTTATGTCCTTGCCTGGTTTTGGTATCAGGGTAATACTAGTATAATAAACTTGAGTTTGGGAGTGTTCCTTCCTCTTCCATTTTTTGAAAGGGTTTAGGAAGGACAGGTATTAATTCTTCTTTGCATGTTGATGGACTTCACCAGTGAAGCTATCTACTCTTGCACTCTTTTATGTTGGAAGGGTTTTGATTACTGATGTACTCTCCTTACCAGGAATCAGCATGTTCAGATACTCTGTTTCTTGTGATTCAGTCTTAGCAGGTTGAATGTACTATATTATAGATTTTGACTTTTTTGTAGGTAGGGAGGTTACAGTATTTCACTAACTGTCATCATGTCTGGGAATGTAGCTTGTCTTTAGCAGTTTTTTAATAGCAAGGTATTCATGAAAGTAATGGACAGTGGTCTGTAAAGGAAGTAAAACCCACGAAAGGAAGTCTGAGGCTTTTTTTCCCCCTGTCTCCCTCTGAGCTCCCTCACTGCTTTAACCCTAACGTCTTAAAGGGATGGCTTAGAAATTTCTCACCCATTCAGAAAATCAAAATACATGTTAATCTAATTCCAATTTGCTCTGGATAATAGTTTCCAGTTTACTTTCTAAGTTTCTTTTATTTTCTTATAGATATCCATCACTTAGGTTTGGGGTATATAATTCAATAAATTTGTTTATAGTTTTCTATGCTTCTCATAAAATACTGGACAGAGTCCTAAGAACATTAGTCTGAGAGAAGCCCCAGTAGAGATTGGCTGTCTCTCACTGTGTCCGTTCTAAGGCATCTGACAGCAGACCCATTTCCAGCACCGTTTTACCTTCCACAGCAGCTACCACTGGGGGCTTCCACTAGAGGCGCTCCGCAGACGTGCTTCTGTAGCCCCCTCACCTGCCACGTTTTGGGAGTGCACACTGAGATGTCCCACAAAGGGAAGGGAAGGAGGCAGGCATCCAGGCTTCCCGAGGATGGTTTTTCTCATCATAAGATGAAATAACCACCAAGCCAGTGGGAAGCAGAAAATAGTGGTCCTTTAACTCCCTACTAAATTGTACCCTCAATATAAATATAAAGGAGTTTTGTTGTTCATGAGCCAGAGTGTCATCATGACTGTTCAGAGTAACCTTAAAATGGGGGCTTATTGGGTGCTGCTGATCGGGTCAGTCTTTGCTCCGACGGGGCAGGACATTGGACACAGGACTGTGGCATGAGCAGCCTCTGTCTCATCGGCATGTTGTGTAGCTGCCGACAGAACAGGGCCTGCCAGCCTGTGCGGTCCCTGTCCGTAACTTGTACTTCATTTTATGACAATCAGCATATGACTTTATTCTCAGTCCTATGTTGACAAAAATCAACATACTGATTTTTCTCAGTTTTTGGTTGAAATCTATCCCACAGTCTAAAATCGCATCGTTTTTGAGAGTGCTAGTTGTATGCATCATATAGAAGAACAATTCATGAACTGTCTGTAAAAGGACAGGGATTCCTGCCCTATAATATGCAATGTAATGTGTTCAATTATTTTCCATAGGAAATAATAAATGAAGAATTTACATGCAATGAATTAAAGTTGTAGTTTTTAATGTTAACGTTTGTTTAAATCTACTGAATGTATGTTTCTTGTTTCTCTTAGGGATGCAGGTCACAAGTGTCCAGTTGATAATGAAATCCTCCTGGAAACTCAACTGTTTCCTGATAATTTTGCAAAACGAGAGATTCTCTCTCTGATGGTGAAATGCCCAAATGAAGGTTGTTTGCACAAAATGGAACTGAGGCACCTTGAGGTATTCAAGTCGTTTCCTAGGTGTTAGCATGTAGATAAGGCAGTTCCTAAAGAATAAAGACTTTGCTGTTTCTGTATTGCTAGTGCCTAACATGTAATAATTACTTGATAAGATACCAATTTTCTCATTAGTGCCTATAAACATAAGTAAAAACAATAAATTTGTTAATCCAGCTACTCTGGCTTTGCCAAATGATAATAAAGATTTTTCAAGTTTTGCGGGGCAGGGGGACATTTGCTATAAAACTGAAGAGCATTTTAAATTCAGGTGTCACATTTTCATCCCATAACTTTGTTTTTCTCATTTTGAAATAAGCACAAGTTTCATGTGGGCATCTTAGTCCCGTCATTGTATTTGTTTCTCTTTTTCTAAATGGTGCATTTTATGACAGGCTAAATGGGGTACTTCCAAAACTTAAGATTAGCTGAAGTAACCAGGTAAAAGAATTTCCTTTTAAATAAATTTGCTTTTAGCTTGGTGGTTTTATGAGAAATTAAGTGGCGTTTATGACTTGTTCAAAATTATTTAAAACTCATTTGCAAACTGCCCTCTTTACTTCTCTCCTGTGAAGGGGTGGCTGTTTTGAGAGAAAACCATATATACCCAGAAGAGATTACTTTTAGGAGATTTCTTAAGGGTTCACTAATAAATTTTTTTTTCCCTATTTCAGGATCATCAAGCACATTGTGAGTTTGCTCTTGTGAATTGTCCCCAATGCCAGCGTCCCTTCCAAAAATGCCATCTTAATATTCACATTCTGAAGGAGTGTCCGAGGAGACAGGTTTCTTGTGTGAACTGTGCTATGTCAATGGCATTTGAAGATAAAGAGGCATGTACCAACTTGGGTTTGTTAATTCCACTATGACTTAAATTTTGTTTTTACAGATTTGAGAGAGAGAGGAGGGGGCAGAGAGAAAGAGAACAATTTGTAGTTCCACTTACTTATGCATTCATTGGTTGCTAAATGAGCCCTAACTAGGGACTGAACCCACAGTTTTGGCATACCTGTTCAGCTACTCAACCAGGGCCTTAAACTATTTTTTAATGTACATTTGAGGGGTTTTGCCATAGATGAGGATGTTACTCTAATTCTGAGTGAGTTGTGGGGAGATTTTTAAGAAACAGAGCTCGCTAAACTATTTTAGTAAATAAGCATAGGGTTTATATTTGTCTGTCTTTCTTAGAAAACATTGTTTATACTACTTACCACTGTTGCAGATTCTACAAAGAACAAAACCTTCCAGGAAAGTCATGTGCTCATCTACTTTCCTATGTGATATTTTAATGACCAGTCTTGGGTTAGAGACAAACAAGTAGAGTGATTACTATAAAAGATTCATGCTTTACTTTTTTGAAAAAGAGAATGGGTCATTAAAACTTTTATAGAAAATAAATTAAGTCCCACAGCAGGTGGGGGTTTTGGGGTTATAATTCACTGAGCTGTATACATATAATAAATTCACTTGGCTATAAGTATGTGACATTTTAATTAAAACATTTACCTTTAAAAAGAAGGTTCATGACACTGGACAGCATCATGATGTTAGAGCAGCATTTCCATTCAGAAACTGAGAGGCAGAGGAATTAAGTAATTTTATATTAATGTGGTGATGGCAAAGCTGGCAACAGGACCCTCACCCTGGACACTGTCCTAGGCCCTCTTTACTAAAATAACCTGCATATGCCTTACATTCTTTTGTAGCTATTAAGATTCCTTAAATTTTATTTCTTAAAAGTTTATTATGGTAAGTTTTTCTAATTTCTTATGGGATCAAGCATATTATACTCATTAAGCTGATGAAATATTCAAAGAAAGTCAGCTAACTTGCTATAAATGGGGAGAAGTCTGAGGCATAATTACAACAAATTCATGTCTTCCTAAACTCAAGTGAATGAACTTAATCTGAAGGGTGAATTATTTCTTAAAATTCATTGTGTTTTAGAAAACAAGGTTTACCCTTCCAGGGCCTATGAGAACCTGGGCACCAAGCCTCCTGTGCTAACACCGCTTCTGTTCTTTAAACCCCTGATCAGAGTTTTATTTAGATCATCATGATGCTGCAGGAAATTTTTGGAAGAATGCCTTTGGAGAATTACGGTGTTAGTAAATAATGTCCAAACTAGTCACAAGTGCTCGGCCTCAGCTCAAAAGAAGTGCTATAAAATACATTCTGTTTTGTATTGCTGTATTTTTTTAAAGAGCCGAAATGCGGAGCTGTGTCTCATTACTGTACTGGCAAAGGGAGAGAGAACAGCGTTTACATATTTACACACACTGATGTCCTCAATTTGTTCATAGTGGAAAAATTTCTTTTACAAAAATATGTTGCCTTTTTTTTTCAGATTTTCTCATGCTTTTCTTATATTTCTCTAATCAAATTCAGATCCATGACCAGAGCTGTCCTTTGGCAAATGTCATCTGTGAATACTGCAATACCATCCTCATCAGAGAACAGGTATTCCATTCCGTTTCATAAACTAGTATTTCCATAAATAGATTAAAGGAGTTAGGTTTTTAACTAAATCGATGAGGCAGAGTGAATACAGGTTGAAGATGTATTAGAAAATGTACAAATTAATACATACTTTCAGAAAGAACAAAATACTCAGTCCTCTCTAAGTCCCTAAAGTCATTAACTTAATACCCGGTTATGTGTACTTATAAAAGTTCTAGACAAAACCAGGTAATTTTAAGATACAAATAATCAAAATCCCCTTTTAAAGAGAAAACCACCTTAAGAAATACATATTTACACACTGAAATAAGGATCTTAGGGACCCAGAGACTAGCTGAAGGACAGTGAAAGTCTGCCCAGCAGCAGAACCTTGTTTGTCCCTATGGCCCCAAGACCTAGAGAGGTGCTGAGCCTGCCAGGACCTGTGCATCGCCCTCCGTTCAGGGGTCCTGCGGGCCTCTGACTGGCGGTGGCAGCGGTGGCGGCGGCAGCCGCAGGTATAATAGAAAATTATGTTCATGCTATTGACAAAGATAGGAAAACTTCATCTGATTGCCGTCTTCTGACATTTGGGGAGTTTACCCACAACATTTGAATATTAGTCACTATTTATATACCCATGAAATCTGCAAACCCAGAGATCATCATTGATTACCTTACTAACTTACAAGTATGCCGAACCTGTTATTCAACTCAACTTTTCCATTTGTCTTAGCAGAGTCCTGTAGTTGGTTTGTGCTTTTCCAACAAAGCCTTAATTTGAAGGTGTTAAACTTTTTTTTTTTTTTTTTTTTTGCTTATGAAGTCTCACCTGTGGTTTTTGTTTTTGTTTTTGCTCTGTTGTAATAAATATCTAAAGGAAACCATGCAGCACATCTAAAACCAAACAAAAAATGTAGGGAAAAAATCCTAGGTCAAGAGTCAGGAAACTAGGTTTTGACTCAGGTTGCAGCAGTGACTGGTCCACTTGCTCCCTGGCAAGAAAGTTGACATCCCAACACAAGAGCAGCAGACCAGCCTGCCCGCCAACTCTGGCCCACTGCCTGTTACAGCGAGTTGTATTGGAACACAGCTTTGCCCACACGTCTGTATGTCTGTCCATGGAGGCTGGTTTTCAGCCACCTTGGTAGAGTTGAGTGCTTGAGAAAGAGACTGTAGGGCCTACAGAGCTGAAAATATTTACTGTCTGACCCTTTCCAAAAAGTTCTGCTCACCACCATTCTGGATTCTCCAAAATTGAAGGATTGGGTTAAAGGGTCTCTTATGTTGTTTCTGCTTAAAATCTATGACTGTAGCTAACCTAAATTTCTAAACTGATTTTGGTATTAACTTCAAAGAATATGATTCCCCATAATGGATTTTACCTTAAAGACTGTTTTAGAGTCCCCAACTCAAAAGCTGAGACATTTCTTTAGAACCTTTATTAATGTGCTTACAGCGCCTTCTAACATCTAAGCCTCCCCGTCACAGCCAGAACATGGCCAGGCTGACAGGAGCTAAGGACATTTAGGAAGGTGGTCGTGAGTACTGAGTATCGTCCCTGGCTTTAATGTGTGCAATGGACTGGTCCCTATTAAATGGCCTGGACCGCAGTGCTGGTAGTTTGCATTTGAGGTTGACATCAGAAGGTGCTTTTTCGTTAAAATGCCACTAGAGGGTTCCAGTTTCCAGCAATAGGAACAAATTCATGTTCCTGAAATAAATTTTGAGTGATTTGGGGAAATGATCCGAGATGTTGATATTTTCTTTCTCTGTGATTTTTGGAAGTAAATATTTTTTAAATCATTTTGGGCTGCTTGGCTTGTGTTGCAACTGTTTGGCTGTGCTATTATGATGCGGCCATGGATAGTACATGATTTTGTTTAAATGAAACAGATCTTTATTTCCATTGTGATCTCATCAAACTAGAATGTGATATACAGGGAGAAACCTTTTTCAACCTTTGTTCTGGTTTTCAGATGCCTAACCATTTTGATCTAGACTGTCCTACAGCCCCAATTCCATGCACATTCAGTACTTTTGGTTGCCATGAAAAGGTAAGGTGTTTTTTTGTTTTTATTTTAATTCTTGAATATAGATCAAGGAAATTCAGTCATATAGTCCAGTGGAGAACACCAGTGGGAATGGAAGTGGCTGACATGCATTGTACATATGTTAAGCTCCAGAGAGAAATTGCAGCTCAGAATATTGATTTGGGGAAGTAGTGAATGATAAATGGAAGGTGTGTGATTAAGATCATATAGAGTGAGTATGTATAGGAAAGAGAAGTCAGCCAGGAGATAAGCTATGGTGAACAGTCTTAGAACATGTTGAACCAGGTAAGGAGAAGGTATTGTGATCACCCACATTCGTTTCAGGATGTGATGAGTGGTGTCAGATGTCTGAGATACATCACTTTTTATGAAAAGTTGTACTTTCTAGAGAGTACAATTACACTTTGCTTTTCCATTATGTTTTTTTATCTGATGTTTTTTACAGTAGGCATGCATTTAATAATTTTTTAAAATAGCAAATTGTATATAGTATGATTTAATTTGTGGGCAAATTCTATGTGTGCATAAGGGATAAGACTTGAAGGAAATGTGTCAAAATGTTAAGTGAAATGGTAGGTAACTTCTTTTTAATCTATATTTTCTGTTTTTTACAATATACATGAATTATCCCTCCAATATAAATTGTTGTATCAAGAATATGTTTTTTGTATAATATCACAGTGTTCTTGATGACCTGAGAAGAGTGTGAAGACAGGACAGACTTAATTTGCAATGGATTTGAATAATAAATGAGTAACTGGGGACCGTGCAGGTAGACTACTCTTGGTTATAAAGGAAAGAGGAATAAAATGGTATTAGCTAGAGGGAGACACAAGATCAGTGGAGAGGTTTGCCTTTTTTCAGTGGGAAAAGCTTATTAATAATTCTATCCTGAGGGAGAGTTTTAGGGGGCGAGAATGTTCGAAGGTAAAGAAGAAAGGGGATAACTGAGCAGCACCTCTGAGGTGCTGAAAGAGGTGGTGCCGTTCAAGAGCCCAGGGAATGGTTTCATCTCAGACCAGAGTCCGAAGAGAAGGATGGGTGTGGATGTGGATACTTTTGTAAGTGGGAGGGAGGTTCATCTGAGTAAGAGGTAGGAGCACACTGAGCAGAGAGCCTCATTGTCTCAGCTGGTTAAGAGACAAGATCGTCTCATTGGATCGGGAATGTCCTGAAGGTTGTAGGGGATTGAGGGAAATGGTGACACTACTCTAAACCCTTTTGTTTGGCTTGGCTCGGTCCCCTTCCTAATCCTCACAGTATCTGCTCCCAGCATAAACCTTGTGCTTGATTTGTAGATGCAGAGGATCCACTTAGCACGCCACCTACAAGAGAATACTCAGTCACATATGCGAATGTTGGCCCAGGCTGTTCAGAGTTTAAACCTTGCTGTGGCTCCCAGGCCTCAACGTGACGTGCTGCCATACGATTCTGCCTCTCTGTCCCGGGTCTCCTCTGGGTGTCATGCAGAGGTCCAGAATTTCCAAGAAACCATTCAACAGTTAGAGAGTCGCCTTGTAATACAAGATCATCAAATCCGGGAGCTGACAGCGAAAATGGAAACTCAGAGCATGTACGTAAGTGAGCTCAAACGAACTATTCGAAGCCTCGAGGACAAAGTGGCAGAGGTAGAAGCTCAGCAGTGCAATGGGATTTACATCTGGAAGATTGGTAACTTTGGGATGCACTTGAAATCTCAAGAAGAGGAGAAACCCGTGGTCATTCATAGCCCTGGATTCTACACAGGCAAACCTGGCTACAAACTCTGCATGCGCCTGCACCTTCAGTTACCAACCGCTCAGCGCTGCGCGAACTACATATCCCTCTTTGTCCACACAATGCAAGGGGAGTATGACAGCCACCTGCCCTGGCCCTTCCAGGGCACAATACGCCTTACAATTCTCGATCAGTCCGAGGCACCTGTAAGGCAAAACCACGAGGAGATCATGGATGCCAAACCAGAGCTGCTTGCCTTCCAGAGACCCACAATCCCACGGAACCCAAAAGGTTTTGGCTATGTGACTTTTATGCATCTGGAAGCCCTAAGACAAAGAACCTTCATCAAGGATGATACGTTGCTAGTACGCTGTGAGGTCACCACTCGTTTTGACATGGGCAGTCTTCGAAGGGAGGGCTTCCAGCCACGGAGTACTGATGCAGGGGTATAGCACCCCTCATTTGTTTTCTACTTCTTTAAAAAGCCTTTCCTTGCCCTCTTCTCAATAATAATGTGTAAACCAAACAAACAGTGGGAAAGGTGGAATACCGGTATGAATGGTGAGAAGTCAACATGCCACTTCTTTCTGTCATAAATACCCACAGCAGCTTTTCCTTGGCAATCGTAATGTTGCTTTTCCAAAATTGTTACAGCCGAAGTGCCAGTGGTATATTGCAGCAGCTATTTGTTGGCTAGTATACCTCTTAGTTGTGCTTTCAGGGGCTTTTTGCTTCAGAATGGTCTATTGTCAGAAGCCCAGAGTTGGAGTAGAACTCAACCCTTTTTAACAGTAATGGACATTCCTTAAAACTTCAGCTTGTTTTTATAGTATTATTTGTAATATATTAAACTTGAGAGTCACTACAGCCTTGTGCTGGTGCCAGCAAGGAGTTGCCACTGTAAAGCCAAGTTCTCATTTTATCGGACCTCTAAGAGATTTCAGAGGATTTGAACTTTAATCCTTGGAAAGCTTAAGTTCTCATTTACCCCACTTCCCTCCTCCCACCCCCTGCCCCAGGGTGTTACTAAGGATACTCAGGACCCAATTTAAACCCTGAACGTGACCTTACTTAGTGTGAACATGCTGTCTGGTGAATAATTCTTGTTACAGCGTTTCATTCTACATATCGATTTGCTTACATATCTGAGGCCACACAGTAACATCTTCAGAGTTTAGAACAGGAACAATCATATGGGTACCAGCTGCTTCTATATAATAAACCCTTTTGTCGGTTCAGTGCAGCATGAGTTCCGCAGCCCTGCTTATGTTCCCTGGTGCTTACTTAATACTTGTAGGACAAGGAGATGCACACGTAGAATTGCCAACATAAAAATTGAAAAGGGCTCAGCTAGGTCTCTAACATGGCTTCTCATTGGTGGTAACAAAAGCTATTTGAGCCAGAAATTGTCAGCACTTTCAGTTGCGGGGTGGGGGGTATGGATTTTCTGAAAGCAAAATTTCTTAATACTTGGAGATCATTGGTGATAGCTGAGAGGTCACAGGCCAGGGCTGGAGATCATGGTGGTTATATCAGGACTTAGCTTGAACCGTCGCTTTAGTTCAACAGCTCATACCTGAGGGGGATCATGTGGAATTTACTGAAGTGACTACATGTTCCTAACAGGGAGAGATGACTGCTGTTCCATTCTATATTTGTTCAGGGCCTACAGGTATTAAGTATTATGGTGAAATCTGATTGTTAGGGTGCCACCAACTAATAAGGGCTCTTATCAAGGATCTGAGGACTTCAGGAACCTGGCCTCGATGTGGCTGAGATGCTCCCAAGGATCACCGCCATGGGTGTGTGCTTACTCGGCCCCAAAGTTGCCACTGCACAGCTCCATGGGGTCACCAGTGCGGGCAAGGACAAAGGGGTTGCCCATTACACCAGTGGACTTGGATGGAGAAGAGAGACTGGTCTCTGGAGTTAACAGTTACTGTGTGTCAAAGGGTTTAGACAACATTGCTTAAGGAAGCATTTTCCTGACTGATGAAAAATAACTCAGTTAAGCTCATCTGTCCCTGCTAGAAGGGCCGGAAGTATATTATGTAGCATGCAGTGCATTATGTAGTGTGAAAGGTATCTATTTAAAGAATCTGAGGGGACCCATAAAGAGTGCTGCCAGCGCAAGCTGTTGAAAGTCCTTGGTTGTGAGCGATGGTGCTGGGCCTCTGCGGAAGCCAGGTCGTAGCCCCGGACTAGTGTTCAAGATCAGCTTCAGAAAAAGCTGAGAGCCGTGTGATTGTGTGGGATATAAAATTGAAACTTACAGATACACACAGCAGCATGGTGGATACCAGAGGCCCTGTGGTTAACAAGGCAGATATGTAGGGATGGAAATGATCCAACTTCTGGTGGTGGGTACACCATGCAATATATAGGTCATGTATTATAGAAATGGGCACTTGAAAACTGTATGCTCTTATTAATGAAGGTCACCCCAGTACATTGAATTAGTCCAAAAATTTGTTTAAAAGATCAGCCTGAATTTTAAGGGGAAGCCAAGAGACTATTTGGAGAAGAATGGTTTCAGTTACAGGCAGACCCAGCCTGGAAAGGTCACTTTGACTTTTCCCTTATCTCTCTGCCCTCCCTCCACACCCCACCCTTAGCCTACTGCTCTGACGGGTTTGTGTTTCAAGTGAAAAGGTCAGGCAGGGTGCACAGTGCCGCTGTCAGCCCCACCCGATGGCCCAGTTGGCAGCTTGTGTCCCTCCACCATGCTACCTCCTGAGCATCGTTGTGCTACTGTCCCCAGGATTGTGTGTCAATGAAGAAGTAGCCCTTGAATTCTATTTACAAAGTTAGTGGCCGTTATTTTGGTCAGCTAGAAGAAAGTCGAGAGGAAATAATACTATTTCTGATGATTGACTTTCTTTGTGCTCTCCTGTATGTTTTACATTTTCTATTTTTAAAAAAATGTACTTAGAACATGAAGTGTGGCCACAAAACATTCAGCCCCATCAAAAAAGGAAATGACATTTAAAAGCATCCTGGTCTGGTTAAAATTCTATTAAAAGTGTAGCTGTGGATTAGGTACTAAGAAGTCGTTTTCGGCTTTTTCCCCCCCTACACAGGAATCTTAATCCAACAATAACAGTTTTTTGTCTAGCTTCAGGCTTCCTTCCTATCTGTAAAATAAGGAGTTAGGTTAGATATCTCTAAGTTCCACCCAACCATAAAATTCTGTTTTAAGAAATTAGGTTCTAACTAGCAGCATGTCAGCAATACTTACAAAAGAATTTTGCCAATTGAAAATGCCTTTAACTTCTTTTTTGCTGACATAATACTTCACTTTCATTTAGTATCTGACAGCAGTGTCTCATCTTAAGCATTTTTTTTTAACCATCAACATTTGGCAATTTGTAATAAAATAGCCACTTATTTTACACTAGTCATGCATTGTGAATAAAAGTAATTCAGGATAAAAGTAACGACCATGGCCCTGGCTGGTGGCACAGTGGGTAAGGCTCCGGTCTGTGAACTCAAAGGTCACTGGTTCGATTCCCAGCCAGGGCACATAACCAGGTTGCAAGCCAGGTCCATAGCTGGAAGCAGGTGAAAGTCAACCATACATGGATGTCTGTCTCCCTTTCTGCCTCTCTCCCTTCTTCTCTGAGAATAATAAAATCTTTAAAAAAATTCTTTTAAGAAGCAATGACCAAACTCTCCTTCCAAGTAGAAACATTTGTTAAGGCTTCCACTCGGAATCAAGTCTTTCCTGGGAAGCTGGTTGGTTTTTTAAATCTCCTGCCCCACTCTCTGAAATATGCTAGTTTCACTTGGTTGGCCTACAAGTGTTTGGGCCATGTATTGCTATTTTATCAGCCTTTTAACATATTAACATCATTCAATTAAACATTGTTTGAAAATGAATCGTCTCCTCATTTCCCAAACACCCCAATCTAATGTAGCATGAAACTCGCCTGAAGACATACATTTTTTATTGGAGGACAAGTCAGAATGTCCATTTGTGATTTGGTAGTTTTCTGCTCTCCTTTTGGCTGTGCTGTCTGTCACAATAGCGGTTGTCAGTGTTGTTCCGTAGGATTTATAATACATGCAACACCTGACTATTTCATCAGGGGCACTGACTTCTTTTCCCTTAGACTGTCAAATAAAAAGTGAAAACGGGCAACACAATAGCCATCCGGTGTGAATGAATCAAAATTTATCTTTTTTTTGTCAGATCGGCAAAAAATAAAATAAAAAAATAACAGTTTTTAGTGTGCCGTGGAACTTTAGTAATTAGTTTGTGTGCTGTGAGATGGAATAGGTTGAAAGTGACTGCTATGCATAATATAATGCAGGTTTTATTTTGAGGAATCAAAGTAGAAAATTAAATAGAATGAAAGATGGGATTTTCCCTTCCTTAATGATGGACTAATATGGAAATGCTGGGTGATCTCCAAAATTAGTTTTACCTCCAGAAATTAGTTCTATGGTAGGTATAAAATTATAAAACTGTCCTCCATTACTGTTTATGCCCACAAATCTTAGCTAAACTAAGTGCATATTTGTAAAATGGGCACTCAATTAGGGTCCCTTCTCAGAGAAAAGCAGTTGCTTCTCATCCCTTTATCCAGAGAATCCTTCAGTCGCTCATAACCAGAACATTTTTAATTATTTGAGAGATTTTCCTAACCTAAAACTTTGGGGTTTTTTTTTTTGTTTTTGTTTTTTTTTAAGATTTTATTTCATTATTTTTAGAAAGAGGGGAAGGGAGAGAGGCAGATAGGGAAAGAGACATCAATGTATGGTTGCGTTTCACCTGCCTCCAGCCACAGACCTGACTGGAGACCTGGTTTGCAACCTGGTTATGTGCCCTGGCTGGGGAATCGAACCTGCGACCTTTGGGTTCGCAGGCCGGCCTAACCTAAAACTTTGAAGTACTTTTCCTTTATTCAGTTATTGCTGCTCTCTTCTTGGTTTACCTCAAATTCTACTCACTGTTTTCTGTAAAATATCATTGGGTGATTTCGTGATGCCCACTTCCTAAGCAGTGCAATGCCTTCCGAAAGTCAAAAAGGGAAAATAAAGTCATTTGTATTTTTCTTTTGAAATACTTTTTTTTTTTTTTTTTTTTTTTTTTTTTTTTTTTTTTTTTTTTTTTTTTTTTTTTTTTTTTTTTTTTTTATTTCTCAGGTTCACATGATGAGTTGTAGTTAGTTTTCTCAGTTGCGGTCATCGTCTCTATAGATGGATAGATTGGCGTTGGTACTTAACCCGTTCCCAGTGCCCTAAGAGATGAGCTGATGAACCCCAATGAGACGCGTGTCTGCAGATTGTAATGTTGAGTTACATTACAAGGAGATACCGAATTGTTTTCACTAAATGTCACCTGAGCCTTTAGTGTTTTAAAGCTTTTTGTGTCCTGAAAACGTGGGTGGTTATGATAAAATGATAAAGTACTGAAAAATAGTTGCAGAGGGGGAAACATTTTGTGGAGTGTGGAGATGGGTGCTGCTTTTTCTCTCCTAAAGGCTGTGTCAGCAGGTCACTGGCCCAGCCTTTAGGACAAGAGGGAAGGAGGGCGTGCTCTGTGCTCTCAAGCTTGGGGCTCTGAACCTAGGTGCAGCATGGCCCCCAGAACATAATCCCCGTAGCTGGGATGCCACCTTCTGGCCCCTTTTCCTGAAAAGAAGGGACCTCCCGTTAGGGCTTTCTTAACCTCTGCTGACCGATTGCATTTATCCCCACATAAGCTTCTAATGACCGTGTTCTGCTGTAGGCCTCAGGAGAAGGTTGGGGTGAATGAAAGATCCAACCCTGAGTTGGCACCATGTGCCTGGCATGCAGAACACGTCCACAAATTGAACCGAGAACACTGGTTAAAGCTGACCCTTTCCTGCTAGTTGGTCATGTAAGTTTTAGGTCCTAAGGCATAGATACTCCTTTTTTTTTTTGTTCTTTTTTTTTTTTTTTTTTTTTTTTGCTTTTTTCCCCCAGCCCTTGACTATGAGACATTTCAAACACACAGAAATGTTGAAAGAATTGTATAGGGAACCTCCGTCCCCTAGAAACTACAGGTAACATTTAGTTACATTTGTCTTGTCACCTATAGATGTTACTTTTACTGCAACCTCTTGAGGCTTCCTGTCTTCTTACATAAAAAGCTCACAGTGAAGGTGATGGAACAGTTTTAATGGGGTTGTCTCAAACCCTTTGGGGAAACTTGGGATACATGTGTTGTAGGTAGAATTGTAGTCCCCACTTCAAGCTAGTTTTAAACCTGTTGTGCTGAATTTTAATCTTATTTATTTTATCCGAAGGGATTTTTTTAATAATGGATTTATCCGAAAGTCATGAACAATTATGCAGAATATTCTAATGTTATTTTCATGCTGGATAAACTAATTTCTCTGGTGAGAATGTATGTAATTTTGACTATTTTGCTTACACAAGGTTCCAGGCTTATGTTCGGAAGACTGAAGAGGCCATGTATTTTATTTTAGCATATAAACTGTTAAATGAAGAGCTAATATTCAGATTTTGCTCCTGACTGACCATGGGTAAATCAGTTCTCTTTGTCTTTGTGTCCATTTACCTGCATAGTGTGTGCTAAAATTTGACATTTAAATACTGTTAAGTGCACTTATTAATGTGTGGACCTATTAAGAAAGACTCAATGAACGCAGGGAGCCTCTTACAGTTTCACAACTGTGGCAAGCTCTGGAATGAAATCTGACTTTTGAAAAAATCAAAGCGTATGGTCAGAGAGTTTTACCAAAAAAACCTGCTGTTGCTTTGAGCTTAATTATCACCATGGAATTTGCTCGTGGTTTTCCTAATCCATCTGGGCTTTGAAATGAATGTGTTTTGTAAGAGGGAGTGAATGCAAATGCGGCCAGAGGGTCACTCATCACAGAGACCTCAGGTCAGGGTTCCTTTTAAGAACAGGTCGTATGGGGAGGGGTGGGAGTTTACAAGAGTCATCCAGACCCGCTGCAGCACACTTTCCTCAGGCTCCTCCTCCCTCCCCACAGAAGACAGGGCCTGGCCCTGCCCACCTGGGGCTCAGCCTCAGGTGGTCTCCATCCGACCCTGCAATTGAGTTGCAGGGTGGACCCAAGGATAAGTGGGGTCTCTGTACTCCATTCAGTAGATAGGGGGCCTGTTCTTTCTAAACCCAGATCATGAATGTAGAGTCACATTTATCTCACAAAGGCCCAACGGAGTTTTTGCTTTGGATCACATCTTAGTAGTGGTTGCAAGGATGTGACCAAAGCATTGCTCCTGGAGTGGGGCCTGATGCATATTAATTAAAACAAATGCTCACCTGACACGCCTCCTTCCTCTGTGTGTTGTTGATGTACTTTTATCAGCCTGTATATCGCACTGATGTCTTTACCCATAAAATACTATGAATCAAAATGAAATATGTGCATAATAAAAGTGATTATCCAGATTTTTTAAATAAAATGACTACTTTGATTTTTTTTTTTTTTTTCTTTATCTTTGTTCTAATTTGGAGACTATAGTGGGCGGAAAGAACAATTCCAGGTACTCATTCTTACTTGAAATAAAATTAATATCTTGCTCCTTCAAGAAACAGTAAATGGGGATTCATCCTAGTCTTTGGTCTTTCTGCCATGGGACCACTAAAAATTCATTTTGCAAAAAGAAATTAGGCCCAAAGAGACAAGTTACTAACCAGGTAGATAGAAAATGAAACCAGACAGATAAGAGCATGCATGAACTTACTTCCAACTAATAAATGAGAGCCTCAGTTCTCCCCATTCCAGGGCTTGGCCCACTCCCTGGATAAGTTTTGTTTTTAAGATTTTATTTAATTATTATTTTTAGAGAGAGGGGGAAGAGAGGGAGGGAGAGAGGGAGAGAAACATCAATGTATGGTTGTCTTTCAACCCGCCTCCAGCAGGGGACCTGGCTGGAGACCTGGCTGTGTGTGCCCTGACTGGGAATCGAACCAGCAACCTTTGGGTTCACAGTCTGGTGCCTTATCCACTGAGCCACCAGCCAGGGCTTGGATGAGTCTGTAAGGGTTGGCTGCCTTTATTGCAGGGCCGTCCAAATCATTTGTAAGCTATGTGTCAGCCCCTGTCTCTTCTCAAAATAGACTTATTTCCCTAAATGGGGTGGAAACACTGGTAAATACTTTTGTAAATACTTTACAAAACTCCACGTTAATTTCTAAGTTCCAAAAGTGAAATACCAGCATGCATCCCAGAATAAGCCATAAAATTTTTTAAAACATTCCACCTCTATTTTTAGGGTAGCTTCTTGACACATCTGATTCATTCTTGTGAATGTCTGTTACACAGATGACACCTTTTTTGTCACATGTAAAAAATTAACCTTTGTACAGGGACCAGCAGGGGCAGAATTACTTTATAAAGTAACAATTGTAGCCTTGTCGAAAGATGATGCCTAACCACACATTTTTGGCTTGTTCCGGGTAGGGATTTATGCATTTTAATATCAATGTCAGGGAGTCTGATCGTCACAGAATTTATGCTTCTGAAAGCTTAATAATAAAACCACACTGAAAAGTAGATCCCGAACTCCTGAAAAATGTATCAGTCCCATCCTTCTGTATCCTGATCAGCATGGGAGAGGTTGTGGGACAGAGAGACAACACCATGGTAAGGTGGGAGACACGCTGTCTGTCTGAGAAGGACTGGCCTCTGTCTTAATTTGTCTAATCCCAGGCTCCATTCCCCCAGCTGGTCACTTAACTTGACGTGTCTACACAAAGCAGACAAAGCCCCACCAAAAGTCCTTAAGGGAACTGCCGTTCCCTTTGGACCAGTTAGGAACCCAGAAGTAAAACATATTTCAAACCCAATTTGATAGTCCTTTGGAAGCCATTGTTACAGAAGAAAAGGAAAGAAAAGTTTTCTAGAGAAAACTAGGCTAATAGAGTTGAATCTGGCTTTTTTTTTTTTTTAATGCCTTTAGAGTCTTTCGCAAATTTTTTTGCTCACTACAGTAAATTACAGATAGATGATAAAGAAAAAGAGAGAAAGAAAGAAAGGGAGGGAGGGAGGAAGGAAGGAAAAAAGGAAGAAAGGAAGGAAAAGAAAGAAAAAAAAGAAGGGAAGGTGTGCATTGATTCAAGGGAAACGAAAGGTTTATGAAGCTCTTGCTTTTACCACACAGCTGTGTGTTCTGGTCCTGCTGCTCCTGCCTCTCTGGGGGTTAATAACTTCAGTGTTTACTAAAGGGAGAACCCCTCTCCTCTGTTTCTCCAGCATGTGGGTGCCTCCCCCTCCACTGTCCCTCTCAATTCTCCCAGCTTCAGGAAAATAAAATTTAGAAAGATTTACAAACTCCTTTGGGTTTTGGTTTTTGGTTTGTGTGTGTGTGTGCGTGTGTGCCAAAGTACCTCCCCCGAGGCAATGACAGGGTAGTGTGCTCCCCATTTGAATAAGGGGGTCACGCAGAAGAGGGGTGGATTTCTTTAAATCTCAAAGAGTTCCAGGCAACATTGAGTGTCTCCTTAACTTGGACCGTGAGTTTCAAGGAAAGGGCCAGCTGATTCAGATCTCAGAAGCAATCAGAGACATCTAATGCGAGCCTGGCCTTTGTTAAAGGATGATTTTCCAAAAATGAGTCCAAGTGTGGCTCTTCTACCAAATGAGCAGGTGTGAAAGATTTTATTAACTCTGACTGAAGAAACCAGGCAGATGTTCTAACCCAAAGAGAACCCGAAAGCCAGAGATGATACACCAATCAGGAATATTGAAATGAATGCCCAACAGGAGACAAGATTTAGCTTCTTTCTCCAAAGGGGAGAGAAGTCAAGATGTATAGGAACAAAAATTATTTTGCTTTGCTCTAGGTTATCCACAGAACAGAGCTGTGAAATAGAGTTTCCATAGCTGCAGAATCTGATATCCCTGAAGGGTCTGTCCTAGCCTCAATAACGCATAGCATTGCATCAAAGCACCTTTGCCCGGACCCTGTCCTCACAGTAGTTCAATGTAACGCGTGAGTTATAAAACAACACGTCTGCAGTGCCCATTCCTGACTAGACGGGACCACTGTCAGCGGAGGTGAGATGACAGCCCTTTCTAGCGCCTGCAAAACTCCAAACCGGGAGGGAGTTAGGCATGAATGCCACCGACCCAGTTGGGAGAACCATGTGTCAGTAGGGGGCAGCAAACCTCCATCCTTAAGGGAGGCAGCCTGGAGAAAGAAATGCATAAAACAGGGTTCACAGGGGAGCCCTTGGCCTGTTGAGTCCATAAACCATCCTGAACTTGTGTGCAACAAGTTGTGCTTTGTGCATTTTCCTGGAAAGAGCATCTTTCTTTCTTTTTTCTTCTTTACATCAGACGAAAGCCACAAACCACTTTCCCCAGATACTAGAAGTTCCTTGTCCCAATTGTCCCAATGGTCAGAGTCACAAGTTGGTTGCCAAATTAGCTTCAAATTGGAAACAGCTGAGAAATTATGTCACCACCACCCCTGCCCCGCCCCATACAAACCCGCCATTTTTGTGAGGTCAGAAAGCGTTGAAAATCAGCAATTTCAACCTAAATCTACAGATTTCTGAGCACCCCCTCCCCCTTCCCTCTGTTCTGATACAGCCAGACAGTGGGCGAACACACGAGATCGACTGCCATCACCAAACTGAAGTTCAGAAAAATGGACTATTGGTCTGTAGCCCATTCCAAAGCATCAACCCTTACCCCACCTAGTCTCTGGCCAGGCTGCCTCAGGACATCACCTCCTGAGTTCACTGCTTTCTCAAGGTGTCTAGTCTGAGGACCACAGCCTCAGGATCTCCTGAGCTGCCTATTACGTGCACACATTATTAGGCCTTGGGCCAAACTCCCTGACTTCTAGGGGGGAGGCTGGGGAATCCGAATTCTAAATTGGGGTCCCAGGTGACTCTTCTGCGAAATAGGGGAAGTAATCCCAGGACTGAAGCTCTTCTACTTCAGGCACATCAGAAGGCAGGGTTCTTTGGAACAGACAACAACGCTGGGAAAAGAGGAAGACCAACTACGAAAGGGACTGACTCCATGACAAGCTGCAGGCATGAGTCTGCAGGGCTGTGCATGACAGGACACTATGGATGCCACTCAGAGTCGCCAGGCGTCTGAGGTGACCCAACAGCAAGGAGCAGCCATAGTCACAGAAGATGGGGTGAGAAAACATCATCTGAGGTCTGTCAACCAAGTGTAAGTCTAATTGTTAAAATGGTAAAATTGTGGCTCTCTTTCAAATGGAAAACAGACAGGTGTCACAGGTTTATAATAGAACCATTAGATGGTAAAGCTGATTCCAAGAGCATTTAAGGAAAATGAGTTTATGTAATCCACCAGGAAAGGCATTTTCAAAACAAAAAAGAATATTGGAATAAAATTGCTAGGTTACAGAAGGAACTGATTAATGTCCTGCAGGCTAAAAAAAAAAAATGATAACCTTTGGTTATCTTCCTACCAGATAAAAAAGTGCAAATTAATATGTAACTTTACAGTTCCTAGGCTATAATCAAATAATAAATAGCAAAATGGAATACACATACATTCTTCTGGGCAATTAAATAATCCTCCAACATTACAGCCTAACTTTTTGCTTTAGTTCCAGGTTTTAAATAATTCTTTCTTGCTTTAATTCGGAGTGAAAGCTAAACATGGAATGTGTTTATACCTCTGAGTGAGAACATTCAGGCTTGGAGTAGATATATTCAAAACCAAGAGCCAGAGGGAGGAGAAAACTAACTGAAATTCAGAATTCATGTGTAGCCTCCTTGGGTTTATTTGAGATACTAGCTACAGCCACTTCTTCCTGCTTTTTAAATAAGTCATCTGTCATTTTTGTAGATATTTGCCTCAAAACCTAGTCATTCCCTAATAATTTCTCTTCGAGATTTATCTAAAAGTTGGTTAAGATGTTTAACTTTGCTCTTTCATTTTTAATCTAAAAATTCAGGGACTTACCCTGTTTCAACATCAGAAATAGCCTCTGATTTTGATGAAACAATTGTCCATGTGCAGGAATTAAACTTGGACATATTTAAATAGAAAAACCAACCTCAAAATGTTTTCATAACTCATTTTGTCTTTAGAGAAGTAGTTTAGGAATAAATAGTTTTGCTGTGAATAAAGAACCTATTCAGTAATTTCTTCATTTCATTTCAGTTTCTTCTCCTAATTTAATGTAAAATTAAGTTTTAGTAATTTTTATACAGTAACTGTTCAGTATTATCTCTAGGTGAGAGTGCAGACTTCCATACTTTATATTTTTCTGTATTTTTCCTTTTTTAAAAAACCATCAATATAGCTTTTTTACTAAATAACTTAATTTTTTTAAAACTCTGTTGATCAAATTTACCAATGTTAAGTCATTGATAACAGCATCTACCATTTATTAGCTCTTTAAATCTTGAAAATAATGTTCTTTTAGAACAGCTTATTAAGATACATTTTACATATTATAAAATCCACTGGTTTAAAGATATTTGTACACCCATATTCACAGCAATATTATTCATGATATCCAAAAAGCAGAAACAACACAACCATCCATCAATGGATTAACGAAAGGTGATATATACCCTACAGTGGAATATTATTCAGCCTTTAAAAAGAGGAAATTTTGGCACATGCTGTAGAGCATAGATGAACTTTGAAGACATTTTTCTAAGCAAACTAAGCCAGGCACAAAAGGACAAATATTGTGATTTCACTTACATGATCTACTTAGAATAGTCAAAACCACAGAAACAGAAAACAGGAGAATGAGTGCCAGGGGCTGGGAGGCAGGTAATGGGAGTTGCTCAGGAGCCAGAGTTACAGCTGAGAAAATGCAAACATCCGGGATGGACAGTGGCCATGGTTGAACAACAAGGCGAATGCCACTGAACTACACATCACATCTAAAAATGATTCAAATGGCAAACTTCATCTATTTTTATCATAGTAAAAACAAGTTTAGGTGCATAATTCAAAGACTTTTAATAAGTTTACAAGTTACTTAATCACAAATTAATTTCATAACACTTCCCTCTTTGCAATAAGAACACTGAAGTTCTGGCCAAGATGGAGGAGTAATAGATACATGGCATCTACCTCAAAACTACAGGCAACTAAAAATTCCAGAAAATCGAGCTACACAGAAGTCCAACAGACAAAGATATAAAGAATAAATACTCATCCAGACAGGTAGGAGGGGCAGAGCCGGGACAGAGGACTCAGTTTGGAGGTGCAGCAGCCTTGGCAGGATAGCAGTTGTGGTCAGCTGGCAAAAGGCGCAGTCGTGCATTTAAAAAAGGTAGGGACACCTGGGGAGCGTTCCTGGCACCAGATCAGACTACGAGGCTCACAGTTCCAGTGCCCAGGCGAGTTGCGGGAGGGAGATGATAAAGCCTCATTGCTTCTGACTGTGAAAACCAGTGGGGGTTGGGGTAGAGGAAGAAACTGCTGATCTCTCAGCAGAGCCATTTGTTTAGAAGCCTTCATGACCCTGAAATGTTTACAGACCCACCCACTCTGGGAACCATGGCCAGAGCAACAGCTAGAGAGGCGCCAGTCCCATATGGGAATCAGGAGAGGTGCCCGGAAAAGGGGCAAGTGCTGAGCAAACAGCACTGTTCTCTCTTAGACGCCTCCCCCACATACAACACCACAACATGGTAAAATGGGTCGCCCTGCATTGATGAATACCCAAGGCTCTGCCCCTTACAACTAATAGGTGTGACAGCTCTACCTAAGACACAGAGGCAAACACAAGAGCCTGTCAAGTTGAGGAGACAGAAGCATGGCTCAAAAAAAGGAAACAGATCAAGGTTCCAGTGGAAGAACTAAGTGATGAGGAGATAGCCAACCTAACAGATGCAGAGTTCAAAACACTGGTGATAAGGATGCTCACAGACTTAATAATGTGCTTTTGTATAGTAAATGCAGAAAGAGAGAAGGGAAGGGTATGTTAAGTAGAATGAAGGAAAATCCACACAAAACCAGTGGTGAAGATAAGGAAACCAGGGTTCAAATCAATGATTTGGAACATAAGGAAGAAATAAACAATCAACAAGCAGAGAAGAAGGGAACAAGAATTGAAAAACAAACAAACAAGAAGAGGCTTAGAAACCTCTGGGACAACTTTAAATATGCCAACATCTGAATAGGCGTGCCAGAAGAAGAAGAGGAAGGGCAAGAAATTGTAAACTTGTGTGAAAAATAATGAAGGAAAACTTCCCAAATTTGGTGAAGGAAATAGACATATAAGTCAAGAAAGCACAGAGAGCCCCAAGCAGGGTAGATCCAAAGAGAACCATACCAAGACACATAATAATTAAAGTGCCAAAGTTTAAAGATAAAGAGAAAATCTTAAAAGCAGCAAGAGGAAAGAAGAGAGTTACCTTAAAAGGGGTTTCTCAAAAGAAACTTTGCAGACAAGAAGGGACTGACAAGAAATATTCAAAGTGATGAAAAGCAAGGACCTACAACCAAGATTACTCTATCCAGAAAAATTATTATTTATAATGGAAGGGCAGATAAAATGCTTCCCAGACAAGGTAAAGCTAAAGGAGTTCATCACCAAGACATTATTATGTGAAATGTTAAAAAGGGACTTACTTAAGAAAAAGAAAATTGAAACTATGGACATCAAAATCACAACAAACTCACAACTATCAACAACAGAAAATAAAAATAAAAACAAAAACAAACTAAACAAACAACCAGAATAGGATCAGAATCATAGATATGGGGATCATTGGGAGAGTTATAAGTTAGGAGGGAGAAGGGGGAGAAATGGGGAAATGGTACAGGAAGTAAGAAACATAATTGGTGGGTACAAGAGAGACAGGAGGAAGTTAAGAATAATAAAGGGAAGGGTAAAGCCAGGGAAATTATGTGCACAACCCAAGGACATAAACTAAAAGGAGATAGGATCTCAGGAGGAAAGGAGGGTTCTGGGTGGAGGAGAGCAAAGGGAAAAGAAATGGAAACAATTGTAACAGCATAATCAATAAAATATACTATAACAACAACCAAAAAAGAACCTTGATGCCCATTTATAGTTAATCCCCATTCCTTTCCCCTACTTTAGGTAACCCCTAATCTATCCTCTGTCTTGATAAATTTGCCTTTGCTGGACATTTAATAGAATGGAATTATACATGTGGTCTCCTGTGTTGGATTCTTTCACTCAGCGTAAGGTTTTGAAGTCTGTCCATGATGTAGCATTTGCAATAACCTGTTCCTCTGCTATTACCAAATAGAACTTCACCGTGTGGACATATCTCGTTTTATCTACCCATTTATCTATCAATGCATGTTTAGTTGTTTCCATTTGGGGGCTGTTACACATAATTCTGCTATGAACACTCATGATTTTACTACCCAGAGACAGTCTAAAGTAACCAATATATATATATGCAAATGCATACATGTGTATTTATGCATATATGTTTATGTGTATGTATGTCTTTTTTTCTCAGCGAAGTAGGTATAATAACTGTATTTTGCAGAAGAAAAATGAGAGGTTTGATAACTTTTCAAAGGTCGCCCACTTGCTGGACAGGGAAAAGGATCTGAGTGACACAGTGGCAGCAGAACAACGGAAGAGAAATATTAAATTATAAATAACATCACCTGATTTCTCTGTGGAGTTTGGCCAATTGATTGAATCAGGGACAAACACATGATTCTTGAACCAGGACAGGTTATTGAACAACTGGACTAAAAAATTCAGTCAGGCTTCTGTAGTCCATAAACTATAAGTTGTCTCTGTACCTTTGGTCATCATGTATGTGGAAGAGCAGAGCATTTACACAGGTGTGTGTGTGTATGTGTGCGTGTGTATGTGTGTGTGTGAGAGAGAGAGGGAGGGGGAGAGAGAGAGAGAGAGAGGGAGAGAGAGAGAGAGAGAGAGATGCACATGCATGTGTAAGAGATTCAGACAATATTAGTTCTTAAAAGGTTTCCAGTCCAGAGTGTCAGGAGTTCCCACAGAATACCCCCTCTTGTGCCTTCAGAGGTCCTCTCCAACTGGCAGTATGGTGCTTAGCAGAACAGTGATTAAAAGCTCTTTGGTAAGAGATCAGACAGAGTTAGCTTTGAATCTTGTCTATTATTTTCTAGTGGTGTGACCTTAGGCAAATTGCTCAGCCTCTCAGAGCTTTAATTTCCTCATCTAATAGGGATGATGACATTTACTTCATAAACTTGATCAGAGGATCACACAAAACAAGGAATGTGAAACACTTAGGGTGGTGTTTGGCATATAATTGATGACCAATAAATGATAATTTATGTATTATCATGTGTATCTTTCTTTTGAACCAATGTTTTTCATCATGAAATTTGCATGACTCTAAATTAGCAACACTTTCTTTTACTAGCATTTACATGGTATATATCTTTTCCCATCTTTTTATTTTCAATCTGGGTCCCAACATTTAAAGTGTCTCTTACAAATTGCATATTATTTTTTCAATCTGGTTTGACCATCTGTGTCTTTTCATTGGAATGTTTAGTCCTTTTACATTTAATATAATTACTGATATAGTTGTGTTTTAGTCTACCATTTTTCTATTGAGTATAACTTTTACTTCTAGAGTGTGGCCTTTCTGGAGTCTTCACCAAAAGCCCAGGATACTGACCAAAGACCCTCTGCCTCAGTGGGACTTGAACTTCTGTCTCCTCAGCAGCTGAAATCCATTCACCTCTTTAGCTTCCGAGCTGCTGTTTTTTGCTGGGCTTCCTGGCATTCTCACTGCATCCTCAACTTATGAGTCAGCCAACAACTTGAAGACTAGCTTTCTCATTAAGTCCCCTCCATCATTCTCCCTTCCAGTCCCAGCTACTCTGGCAGCCTTGAATTTTGATTGCATCCCAGTAAGGCTGCTGCTTCTGCTATCACCATTCTTCCCACCATCCACCCCCACCAGTGATTTGGCAAAATGCCTTCAGGAAAAACCAGGGTGAACCTGAAGACTGCCTAATATATTTCCCTTCTCTTAGGGATCGTAGCCTCTCAGATCCTGCCTGCACTGGGTGCTTTCCAATTCCTCCACACAGTTGCTTTATCCATTTTGTCCAGCTTTTATAATTATGTTGGCAGGAAGATTAATCTGAGACAAACTGTTCCCCAATGGCCAGAACCAGAAGCCTTATGCTATTTCCATTTATTGAGCCTGTCTTCGAACTACCTGAGAATGGGCGGCAGAAGTTATTGTTGACAGGCAATTGACTTGATCCTACATCAGTCTACAGAGAGTGAAATGACCTCATAAGATGGATCCCAGACAAAGCTATCTGAGGTATTTCACTGATAAAAAACAGAAGTTGAGGTATTCTGTAATCCTGAGAACAGGAAAGAATTCAGAGGCCTA
Source organism: Noctilio leporinus (assembly GCA_004026585.1). NCBI lineage: Eukaryota > Metazoa > Chordata > Mammalia > Chiroptera > Noctilionidae > Noctilio > Noctilio leporinus. Next base: position 172,825 of record PVIW01000357.1, on the reverse strand, counting down.
TTATGATTCGAGATACTTACATTGCTTTGGATCCTTCTCAAAGGTCATCACACACAGGACCAAAGGCCAGGGAAATTAAGAACCAATTTAATGAGTGACTTGGTGAGAAAGGCATGCTTCAGAAGGTAGCATGAAGAAGAACTAGGCACCTGTGTAAGACGGCTGCCTTCTTTTAGGTTGCAAAGTGATTGACTAGACCATCATAAACATCATCCAAGCGCTGTGGGGGATGCTGACAAGAACCAACGTTCACCCCAGTGATCCCATGAATTACCAAAATTACTTGACAGATTAGTTTCCTTAGATGGGTGGAGGGGAGAAAAACCACTCTGAATGCCTGCAGCTCTGGGTCTCACATCCAAAAGAAAGTTCTGGCAATGAGTAACCTCCTTTAATGGAGCTGGTTATTGTCTTCCTAAGGGAGTGTGCAGTTTTCAACCCTCGTTCATCAGGGCCTAGTCAGGGGTCAAAGCTTCATCCATCATTTTAACAGAGAACATTTAATACCAACAATTACTAATCGGGTTTGGACAAGTAAAATGGCACAGAGAGGACACAGAGGAATTCGGAAGTGGTCATTTCAGGGAGCAACTGCTACCCTTGGAAGTGGGGAAACAAAAGGAAGAGTTGGGGGTGGTTGATGTGTAACGGGTTGGGGGAGTGGCCCCACCAGCCTTGGGGTTCTCTCCGGGAGGGAAGATGTTGAGATTGGTTCTGTGAAAAACTGCAAACAGAACTACCTGTTGCTACTGGACCTAATGTCCCTGCCAGGGCTAGCTGGCAAATAGAAACGGGGTGTGCAGAATCCCAGCCTAGCATCCCAAAATATGGAAAAAGCTTGGAGCAAAAAGGCAATAACCTAACCCCCAACACACCAGGAAGCTCGGGCTTAAGCAGGAACATTTAAGGGAAACAAAATGATAAAACCGGTATTTTAAAATGAGAAAGGAATACATGCATGTTTGGTGCTTTAGATATATGTGATAGTTAAGACAGCAAGGCCTATTAGAGTGACAGTTGTGTAACACCCCTCTCAAATGTATAGTTGAGTAATTCATCTAGACTTGTGACTGCTTATGGTGACATCTAAGTTTAAGTAGAGGATAAGAGTGTTTAAAGTTTTCCTTATTAGGAAGTTTAATTTATTAGTTTCCATAAGACTTTAGGATTTGGGAAGATACTGCATGCTGTCAGAAAGACTGAAGTACATTAAAAAGAAACAAATATATTAAATGGATGATAGCATAAATGCATTTAAGTGTTTTCAAGTGGTGAGCTCAGCTTGTAAATAGAAATGAGGCACTAGTCAGTCTGTACCGGTGTTTTTGCTAAAATCAGGTAGGCTTGTAAAATAATAAAATTTGCGAGCTGAACTTAAAAACCTGAAGAAGGTTTTTAAAATTTGCATCCTAAATTGAATATTAATTCTAAAGATAAGATTATTGATTGTATTATTTATTATTTAACATATTAAAATGTTATATATTAAAGCAGAATTTTAACTTATTAATTTTAAAGGAGAAGAAACACTGACATTTTTTCCACGGAAGAAATCTGCCGTCAAGGACACCAGAGTGTCCCCACCCCCACTCCCTACCCCACGAGGTTTTCTAGAAGTGGCTGGAGAAAAACAAGAGAGGCAGCTTGGCTCCTTGCTTATACCAGCTTATTTTAGAGCCCCTGGCCTAAGCTTTTCTGCTTTCTCATTTTCTGTCAAGCCAGGAGGCCACGTGGAACAGAGAGGATGACCACCAGACACGAGGTGAAAGACCCTGGGGTTGAGTCCCAGCTCCATTGCTTAAATAACCTATGCCTCAGTTTCCCCATCTGTGAAATGGGGTGATACCTGCCTTACAAAGCTGTTGTGAAGAATACCCCCATAGGGCTTGGCATATACCAGGGCAGCAGAATTTTAATCTCCTTTGTGCTGGATCCTGAATGAAGGGGGGAAGGGTATATAGCAACACTGGCCTGGGACACTTGCTTTTTATTTTTTTATTCGTTGACACAGAGAAAGAAAGATGGGGAGGGACATCGTCTTCTTGTTCCAATTGTTTATGCATTCATTGGTGGTTTCTTGTACATGTGCTGACCACCCTGACAAGGTAGTCACCTCAAACTTGGCACATCTGGGCAAGGCTCTAACCAACTAGGCCGGCTGGCCAGGGTTTCCTCTTACTTCACAGCAGGGGGGTCTCTTTAAACAGCTGGTCCTGCCACAAACAGCAGGGGCCCTGCCTCCCTCTCTCCCTCCAGCACACGTCCAGGCCCAGAGGGAATTTCTTGCCTTAGAAAGGGGACAGGCCCAGGAGCAAGGCAGCAGCCCTGGGGACCTGGGTGGCTCCCTGCAGGGACACAGCAGCCTCTGGCTGGAGCAGGAAGGACTCAGGCAGGGCCCCCACTGTGCTCACAGGGTCCCCTGGCCACACAGGGGTTATATATATATATTCCTCAGCTGGAATATAACTTAGAGAGCAGCACGGGGAAGGCCCCCGCCTGAGGAGAAAGGAAAAGGAATGAAGGGCCTTTCTGTCAATACCTGGGAGGGAAGTTGTGAAGATCAGTTATCCCTTTCCCATTAATTCATTCAACACACGACTTCAAACTTTCTGTGTTTCATTAGGCCCCAGTCACGCGAACAGAAATCCTACACATCCTTGCTTTCCTGGGGCAGCACCTGAGAATATGTAGGGGCAGAAGCGGCTCTGTGCCCGCAGAAGGGAGGGAGCAGCAGTGCAAGGCAGTGGGTGAGGTGGAAGGCAGCTCCGGGCAGGAGAGCAAGGAGCAGCGGAGGAGGCCAGAAGGGCAGTTGGGGTCGCCTGGGAAGAACCCTGAAGTCAATCAAGTTCAGGTGCGTGGATTTTACTGGAAGCCGGGGAGACATTTTAAGTAGGGACTGCACTTCAGAAAACATCAGCTGGAATGTCCATAGAGACAGATGAAGTCTGCAGAAAATTGGTACCAGGTCGTAGAGGTCCAACCAGGGGGTGGCGAGGGTCTGACAGGCATGTGAAATGAGGGATTAAAGAAATCCCTGGTCATCAAGGGAGTCCAGGCCCTGGTAGTGGTGATGGTGGCCTGGCTCCAAGGCCTCTGGGCCAGGACAGCCAGTCTTCCCTGGACACAGACCAGCAACCCCCCTGGCCCAGTGCAGCCTCATCCTCCCAGGGTCCCCAGCACACCGTGTGCCTGGCCTTTCTCCTACTAAGAGCAGTGTCAGCTGAGCGGGTGGCAGGGGCAGTGCTCACAGCAATCTTGGGATGAAGCTCATCCTGAGCTATCCAGACAGGCCCGATGGAACCCCACGGGCCCTTAAAAGTGGAAGAGGGAGGCAGAATGTAGGTTGGCGTGATGGGTGCAGGAGGGATTCAACCCACCGTTGCTGGCTTTGGTGATGGAGGAAGGGGGCCAGCGCCAAGGCACATGGTGGCCTCCGGAAGCCGCAAAAGCAAGGGAGTGATTCTCCCTTAGAGCCTCCGGAGAGGAACACAGCCCTGCCCACACCCTGATCTCAGCCCAGTGAGCCCCATGGTGGACACACTACCTCCAACACTCTCAGATAATTATGTGATGTTGTGAGCTACTGATTTGTCATGGCAGCAACAGAAAATGAAAGCGGGCTCCGAAGATGGCTCCTTATCCCTCAGGTCTCAACTCAAGGCAATGTCAGAAAGACCTTGTCCAGCTACCCACTTGAGGTCACCCTCTAGTCTCTGCGTTTTGCCATTTTATCTCACCTGGTGTCACCCATTACTTGAAATTCCTGTATTGACCCGATTGCTCATCTCACCTCAGTAGATGGTAAGCTCTAAAAACAACCAGGCCTCTTGGTTATGTCCATCCCTGTATCCCCAACACCAAGAAAAGCACCTACACAAAGGGGCAGCACTGCAAATCCACGAAGGACAGATGAGCAGATGGGTGGGCAAAGACAAGGGTGCACACAGGACAGGAAATCTACAGAGGCTGCATGCTCAGTGGCGACTTGCTGTAGTTACAGCCTCTGAAAACTCAACAAACACATACACGTTCCCCTTCACGTCCTCCAGGACCTTCCATCAGTTCAGGTCACACCCCTTTAGATGCTCTTCCCAAACCTCCAGAGGTCTCCGAGGAACACTTCTGCTGCGGGTGAAGTATTACACATTCTTTCTGCATAACAGACCCGGAGAGGAATACAAGCCAGTCCGTGAGTAAACATGGTAAGTGATCCTTCTCGCTCAGACACTCCGGGAAGGGACCGAGCTGGCTTGGGAAATCTTGCCTTCTCCGACTTTGTTCAGCATTTTCCAAGCTCCGCAGACAGGCCATTTTTTCCAGGAAATGATTTGCCAATCCAAACAAGGATGGCAAACAAGACCCAGGGAGACTGGCTGGGGTGAGGCTGCTGCCTAACCCCGGAGGGAAGGGAAGACAGAACAAGGGACGTGGGAGCAGGAAGAGCAAGGACAGGGAGTGTGAGGACAGGACGCATCACGGACTGCCGTGCTTGTCAAGTCCATCAAGGCCCAATGCACACACGCAACAGGGGCGGTAATATGTACAAAAAGATGTTTATTGAATCCGTTTTAGAGACAGACGGTACGAAAGGGGTTTGGTTTGTGAGCTCCCTCGGCGTTGAAGAGTCGTGGTCGCTTCCTGTCATTAAACCTCAGCCACAAGAACATCCTAGCTTAAATAGCGAAAATAAACCTTCATCTGATAAAAGGGAGAAGCCGCGGTTAACAACACAACAGCTCCGGCTCTGCCACCAGCTCCAACAGCTACCAAGTCTGTAAACACTGAACAAGATGTTTACGTGTACAGTCTGACATGCTGACGGGACAAGCCTCAGGTGTGTACGGCAATGTCAGAAATTGTAAACGGATTAATAGTCATCAGCAGAATTAAGTTCACTGGATCTGGAGCACCACACCCCTGCTCAGCCCAAGAGCTCACCTAGGTCACTGAATGCCTGCTCTCCTCATTGGGGTCCTTTACTGTATACCAAAGGCATTTAAAAACGTATGTATGGCTAACGTTGTAAACGTCAAAAAAAAAAAAAGCAAACCCAAGTATGATGAATTACTTTGCCAGGACTGATAAATACCAGTCCCAAATGCTTAGTGTACCACAGGCCAGAAGGCATCAGTTCAAAATAAATCACCATTATTGGTACCTACTGATGTTCTGCTGCTGTGTGTTCGTCCATTGGTGGACTTGATGCAGCACATACCCCGTGATTATTTTTGCGTTTGACATTCTCAGCTCTCCTTTGCCCATTTCTTTCCCATCACTCTCATAGAAGGATGCACATGAAACAACTTGTTAAAATGCAATTTCCCAATTGCAAGCCATCAAAAGCACAGCTCCAGTCACAATGCAGATCTTCACCCAAAAGGGAAAGGCAGTCAAGGCTTTGAGGGGCCACTGAAACTGCCCTTAGCCCCTTGCAGCCTGACATACTCTCTGAGGGTTTATCCACAGAGCTTCACAGGATACCTAGAGGGTGCCAGAGGGCCCAGGGGAGCCTTCTCCTTTTCTCTGGAGCTGTTATGAGTGGGCCAACAAGTGACTACGAAGAGAAGAACAGGTTCAAGATGGATACAAAGCCCAGAGCTGGAGGAAGCAGGGTTAAGGGTTTGGAGACAGGACAGTACCAAACCCTGCTGCCCCGAAAGCATTGTGAGACCTCCCGTGTTACAAACTCCAGGCACATCTGGATACTGCTGCAATCAATCACAGGAAATGAACATCTCTCCAGAAGGTCCCATGGACATCTCCCCCAAATGTAAAGCATTACGACAGTCCATGTGCTACAACTCTCTGCTCATAAGACAGGTTGTCTGTCTCCCTACCTCTCTATAAACCACGACATTCACACACACAGGCCATTCTGGATTCAAATCCAGCTGCTTCCAGAGTTCTGCGGCCTCTGCACCCTGTTCACCACGAACCACATCGAGTCTCCTTTCCTTGGAGGGTTTGCTTACTCCTTAGCTTGAAGACACACCCTGTCAGAAAGGAGCAGTGCAAGATCCTACGTGCAAATACCTGCAAACAATTGTTTTTGAAATGACGCAACATTTTAAAAATTCAAGTCAAATCCAGGAACACACTAGTGGGTTGATATCCGCCAGTCCCTCATCCATGACGAACAGAAAAAGGGTCGGTTTTTAAAGTAAGAGAGGGATGAAGGCAGGCACTGGCTACTCCGCCAGGGAAGGAAGCCTGAGGGGTACATGCAGGGGCTTCATTGAAGCCGGACCTCTCCAGCCTTGTGGCCCTCCTAGATCTGGATGTTGGCGAGGGTGCACCCTGCCCACCAGGGTCTTTCTGCGCTCCTTCCCAGTCATTCTGAAACTAAAATAAGGAAGGCACTTTCCCGGAGCCCTGCTAGGTAGGGGCTGCTATCTACTTTCACTCCCCACACACACACACTGGGGAGAAAAGTCTTTTCACCCACAAGCTTCTGCCTCACCGGACCCTAAAGGGGAACTCCAAAAGCCAGGGCAGCCTTGCTGGCTTTGCGTGTGGCTCAGGTGACCTCCTGCTACGGCAACGCCAAGGGCACCGGGATGTCACTGGGACCGTTGGCCAGTCCAACATCTGAGCAGGGAAAGCCCAGTGCCGAGGACCCGAGGCAGGTGGGCAAGGCTGGACGCCGGCCAGTGAACATTAGGCAGTGTGACTGCGAAGAGGGGGTCACAGTCACAAAAACGGAGAGGTTCACAACAGGGGTTTCCCCTAGGACTCTTAGACTAGGCCTGGGCCCCCCAAACGACAGAAGGCTGCGTTTGCCTGAAGGAGGAACCCCTCAGCGATTCCCAGGATGGGGTCAGCCTCATATTGGTCGCCAGGCCGGTGCTGGAAGTCCCAGGGGTGGGCCGTCAGCAGAGGGAAGCGCTGTTCAGCGCGGAGTCCTCCTGGCTGCCCCCGGCCCCCTCCTCCAGCTGGTCCGGGCTGTCGGTGATGCTGGGCTCGCTGGAGCACTGGCGGTGGGGCGGGGAGAAGCTGGGTGGCAGAAGCAGACACTTGTCCTCAGCGCCAGGCTCCTCACCTAAGCCGGCATGCATCATGGAGGCCATGGCCAGCAGCTGGATGTCCGAGTGGGCATTGGCCACCGTGTGCCGCCGGACGCTGCCGCACTTCTCCAGGTAGGCCTCTCCCTCCTGCTCCGTCAGAGGGGTCAGGACCATCTCATTCAGTGGCCGGCTGACGGTGGTCATCGGGGACGCGTAGTTCAGGACAGTGACCTTGGGCCGGACCCGGGAGTGGCGCCTGGCTGCAAGAGAAAAACCAGCAAAGGCTGTAATTGCGGAGGAAATAGTGGGGAGGTCATAACCTCCTAATCAATGAGGATGAAAGAGGAGGTGACAAAAATGCCAGGGAGCAACCAAGACAGACGAATCTATGCCAGACTGTGGCACAGGTTTTCTCTGGAGCCACACATTTCTATAATGTCCCCACATTTTTACAACACCCATGTATTACTTTTATGATCACAAAATCGATACCTATAAAACAAAAGCACCGGAAGAGTTCAAAGAAGCAGACCCCATTAAAGAACCATCCTTTAAAAATGCCCTTGAAAACAATTCATTTCTCTCCCACTGCTGTTAAAGGCAAGCCATTGAAGCCCTGGCTGGTAGCACAGTGGATAAGGCACCAGCCTGTGAACTCAAAGGTCGCTGGTTCAATTCCCAGCCAGGGCACATAACTAGGTTGCAAGCCAGGTCCATGGCTGGAGGCAGGTGAAAGGCAACCATACATTGATGTTTCTCTCCCTCTCTGCCCCTCTCCCTTCTCTCTCTGGCAATAATAAATAGTCTTTTAAAAAAAAAGCAACCCATTGAGATTGGCCCTTGCTGAGTGGCACTGTGGCCCCAACTCTACAGTCAGCTGGCTGGGGACGGGGTGAGACCGCTTGCTGAGCTTTTCCTACATGCAGGTCCAGGAGGAGAAAAGTGCCGGAACAAAGGCAGGAGCCAGGGCTCATGGCCCAGGGATGTTGAGGGTATGACGGACAGGGGTGCAGGGCAGACACCTGCAGCAGCTCCGGGGAAAATGGGACTTTACCTGGTGATGTCCATGGGCCTCAGCCTGGGAGAAGGAGCCAGGAAAGGCATCTCAGATAGGTGTCTGGATGCCATCCACCTCTCTGACATTGTTAACCCAGCAGCCCAAAGTCCTTGGGAGGGTTGGACAGGTAGCAAACTGACAAGAGAGGCCAGCGGGGCTGCTGCTGAGAGCTGGAGCCAGAGCGAGGGTGGGCAACCTGGAGGAGGGGGTCCCTATGACTGTCCCCTGCCCTGCAACAGACACTTCCTGAGCTACAAGTGCAAACCGCTGTGCTCAATGCGGGAGAAAGAGAAACATGAATCTGAGAGGCCTGCCAAAAGAGCTTGAGCCCACTGCTCGTGTGTGTGTGTTTGTGTGTGTGTGTGTGAGAGAGAGAGAGAGAGAGAGAGACAGAGAGAGACAGAGAGAGAGACAGAGAGAGAGAGAGAGTGTGTTAGGGAGCTGTCTCAGGAGCAAGAATTAGCTGAGCATCTACTATGTGCTGGGCATTGTATCAAGAAAAGATGTGCTTCACCCACATGATCTCCTTGAGACCATTTTACCGAAAAGAAACCTGAAGGTGAGATGCTATCTAACTTTACAGTCATAGCTGGTGATGAAACCTGGACTCTAGCCCAGAGTTGACAGCACAGCCCCTGCTTGTGACCCCAGCGAGGCCCATACACAAACAACTATTAAAGCAGATCAGTGTGGCAGTGTGGCAAATGCCAAGGCAGAGGTCTGGATGAAAACACTCTGGGGATTCAGAGAAGTCATGTAGAAGGGTCATTTCTGGTGGGCCTGCTCCTTTGGGTGACTGACATATTGGCTATCCAATCCCTCACCGAGAGGACACATCTTACCTGGGGCCTGGGTGACCCCCACGTGCCCTGCCCTCAATGAGCTCACAGTCTAAGGGCCTTGACTTCACAGCATGGCTGGGGCCAGGGTGTGGCCTGGGGTCCAGAAGAAGGAAGGGGACACACAACGCCTTGTCTGGAATGGTCCCCCAGGGGCTACGCCACCTCTAGCTGGGGCCTGTAATATGGCAAGTAGCAGCACTGCTGGGATCCTGCTCTGAGACAGGGCATCTCCTTTCTCTGTGCGCAGCCCTTGGTAGCCCAGAGATGTTAAGTCACCTACTCCAGGCCACACAGCTGATGCACAGCCCTCGCGGTTTCCAAGGCCCGGCTCCTTCTGCAATGGGCCCCGGGTGCTGCTGTGATGACTCCCTGGAGAGGCCTATGGCTCTCCCTTCTGCTTTCCTGGCGAAATGTTTGGGTTCCCAAGCCTGGGTGTGGGCAGGGCCCAGACCACAGGGGCCGCTGTGTCGACTGCCCTAAGGCTGCCCTAAGCAGGGTGTTTCCTTGCTCAGTTGCTGCCAGACTCCAGCGGCAGCCCCCAGACAAGGGTATCAGCTCTGTCCCCCCACAGTGGGGTCAGCCCCCACCCCGGGCACCCTGAAAATGGGACCCCATGCCTGGAGCTGGTGGACAGCGCCTCGCTTGGTTATGAGTCAGCGTGCTCGTAACTTCAGTATCATTGGTGTCCTATTGTTTTCACTGTCATGAGGGGGTTGTTGATTTCATCTATTATTCACGTTCAGTTCTCCCCTCCTTTCTCCACACCAGGCAAGGCCTGGGCTTGCCATTCAGAGAAGGAAATCCCCCATTAAGGGAAGGATAAAGTATCCCAGTGGGCCCCAAATGGCCTCCCCCAACCCTGGTGCCCAAGGAGGCAGGGGGAAGGGGCTGGCTCCCCCTCACCCCCGCCTCCTCCTGCCTTTCACGCGGGTGGGCTGGGTGAGGGGAGCCTTTTTCCTTCCTCATGCTGTCCTCGTCCTCCCCCACCCCCACCCCTGCCACACACCCAGCTCCCGCATTTACCCCCCTGCAAGGAGCCAGCCACGGCAGCCCCTTTCACACCCACTGAAGGGGAGAAAGTCTGGGCCAGGCGGTCCTCCGGCTCTTTGTTGGGGACTCAGTTCCCAGGCCTTTGATCTCCGTGGCTCACGGGCCAGGCCCCACAGGAGTGACGGCCATAATGCGGGCATTGTGACGGTCCCTCTCCTGGCCCCAGCACCTGAAAGTCCATGAATGCTTATTTGTCAGGAAGAGAAGCGACCGTTTCTGGAGGCAAAGGGCCCTCCCCCTGAAGATACAATGGTGGGTGGCGGGAGGTGCGGGAGGCCCGCCAGGCTTTTGTGCAGGAGGAACGGAGCTGGGGGTGTTTGCTTGGAGGGTCCAGTCTGCAGCGGGAGCAGAGGCTTGGAAAACATGGGAACTTCTGTGGAAAGGTAGGGTGGGGGCCTGAGTGCTGACACATAGGCAGGTTTAATATTTCATCTTCCCCTTTTCCCCCCACGGCCCTAGAAAAATGACAGCTACACACACTCCGCATGGCCTCAGACTCATCTTCTCTCTCTGGAGCAAGCCTTGCGTATCAAGGGAATTTATTTCTGAAGCCCACAGGCCTGGCTGCAGAGGGTCTTCCCATGAATCCCAGAACCAGAACCACCACCTCTCCGCCCTGGTCACCTGCCTCCCTTGTGTGAGCCTGGGAGTGAAGGTCAATGGCGCTGAGATGGAGGTAACTGCAGTACCCGCCCTGCCCCCCGCAGGCTGTGCCCAGAATGAAATGAGTACATGCCAAGCACTTGGTCAAGCACCTGAAACGAACAGGCATTTGGTAAGTGGTGGCTTTTCAGATGAGCATCCCAGCGTCCCTGGCCCACCCCCAGCCCGTGGGGACCCTGTGGACGGTGGCAGAGCCCGTCCGTCCGTACAGGGCTTTCTCGTGTTCAGCGCATCTCCTTAGTCTTCACTCAGAAGGTCACCTCAACATTGCCCACCCACAGGCAGGATAAATGTCATTGTCTCCAGTTTACCGAGGGGCAGATGGAGGCCCAGGAAGCCCTCTCAGTCTGAAAAGGTGCGTCCTCGGTAAGGAAGGGCACCGTGGTGGTCGTTTCAGATTTGTAGAGCCCAGGGGTTTCAGATACCTCTTGGCTGAGGATCAGAGGGAAGGCCGCCGTCCTCGCTGGCCCTCAGCAAAGTCACCATCACTGCCTAGGAGCTGGCACGGGTGAGGGGTGAGGTGGAACATGTAGGGGTTTGGAAGCCTGGCTGCAATAGCCCAGTGACCCCAATCCCCATCGCCCTCAGCTGTGACATGTAAACAGCTGGGGACCTACTCTGAGGCATGGTGTGCGGCCCACTCGGCACAGGGCCCAGGAGGTTGCCTCGCCCGGGGCTTCCCTTGCCATCAGCCACTTTGCCGCCCTGACGCTCTTTCAGTTCCTCAAACCCTGCAACCTCCTGTTCACCGCTCCCCCGACCCCAGAGCCCTCCCAAAAATCCTTCCCTTTGCTTTGGGGACAGTCTGTCTTTCCTGTTTACTCAGCTAACTCATATTCACCCTATAGGTCCCAGCAGAGATATCACTTCCCCCAGGGAGCCTTCCCTGATTTCCTGTCAAGGTAAAGTTCCTCTGTTGCGGGGCCCCTGGCCCCTGTACTTCCCCACTCCCCATGCTTGTACCCTGATGAGTCAATGTCTATTGTTTGTGATTTTCCTCACTGGACTGTGCTCACAGAAGGCGGGGGTGGGTCAGTTTTGCTCACGGATCTGCCCATAGGATCTCAGAAGGTGCCTGGAACAGGGTCTTAGTACGTGTTTGATAAAATAATAACAGAAGAAAATAATCAAAAGAGGGTCATTTCCTTCCCTCTTTAGCCCTGCTGAGACAACACCCTAGAAGGCAGGATTGATCTTGATATAAGGATGAAACCTCAGGCCTTTGTTTCGTAACTTGATGAAAGCGTCTATGATTATTTTAGCTGGAAAACTGAAGGTACCCCTCTTAGAGTGAGTCCTCGCTGAATAAACTTCTGCATCTGCCCTCACTCCTGGCTCTAGGCCTAGTGACAATGGTTGGAGTCCCTGCCACGGCCCCACCTGCTGGCATCCTGACATCTGCCTGGATCCTCCTGCCCCACTCTGTGAGCCTCTGCCAGGTGACCAGGGTGACCAGGGGGCTGAGCCCAGGCAGGAAGGTGGGCTCCGGGGCAGGCATGGCAACCTGGTGCCGGGTCACAACCGGGAGGGGAGGTTCCCTTCAGCTGTCATCACTGCCCAGGCTGGTTCCAGCTCCCGCGTGGAATGAGGGGGGGTGGGGGCGGGGAAGGCCGAAAGGGGGGTGTTTGAAGCTGGCAGGCTGCAGGCTGCTGGGGCCAGCACCCTCCGATTTGCGGTGGCTGTGGTTAGGCTGATGTCTCCAGAGGAACATGACAGGCTGTGGAGACCGCGGCTAGCCCTGCCTGGCTCCACCACAGAGAGGCCCAGGAAGGGGCGGGCACCTTGCCCAGGCTACTCCTCTTCTTTTCACTTTGAGGCTCAGCTCCAGCTCCAGTGAAGCAAGGAGAGGGGCCAAAGGTTCCACATCCAGGGAATCTCTTTCCTTCTCTGCGCCTCTCTGTGGGCCCTGTTCGCCCTGGCCCCAGGCTACAGATGCCATCCATCTAACAAACATGCCTGAGTGCCGACTATACCCCAGGCATCACACCAGTGACTGAAGATAGAACAGCCAACAAAACGCTCCTACATTTGGAGAGCTCTTGTTTCAGAGGGTAGCTGAGAAATGTCTTTTGTGGTAAGCCTTATTATAGAGCTGTTTCCCTATCCAGACTGAAGTTTCACTGAGCTGAAAAACTACTTCAGCTCATCTCTCGCCTTCCTAGATACAGTACCTTGGTACTAGGTACAGGATGCCTAGTACCAAGCCTGACATGCACTAACTCTCACCGGCAGGATGGTTTCCAAATCCAGGAGCCCCTTCCCTTGGTGTGCAGGCCCTGGTGGCACCTCTAGGGACAGAGTGGGAGCACCAGCCCCATCTCATCTGGCCACACATGCCGGAGTTGGCTTCCCATTTCCGGGCAGTCCAGCACGGGCAGTTTTTCCACTCAAGTAAGGAATGGAGCAAGAAGGCACAGTTTCTGGTGTCAGATGCAGGCGCAATTCATGTGGCAGGCGCAAGAAGAAGATCAAAGCCACTGATCAGAGATGCAGATCAGACAAGCATTGCCACAGAGGCACTGCGTGGGTCCCCGGGGAAGAATCGCCGTGGGGAGAAGGTTCCCGAGACACAGGCCAGCCGGAACCCTGAGGGATCAACACGTGCACCCGCTTACATGCATCAGGTGCCAAAGGCTTGGCACGTAATCAGGGCCCAGTACGACATGGATGGAGGTGTTATTGAGGCTCCCGGCAGCGTTGAGAGCTGCGCCCCTTACCCAGCGTGCACGTGGGGCCTGAGACGCCACGGTCGTCGCTGATGCTCAGGAAAGGAGAAACCACTTGCTTCACCAGCTCCTCCAGCTGCAAGTAACCCTCGCTTGGGCCTGTGGGCTCATGAACACTCTGGAAACAAACATCCAAGAGAAGCAAAGGTCAGTCAAAGTCCCCGCAGCCAGCGGGCCCCGGACTGTGTTCAAGACAGCATGCTCATGGCTAGAACACAGGAACCCAGGGCCTGGAGTCCACACCATGATCAGGACCCTGTATGGTGGGTGCCGTGGCCTCTCCTGCAGGTCCCAGCGATGCAGTGGGGTTGGGACAGTCCCCGCCACAGCTCCAGGGTTGGGGAGTGGTCCCCACCATAGCATCCCGCCCCCGCCATCACAATGACCGCAGCACACGCAGCGTGCAGACACATGACGTGCATCAAAGCACAGAGGCCTCCCAAGGATGGTGACGCTCTCCTCATCTCAATGCAACAGGCGAGGACAGGAAGACCCGAAGAGTGTAAGCCAGTCCGCCCAGGAAAACACAGCTGGTACCTGGCACAAACCAGTCGAATCCTGGCTACCTGGCTCCAAGCAGATCTGACTTACACTGGTTAACAGGCTAGAACTGAAAGGAGGACAGAATACGAAAAAGGCCAGAACAGTAGGAGCAACAAGGGTGGGTCACCGTGGAAGGAGACGTGTGACTGGAGACCTCAGTGACGAAGTCAGAGCAAAACACCAGCTAAAACAAGGGCCACGACCGCCACGTCCGGAAAGGAACCAAGAAGTAACCAAGGTTTCCTGAAAAAACTGGCTGACTCCTAGGGGACTCGGCGCATGGCTAGAAAGGACCCCAGGCCACGCTCTGGTGCTAAGGGCTACAGGGGAGCAGAGGGACAAGAATCCATGGGGGCTGTGCCCAGCCCAAAGGGCTGTCCCGTCAAATTCTCAAAATCACACCCTGCCTTTAAAGTAAGAACCCTCCGTTGCACTGAAGTTTTCAGGGGCTGCCAGGGAAGGTGGGATGGGGCTACAAAGACAGGGGGGCCACTCCTGCCAGCTGGGGATCACCAGGTGAGATGGATGTTCCCAAAGAAGCAGGTGGACTTGACCACTTGTTTGGATCCAGGATGGCTGGGCTTGGGGTGGGGGTCAGGGGTGGCTTAAAGAGACGCCAAGGAGGCTGAGCAGGGGCTGAGGTGCAGAAGGGGTTCAAGACCTGGAGCTCGGGTCCGGGAAGGGGTAGGAAGGGAGGGAATGCAGGGAAAATAGGAGTGGCCCTCAGACCAGTGGTGCTTCAGTGAAGGCTGCCTGGCACTTGCAGATGGCAAAGGGGTGGAGGCATGGTGTTTTTCCCTGCACCCTCGGCTCCAGCTCCACTCAGCCTGGGCGGAAGCAGAGGAACACAGAAGGGGAAAAGCAAAGGAGGTGCTTCTCTGGGGAAGGAGCACATAACTTCTACCCGAGTGGAGGAGAATCCTCCAGGCCGAGCAGGCAGATTCAAGTGCCTGGGGACCCACCCCAGGCTTCCGAAGCAGAGCCGGTTCAGCCCCAAAACCACCTGCAGGGGGTTTCAGAGCCAAAATAATCTTTTCTCCCCCTACTGATTTTCCTCCGTGGTATTTCTCATCTGACCCTGCACCCCCTGCCTTCCTGGCTTTCCCCTGCCATAATTCATCAACGCTCAATAGAGATGACAGAGAGAGGAGGAGCGGCAAGAGATGGGAATAAAATGGGTAACAAACATGGGATTTGGAGCTGGATGGTGACCTGGCAGGGTAACTAGTGAAGGGTGGCTTGCACATGGCCCTGGAGGAAGGAACTGCCCCCAACCCTCAGCCTGGCTGCTGGACTGCCTACTCTTTGCAAAGCCCAGTGCACAATGAAAATGCAGGGTCCCCTGCTCAAAAATTAAGAATTTCAAGATAGTGGCCCTGGCTGGTAGCACAGCGGATAAGATGCCAGTCTGAGAACCCAAAGGTCGCTGGTTCAATCCCCCAGCCAGGGCACATAACCAGGCTGCAAGCCAGGTCTCCAGTCAGGTCCTTAGCTGGAGGCAGGCGAAAGGTAATCTATACACTGATGTCTCTCCCTCTCTCTACCTCTTTCCCTTCCCCTCTTTATGAAAAATATTAAATAAAATCTTAAAAACATTTCAAGACGGCAATAAGAGAGAATTAAACCAAGCACAGCACCCTGCTGCACATGGGGCAGGAGGACTGCTCAGTTGCTCACCCTGCCCGGCTGGCTGGGACCCCTCAGAAGGCCCTGTCCTACAGTGGCCTCAGGACCTGCCTGCACCTGCCAGGAGGAGCCAGGTCTCCACATGGGTCCAAGTCTCCAGTTCAGCCTCTTCCTGGAACAGCCTGGGCATGGGAACACGCAGTACTCAAGAGGAAAATTTGGATCCCCTTGTGTATTTTGGAAAGGGATGGGGTTTGGTCAGGGACATTTTGGAAGCGCACTGGAAAAGGGCAAGAGCCAGGCGTGAGAAATGGCTCCGTGCCCGGTAAGAGAGTCAAGCAGGGAACATCGGCCCAGACCTCACGGCGTGTGGAGGGTGGTGGGCTGGCAGGGGAGAAGGGAGCCATTCTAACTGAACTGCTGGGGCCCACAGGTCCTGCAGCAGGCATGGTTCCAAGGCAGTGCAACCTGCAAGTTCCTTTCAGCTCCAGCAGCTGCTGTCCTTCCTGCTCAGGAAGATGGACCTCAACTGGAGAAAGACCTGCATGCGTCATTGTCACGCACAGCCCCAGGCTCTGTGGGTCCCAGAGTGAGGAAGGGCACGGACCAGTGGAACAAGTCCCAGGAGGGCCCCAGGGAAATGATACAGTCCTTTAGGAAGCCCATCTGCCCCAGAAACCTTGCAGCGGGTCCTGGTCTGGCATGAGCTAAGCTGCAGTGGGCTCTTGCTGTTATGTGTGACTTGTGACTCCCTGACAGGGGAGAGGCAAGAAGGGTGTCCACTGTCTAAGGGACAGGACCATACTTGTCACTCCGCACTGAGATCCCAGCATGGGGCATAGCGCCAGGGACCTAAGACGCTCAGTGACTGTCCAGCAAATGAACAAAGGAGCAATAGTGACTAAAGGCCACTACACTGAGCTAAGGTGCTCTGGTCACTTGGTTCCTTCTCTCTTATCCTTTCTTTTCTTCTCTTGGCCTCAGGGTCGTGACTCCACCGGGGCCTCACCTGTAGGATGAGCAACATCTGGACAATGGATGGGGGCAGCTGGGACTGGGCCAGTAGCAGCAGGTCACCCAGCTTCACCTTGAGCAGGACCAGGTCACGGAAGCCCAGTAGGGAGATCTGGCGGATGGTCAGCTCCTGGCCCTGGAGGAGAGAAGAGGCAGCGTCAGGAGGGGAGAGCTCGCGGGACCTGCCACCAGCCACACAGGGTGCAGAGCACCCCGGATGGGAGAGGAAGAGGTGTCTGCAAGGCCTGAGGGGGCTGTCAAAGAGTCAGGGACTTGGCCCCCATCCTTCAGAATGAAAGCTCTGTGTAAGGTAAAATGTGGCCCAACCTGCCTCAGTAACCCAAAGATAACATACAGAAGGGGGGCCATGCCTGTCACAGGGGCCATGAGTGGTCAGGAAGAAGCAGAAGAGAAAACGATAAGGAGAAATAGAGAAAAGACCCACCCCACCCCCCAACACATCCAAGGCTGCTTCCTCCACTTCTGCCATTAAATGTTTGAGCACCAATCATAGGCCAGGCAAAGGAGAGAAATGTGGGACCTGTTAAGACTCTTACATACATGCAAGTAACTCAGGAAGAAAAGGAACTGGGAAATTCGGAGAAAGGGGCTTTTTCAACCATATGAGGTGGGCACAGAGAAAGAACATAATAGCTAATAATCCTAAGAACTGACACCTGCTGAGCTCTGCGACAGGCTAGGCACGATTCTAAACACTCCTGATGTCCATAAATAATACATTGAAGGCCCATGACTGCCCTTTGAAAGAGGTACTATTATAAAACCCACGTCACAGGTGCAAAATCCTAAAGCCCAGAGTGACAGTTATTGATCCGACGTCGAGCTAGACTGCAAGGCCGAACTATTTCATTGTAGAGCTCCAGATGTCTGCCAAAACAGAAAGGGGGGAAAGGCCCATGTCCAAGGCTCTCCTTTGCACATATATATATATATGTATGTATGTATAGCACACTGAAAATCGATGCTCATGGTAGAGACAAAAATATCATTCAAGCATATCCTACCAAACAGGACATAGGCTCCCATCCTTTAATACTACTAAGATTTAAGAAAGTTCTTCATCTCCTGTAAAACCTTAGGAAGGATCTACAGAAACATGGACACGAGCTGCATGGCCATCCTGCTCCCCTCCAGTCCCAAGGGACACACACAACACCAGCCCCACCCTACAGGCTCAGTTCCATCTTCCCTGCCCGCCTCTGCGGGAGTCCACACTGCCTTCCCTGCCCGCCTCTGTGGGCGTCCACACTGCCTTCCCTGCCCGCCTCTGTGGGCGTCCACACTGCCTTCCCTGCCCGCCTCTGTGGGCGTCCACACTGCCTTCCCTGCCCGCCTCTGTGGGCGTCCACACTGCCTTCCCTGCCCGCCTCTGTGGGCGTCCACACTGCCTTCCCTGCCCGCCTCTGTGGGCGTCCACACTGCCTGCCCTGCCCGCCTCTGTGGGCGTCCACGCTGCCTTCCCTGCCCGCCTCTGTGGGCAGTGGTCCACACCCCCACTACCTCTTCCAAGGTCCTACAGTTTTCACTTTTTTCTGCACCAAGTCCCAGCACTTGGCAGTGACTACTGATCTCGTAGGTATCTGTGTCCTCACTTGGCCTCCAGGAGCCCTTTCATTTTACAAGGTAGAAAAACACAGGCCAAGTTCCACAGCCTTGCACACAGTAGGCACTCAAAACCCACACTTGTCCAATGAAGGAGTTGTGGATGGACCTGGCTGGGCTCACAGATACCTCAGGGGTGCTACTAATAGCAGTAAGAACCCCTGAGCCAGGGGTTTTCAAAGTGGGGTATCTGGACCGGCAGCTGCACTACTAGGGAAAGTAGGGGGAAGTGGACAGGGGCAAAACCAGCTGTCACCAGATCTTAGCATTTTTTCAAGAGAAGCAGGGCAGGACCAGACTCAGACCCACATAGCTGGGCTCCTGCCTGGACCAGAGCCTAGGTGGGCCCTTGGCCCTCAGCCCTCCGATGACGGTCCTAGGGCCATGCCCACCAAGATCCCACACGCTCCATTCTAAATCCACCTGGGTACCTGAACCTGGGAATTCCACACCCAAAGGGGCCTAAGAGAGACCCAGGACCACAAACTCTCTTCAGTGGGGTTGCCAAATAAAACGCAAGATGTCCAGTTAAATTGGAATCATTTTTTTGGTATACATCTCAAACATTGCATTATTCATGTTTATCTGAAATAACTACGAATAATGCAATGTTTCCGTATTTAACTCAGCATCTTATGTTTTCATTTGCTAAATCTGTCAACCCTTCCTCCCAGGACTGTCTTCTTAAGACCCACTACTGGCCGAGGAGTGACCACTGCAGGGAAGGGAGATGCCTGTGGGCACAGGGGACTGAACTGTCCACATAAATGCTGTCCATCCTCTAGTGGGGGCACAGGACGAGCTGAGGATGAGGGAAAGAGAATGGTGGCTGCAGGCTGGGGACTTCTACCCCAGTCGTTAGAGGTGGGCCCAGAATGGGAAATGGACTCTCTCTATAGGCGTAACCTCCCAATGTTTCAATATTTGAGACATAGTTCAAAGAATTCCAAATTCCTTTAAAACCGCATTCAGAGCCAACACAGCACATGAGTCACTACCTCTGGCACAAGGTAGCTCCTACCGATGCTAACCGCTGTGTCATGGAGGCACCCCTGCCCAAATGCCCACCAAGCCCAACTGGATATGAAGCCCTAACCCCAGGGGAAGGCGTGGGGCAGTGAGCACACAGCAGCTCAGGAAAGGCTTTCACTCAACCTGCCTTAGGAGGCGTCCACTCTGACCTGGCACTGACGCGTCCTGCAGGAGGGTAGGAGGAAATCAAATGGTGGAATGAGCTGAGGTCACAGAATAAGATCATGAAAGAGATGCCTCTCATCTTTTAGTCTCAATTCCTCCCTTTGCAGGACACAAAAATGGAGCTACGCTCAGAGAAAGGAAAAGCTTTATCCAACCCAGCTGATTCCCAGGCCAGGGTTCCTTCCGCTACGTGGTCAGCAGCAGCCCCTTGCAGAGGGCAAGAAACATTATTCCTGTCCCCACGATCTGGGAGCAACAGTAAACTTGCTTAAAATCGTGCTCCAAAGAAACGGGGGAGAAAAGGAAAGAGAAGTCTTCTTTCCCCACCTTTTCTACTTCTGAAAACTAAGAAGCAGCAGCAAACCACTCCAAGAAAAGACCAGCATGCTCCAAACCAGGAGGGTGCTGAGGGCCTACAGACTGCCAGTCCTGCAGGGTCTCCTCTTCCCAGGAGGCTAGAAGCTGAAAAGAGAACCAGAGCGCTGTGCAAAGACTTCCGAAGTCCTTGGCGAACTCAGGCCCGACCTCGGGTTCTCCCCCATCCACCAGGAGGCTCCAGGCGGCAGAGACCGGGCCAAGGCTGTCCCAGCGAGACTGACCTGAACTGGATAAAATATTGCCTGCAGGGTGGGGAGGGTCTCAGTGAAGAAGTGGTCCCAGACTTCAGCCAGAACCTCAATGCGATTTTCACCTACACGAGGGCGAGAAGACGGGAAGGGGGAAAGAAAGAAAAGAACGTGGTCATTACTTGTAGGAGAGGCCAGAGGACAGTCCCGTGTCCAGTGAGGCATCAGGGGAGGGGGCACAGGGGAAAAAGCTCATTCCCTCCATTTGATCTGTAAGGTGTGACCCCAGTAAACATGGGGTTGGATGGAAAGACCCGATGGAAAATATGCAACTACGCCTTCTATCCCCAAAACCAGAAAAGGGAGCTGAATTTTGAGAATCCTATGATTGTTATTATCACGAGAATGGCCACAACATTAATAGTCACTGTGCTAAATTACTTATCTATGACATCTCATGAGTAAGATCTATCACCCTATGTACAGGCTCAGAGAGGCGAAGGATCTGGCTCAAAGTCATGCAGCAAGAGGCCAGAGCTGGGATTCCAGAACCCATGCTCTTGACATGCGTGACCAGGGTAGGCCATGTGCAGTTAGGTGAGGTCTGTCCTGAAAGTATTGGTGGCGCACACTGGTTTAATTACATTGACATTTGACTTAATACTTTTGGGACAGACCTCATCTGGTGCTTGGTTGCGTTTTTAGTCACTAAGACATACAATTCTGGATTGGAGATGTCAATTAAAGGAGGTGGAAAGAGGACCTGGGAACTGTCACCTCCACCCACTGCTTTGCAGTAACTGGGAGGGCAGCACATCTATAGGGGTCACCCCGTATCCTAATGCATTGCCTAATCCCACCCCAGGATCAGGAAGCCAGAGCCATAGCTAACCACCACCCCCTAGGCTAGGTGTACATGGGTCACCCAGTGCCACCGGAAGGCTGTGTGAGGGACCCTGCACCTGCAGGGGAGGCGGGTACCACCAGAGGGGCTGCACAGAGACTGCCCTTTAATGACATAGATAACAGAGCCGACAGGGCACTGTCTTTGTGCCTCTGAGGCAGACAAACCGGGTCAGCCAAGATTAGACCCTGAGAGACGCATCTGGCAAAAACAACGCCAGTTCCACTCAAGCGATACAGCAAAATTCGTTTATCTTCTGTCTATTAATTTGATGGACAATAAAAGCAGGGGCCGGGAGAGAAGAGCAAGGCCATGACTGGTAGCAGGCAGAACCAGAGAGGTGCAGACGCAGAAAGGTCAGGGTAAAATGTATTCGGGGGAGAGGCAAACCTCTAACACCCTCTACTTTGCCTTGCAAAGCGCTAATTACATGTTGTTGGAATTGCTTATTTTACTTCTCTGCCTCCACTGGAACAGGAGTGCATGCGTGGGCCCTTTCTGTCCTGCTCACCATTATAGTTCTAGTGCGTCACATGGTGCCAAACACATCAATAAATCAATTTCTAGAAATTTTTGAAAGACTGAATGGCAAGTATGAAGTGTGCAGAGGTTTTCTGGCAGATGTTGGGGCTGGTGAGTGGAAGGAGGTTAGCATTTAACCCAAATATGGGACAGGACAGAACAGGGCTTAATAGTTCCTTTAACCTTTAACACTCTCCTTTGCTTAACAAAAAACATCCATAATGTGGACAGCGTGACTGGGGGGAGTCTGTTTCCTTCTGGGTGTTCATTCTCTTCCATATCCCTTCAGTCTTTGGGCCCTCACTATGTGTATTTCATTTCCACCCCTCACATGTACCATGTTCCTTCATGCCACAGGGCCTTTGCATGTGCTGGTCCCTTTGTCCAGACTGTTCCTTCCCTCCCCTTTGCCTAACCTACATTTATTTATCTTTGTACTTTCAGCTTCAACATCACTTCCACAGGGAAGTGGTCCCTAGCATGGATGAGATAGTATTCTTAGTACTTGCCCTGGTTGCAGTTTTGTATCTGGCGGTGATTTGATTAACAACTATCTCTACTATCAGCTGGCAAGCACCATGAGGGCCTGTCATCCAATGATGATTTTGTTTACCACTATGTCCCCGAACCTAGGAAAGTAGCTAGCATATAGTAGATAATCATTAAATGTTTGAATCAATCAATTGGTATCCTCTTTTCAAATCTAGGCTATGCTAGTTCTCTGCAAGGAGGAGTCAGGGAAGTCAAAAGGACCACCTGAAATGTTAGGTCATCCTAAAATCGAGGTGAACCCCAACACCTGGATTAATGGACTTCCAAGGAGAAAAGGCTCCCTTTATGGACAGCCCTTATCCTAAGCCTTCCATTACAAAGGCAAAAAGCAGAGTCCCTCCCAGCCTGAAGGAAGGAAAGGAGAATCCTGCAGACTGGTGTCTATCTACTGTACTCCCCATCACCCCAAGACGCAAAGCTCACCGGCACCTGAGGTAATCCTGCAGCCCAGCAGCAGGAAGGCGCCTGTCCTGGAACCTGGGTCTAATTGCTGGCTGCAGACTTCAGAGAGTAATGGAGGTTTTGGAACGCGTTCAGAAAAGAACATCAAATTGACACAGACTAACACAACAGAGTGGCCCCGGGGAAGAAAGAGTTAAAGGAAGGGGTGGGGTCACCTGCAGAAGTAAGTCTAGGATTCAGCTCCCTGCAAAGGGGAAGGGGATTTGGACAGAAGGTGACTTGCTTAGAAAACTCTCCTGTAAGGTACCATGGGAGTTTGGACCACCAGAGGTATGGAGAATAGGTATAAGAAACTTCTTCAAAGTCAGGACCACCCAAGGTCTAACAAAGATGCCTTTGGAAGGGCACACGAATCTCTGGTTTTGCTCAGTTATCTTTTACACAAAGTTGGTATTTTTCCCTATTTACAGAAGCATGCAGTGACTCCCCAAATGACTTACAAATAACATGACCAGAGACCACACTTCTCTTCCCTTTCTTTCCTAGGTGGCCTCCCCCTAACACCTGGGTACTACCTGCCACCACAATGCAAAAGGCTCATGAAATTCTCATCAAAGCATGTTGTTTTTAAATAAAGCCTTGCGTTAGTGGGCATTGACAAGGGTGAATTCAAAGGAGACAAGGCTACAGGATCAGTCATCTCTCAAACAGAGAAGTAAATTTCTAACCTCTACTCTTCCAAAAGTTTGGTGAGCACTTGCTATGTGCCAGACACTGAATTGTCCGGTGTCGACTTTTCATTTTTCTTCCACTTGGTCTTTCTAGCAGACACCTCACTAGATGCCAGTCTCTTTCCCAGGGAATGGGAGGAAAAAGGGAATGATCTAAGGCCTGATATGTTGGGGTCTAGAAGGAAGTTTGTCCTACAGAGAGAGGTCTCTAGGTAGGTTAGAGTAGGAAAAGAAAAAATGGAGAAACCAGTTTGCGTACCCACTATGTGCTGGGTATGGTGCTATTCCAGTTACGCACTTTATCCTGCCTACAATCACTACCCCCATTTTACCATTTAAAAATAATAGAAACCAAGCTCAGAGGAATTAGAAGTTCACCCAAGAAGTCGGTGGCAGCTAAGATCAAGGGTCCACAGAGGTGGGAGCTGACAGCAGTCCCTGTGGAGTCATGGGGTTGACTGATTCTTGCCTTCAGATCCCTCTTCCAATTCCATTCTGTCCTGTCAGATGGGCTCTAAAATTCTTTGAACGCCAGAACATGTTCCTTCGCCTATCAAATCATACCCCCTTAAGTAGGTGTCTGCTTAACCTAATACTTCCCAAATGGGTAGACCTCCGGTCACGGGTGACCCCAAGAAATAGGGCACAGGCCAATCTCAAGTAGCTTGGATCAGACGAGAGATAAGAGCAAGCCAGGATCTATCGTGCAATTCATCCCATCGAAGGAGGCCGCAGGGACACATCCCAAGAAACCCCTGCTTCAACGAGGTCTCCAAAGAGACCAGCGCCGTCCTTTGTTTTTCAGAACACCACTCCAGCTCGCCAGGCCCCGCGGGGCTGACTCCAGTGGAAACGCTGCCATCTAGCTGGAAAAGCCAGGCCGGGGGAGCCCCTCACTCGGAGACTGCCACTTTCAAGGGAACTGCCGTCCACACATGCAAGTCTGAGTCACGGGGACCCAGCTCTCGGAGGGCAGCCTCGTACTTGCCTTCGCACAGCTTGATCTTCTCCTCCACGAAAAAGAGTCCTTTCGCCAGAAGCTGGTTCTGCCAAAAGAGAACAAAGAACAGCACAGTTGAACCGCTTTGCAGCAGGACAACCCTATTCTGCTTCCCCAGGGTGCGGGCGTGGCTTTCTGGGCACTTGGGTGCTCCTCAGGCCTCCAAGTTTGAGAAGCCTTTTTGTCCCCTTGGACAGCCAAGGCTTCAAGAGAAGACGGTGAGACACCCCATAGCAAAGGAGTGCGACCAGAGCCAAACCCAAAGCCCATCCCCACCCCCCCAACCACGGAAGAGGCGCCACCAGTTTGGTTGAATTCTACAGATGGACATGGACACCCAATGCCCTTCAATTCCTTCATCTAAACTCAGAGGAAAAGAACATCGAGGCCGTGGGAAATTATGTGGAAACCATGAATTGCTTTAAAAGATACATTTAAGATATCCCATGCAGGCATGAAAGAAACTGCATGAAACATCTTGAGCAGCAGAATGTGTCCGTCAATAGGAGTGTGCTTGGGAAAGTTGTGGAAAGACAGTAAGATTTCATCTTTTCTCAATGGCAACTCACAATAGTTAAACATTCTGTGTATATCAAAGGGCTCATATCCTTCATCTCATTTATTTCCAACCCCCTCCAATAATCCTATCAGGTTGGTGCCATTACCCTCACTTTCCTGGTGCTTGCAGTAAAGACTGTTGCCGCAGGTAACAGAGCTGGTCCTCCTGGCTCCAGAAGCTGTGTTCTTTTCCACTCCACTTTGCTGTCTTCCAGCCAGGCTTCCCACCCAGACCCCTTCCTTCCCTCAGAAGGTTCCAGCTGGTGTCGAAAGACACAGAACATCATCCTCTCTGCAAGTCACAGAAGCCCAGAGAGCAACAGTGGGCTGGTGCCTCTCCTTATGGGGGCGGAGAGCAAGGTGAAATGTATCCTACAACAAAGCTCAATGCATGTTTTAGAATTCTGCTTTATAAAATCCTAAAGCCCTGTTACAGTGAGGGCACGAATGGCAGAGTGGAAAGAACAGTGCACCAGACAGGAGTTTGAATCCCAGCTCGGCCACATTCCAGACATTCTAGCTGTGTGATCTTGGGCCTAATTTTCCTGAGTCTTGAGTTCCTCATCGGTAAAACGGCATCATACGAGCAATATCAAAAAGTCCTCATAAGAATTAATCATTTCAAACACCACCACCCCCACCCCGCACAAACACAGTATTTTATATCCTTAGAAATCATTGACGTAAACAGTTGCTCTCTTAGCCCATCTACCTTCACAAAAGGAGTGGGAAGTAAAGATGGTGTGTAATAAATATACCTACATTTAAAAAAAAAAATCTCAGTTTTATCAAAGGTACTGTCACCTTTGTGACTATATATATATATATATACCAACTTTCATAGGTCCTACTAAAATTCACAAGGTATGCCTTAACTTTAAAAATTGGTCACCAGTTAGTTTCAAGATGGCAAACCCTAAACCAAAGTGATTTACAAAGAGAATCATGGAACAGACAGGTAATTAAGGTAAAACGGTAACCGCACTCTCTACCTTCCAGCCAAACAAATGAATTCCAGCAGCTTCTGGGTCAGGAAGCAAGAAAACACCATCACCCCAAAGTTGGACTATCAAAATCATGACTCAGTGATAGAGAGCCCTTACATCTGTCGACACTTATTTCATCGGATAAAAAACATACTGTACCTTAAGGAATAAAAATATTTTAATGGCCTAGATTCTCCTTTCTTTCTCTCTTTCTAGTTCTTCCCCTTTCAGGAAGTCATTTGGAGAAATTTTTTTCAAGGGAAAGAAGGTATTTGTGTGTTGTAGAGAAATGAAAATAAATAATCCTTAAAAAGTATTTTATTTATTATTTTTCAGGAAGAGGGGAAGGGAGAGAGGCAGAGAGGTAGAGACACATCAATGTATGGTTGCCTTTCACCTGCCTCCAGCTACGGACCTGGCTAGAGACCTGGCTTGCAACCTGGTTATGTGCCCTGGCTGGGAATCGAACCAGCGACCTTTGGGTTCACAGGCTGGTGCCTTATCCACTGTGCTACAGGCCAGGGCCTTAGAAATCATTCTTTTAAAAATTATCATAACACATCATTGAAATTCTGTAGCTTAGACTGAAAGCAGAGTAACAAAAACTTGGTGTTAAAGGAGCCTTAGAGATCATTTAAGTCTTTCTTCCCTCTCTCCAGTGCTGTGGTCAAATCCAATGGTCACGCACAATTTTGATGATATTTGAGCGGACCCATTTCCCAGGGAGCTAAAGCATCTTTCAAAAGCATCTTGAAAATGCTTCAACCCCTGGGATTTTGTAGAGTTTATTCTTTCACAGATAGAGAAACTGAGGCTAGAATCAGGGTCTCCAGCTCTTGTGGATGGAGCACAGGCTATTAGAGAAGGATCTTTTGGGTCAGCTTAGCCCACAACCCTGATGACTATCCAGTGGAGCCCTGCCCCACTGCACAGCGGGCTGGCCTGGCTTCTTTCTGCCACCTGGGGCCTCACGTATGGACCTGCCTCCTACCACCTGCCCAGTAGGAGTTTTTAGGCACCTGCTCCCCACCTCCTAGAGCCTGGCCCTGCAGGATCTGCCCATGACTGTCATCCTATCTCTGAGGTAGTGACAGGGTCCTGTTGTGGGGTTCCAGGTACTGGTGTGGGAAGAGTTAGGTTGGTATAGCCCTCCCCAACCTAGACAGGGAGCTTGCTAACTAACACACCTGCTGCTGACTTACTGGAGGGCTCTCTACCCCCTCCCTGATCTTTGGACCGTGACAATCTCTTGAAGAGGGTCACCCATTCACAGGCCTGTGGGAAACAGCCATATTTTCATTTTGCACTGGGCCCTGCAAGTTAGGAAGCCTGTCTGCTGGGCACTTCACCTAATGACATGCCAACTGGACATGTCGGGGACAGACTTAAGGCTGCTGAGACCTACCAGAAAGAAAGAAAACAGAAAAGAAAACCAGCCCTGACTCAGGTAGCTATCTCGCATTGTTTGTCCTTCTAAGCATCTGTCCGCCCCGGACCTCACCTCACAGTATTCCCAGCCCCTGACAAACACCTGACTCTGGAAGGCCCTGGGCAATGTTTGCTGCCAGGCATCGGTGCTGGGGCTGGAGAAGAGCCAGCTTTCTTGTCTGATCCCACTCCCTGCCTGACAGCACCAAACCCACCCCTCCCCGACCCGAAGGCTTCCAGCCAAAACCTGGGTACATTAAGTAGCATCCACCTAGGAAATGATTCGGGACTTGGAACTGGGCCCGCTGTTACTTAATGCATCCACTCCACAAATGAACTTAGACATGGGATACACAGAACTTTAATGAAGTGGCAGACAAGCCCGAAAATGAAACACAGCAGCCATATCTATTTTTTCTAAAGCATCAAAAAATGGGCTGCCAAAAAAAAAAGCTCTTCAGCTAGGAAGAGTGCACAAAACAAAGATGGCTGGGGAAAGGCACCCTAAACCATCTGATTTTCAGTGGGTGGGAAAGACCAGCTCATCCTGGGCAACCACAGAGGATGGGCAGGAGGCAGGGAGGGCAGCCAAGAGGGTGGGTGTCAATAGTGCACCTCTGGTCACCTCCACAAACCAGCCACAGGGACCCAAGGAAACGGGGAACCGCAAGGCTAAGGGGCAAGGGGATTTGATCCTACCGTCATCTTCCCAGAAGAAAGAGCTTTACACGCAGTAGAAATTCTGCAAAGACTCAGGCTGCTAGCCTTCCATTGCTTCTAACGCTTTAGCGGTGATGATGATAATGATGATAGGTAGAATGATAAGGATTTTTTATTACGACTGGTTTTTACTCTTGCTCAGCCACTACAGTATAGCTATTCATGCATGTTCCATTTACCTTTGCCATCACCCTATGCCCTTTTAACAGATGAAGAAACTGAGGCTCAGAGACGCAACTAGCACATGTTGCTAGAGACCAGAATGCGTACCCTGGTTGGTCTGGATCCAAAGCCCATGGTTTTTTTTTTTTGCCCAATACATTCCTCTTTTGTGTTATCATTTACTTTAGCAAGGATAATATATAAAAAATACTGAGGTGCGAATAGCCATTATTTGTTGACCGCTCACTATGTACCAAGCACCCTGCATATGTCATCTCATCTAGTCACCACATCGACCTTTGGACGCAGGTACCAGGAATACACCTAGATTATTACTAAGAAGACAGCCTCAGAGAGGTTAAGTAACATGCCTGCAGATACACAATGTTCTCGCAAGCATTGGAATGACTGGAATCCAGATCTACCTGGCAGAAGGGCTGGTGCTTTTAGCCATCACACTCTCCTACCCTGTCCACCGGAGACGTTTCTTAGGTCCTTGCCCACAGGGGAAAGTAGAAGCGATCCTGGTTCCCGGATCCTGGAGGCAGTTGGTTTGACAATCTCCGGCCATGTGACTAGGTTCCACCACAAAGCTCCCATCCATTTCTGCTGCTATCAGCTTCCCAGCTTCCACCTCTCCAGGGCCTTCATCTCCCCCATCCACACTTGATGTCTCACAAGGTTAATGAACACCTGGCTCCTGGGTGGATTCGAATGGCAAGTAAGGCATTCTTTTCCACCCAAGAAGGGTCTGGCCGCGTGCCACGCTGCCTACCAAGAACTTGTATGAACCAACAATGCCACTCCGGGCATTTGTTTCAGGGGACATCAATGTCTAAGAAAGTGCCTGCTGTTGGCCAGCAGTGGAAATCACAGGCTACCTCCCTGTTTTCCCCCGTGACTTTGAAGGTACAGTCATCATCTCTAAAGGTGCCTTGCATTTCCTGTGAACCCCCCGCCGCCTTCTTAGGTAAGCCACAAAATGTCTCATAAGCACAACTCACCCCCCAGGCCTACAGAGTCACTAATAAATCAGTTCTGGTGTGTGTGTGTGTGGGGGGGGTGTAATGAGACTGGACAGAAATCCCCAGAAGGCGTGAAGAAGATTAAAAACTTGGTACAAATGCTAATTCTCCATTCAGCATCTCATCGGTGGTTATTAAAAGGTGAATGTGGGTGTTTAAAAAGTCATTTTACAAGGAAGCGGGAAGACAGACTATGTCTGTTTTACTAGACACCACCACCCCCCAAAAAAAATACACTGAAATTTCTTTTCTCTGGGGTTTTAGGTAAAATGTCTTAAGGGCATTTTATCATTTAAAGTATAATCCAAATTCTTTTCATCTGTCTCCAGGTAGCCTGGGTTTGATCTCTGTTCTACATTTTACTAGTTGTATCATCTTGGATAACCTTCGTTGTCTGAGCTTCACTTGCGGGATCTGCAAACCAGTAATGACATTTTCCCCATCAACTGTCTGGAGAAATAAATGACTCAGTCCAGGAGAGATGCTTGTAGCAGTTCTCAGACCTGAGGGTGCATGGGAACCACAGTGGACTTGCTCAAACAGACTGCTGGGCCCCACCCCCACAGTGTCTCAGTCCATTAGTCTGAGGTGGGGGCCTGGGAATTTGCTTTTCCAACACATGCCCAGGTAATGCTGAACATGCTGGTCCAGGGATCGCACTTGGAGAACGACCAGCTGAGAACAATGCTGGGCACGTAAATCTCGAAGGGGCTCGCCGCAGTCACTAATATCATTATTTTTGTCCTCCTTGTGGCTCCTAAACAACCTCAGAGAAAGTTGTCCTCTCTAACCAATATTTCCCAGCCTTTCCAGCAACTCCCAGCCTTTACTTCTCATGGCCACTGAATGGCTGAATGTTTCCACTTCCTTAAAACACCTCCTTTCCGGTATCTACCCCTGCCCCCCACCTGGGCTGCACACCCCTACCCACCTTGGCTCCTGGACTCCTTGCCCCGTCTATAGGAAGCCACCCAATTTCACACGTAATGGGCTCCTGAAAACATGTACTTGTGTGGAACAAGGCCCTTACAGGGTATAAGGGGCCGTTCCATTCCCATAAAGCTAAAAAGGATGATAAAATCCCTAATTAACCTCGTGGTCGAAGCTCATCTCTGGGTGATGCCTTTTCGGCATTTTGTACCTGCATGTTCTTCTCAGCCCAGGGAGGCTCCAGATTTGCCCTTTCCAGCACGTCTATTGATTCTCATCTCCGTCTCAATTATAGGAAGCCCTCTGGTTATCAACTTCAAGATGCTGCTTCCCATTTCTCTTCATAAAATTGGAGGAGAGCATAATAAAAATACGCAAATAATTGCATAAAATTCAAGTAATTGCCCGGGAGACCAAGAAATATAAAGCGGCTGAAAGGGAATCACTGCCTGGCAGGCAGCCCGCCCCCCGCAGACGGTACCCTGACTTGGCGCCACCCCACGCTACCTCCACAATGCCTGTCTTCCCAGCACTGGCCAGATCCCAAATGCAACCTCTAGTGACCTTCTCACCATTCTTGTCTTCTCCCTGGAGCCCAGCTCCTCTTGCTCAAAGCCCTTTTGTCTACTGGCCTCAACTGTACCCTCAAAGCAAAGTATATGCGCACTGTCCCTTACCACCTTCTTCTATCCACCTAACTATCTCTTTGTCCACTTCGGGTTTTCTGCACATTTTAGAAGCCTTCCCAGACTGACCGAAGAGCTGAAGCTTTTCTTCCCTATTTAAGGTGGGTTTGAAAATCACCCCCCAATTTCCCCCACTCTTTATCACCTCTCTATCCAGCTTAAACTATTGATTCCTTCAGGTCCCACCTTTGTCCCTACAACATACATTCATTCTGGGCCTGTTTCTAGCCTCTTACCATCCATTCAGGTCTTCAGTTAAGACTATGCTGTGGATGGGCCTGGATCCTTATCTCTGCACTGTCTTCAATTTCAAACTCCATGGTGATAGGGACACCAGGTCCCCTCCTCTGGCTGTCTGCCATGTGCCATGAGCCCGGTGACTCTTCCCTGATGATAACGAGCTAAGGGGAAACAGGCTACCCGGAACTCTTGCTGACATGAGCAGCACACAGAAATATTTGTATCACACTTTACCAGTCCCATGACCCATTGGCCATTGAGGTAACTAATTTCCCCTTTTCCTAAGTACTACCTTGTTCAGAGCCACTGACCATAGACTGAGTTTCTTTATCGAGCAAAACTAGTTTCACCCAAAAGAAACTCAGCTTTCTGGGCTTGGGGAAAGGCTTCTCACAAACACAACGCAGCCAGCAGAGGCAGAAAGACAGAAGTGCAAGCCCTCTCACCCCCATGGTCTGAGCAACCAAGGTACCTAATTACGCAACAGAAAAATGCAAAGCATTTCATATCACTGGTTTCCAAAGTTTTAAGGAACCCATTATCCCTCAGAGCTGCCGCTAGGATACAGAGTTCCCCTTAGAAACCCCAATGTTCCTTCCAGGCACAATGCAACACAGACAGAGGAAAAAGAAAACTCAATACTGGAAATGTCAAAGATTCTTCCAGCCAGTGCCTTCTGGAAATCTCTCCCCTGCTGCAGATACAAGGCCTGTATTCTCTGCGGTGCAGACAGGCGATAGGAACTATTTCCCACGAGCTCTCCCCCTGCCCTCACCTTGGGGCATTTTCGTTTCTCCGCTGAAGATATTCCTTCTGGGAGTCTTGTTTTTTAAAGCTGCGACATGAACGTGTTTACCTTCCGAAGCAGAGGCCCAGGAATGGCTTTACAAGTGCTAGTTGAATGAACTGGCCACTGTAAGCCCAGTTTCAGAGTTGTCTCTTGGACCACCCCCACAAGTTGGCCACAGCCAGGGCCACCTACACTATTATTCTTTGTATACGATATTTAGAAATGGGCCCTCTTTTAGAGAGCACGTCAGAGTACAGCAGCAGCCAGGGTGGAATGTGCTAATGAACCTGGTCAGAACTACAGGATGCCCAGGAATCCGCTGGAGAAAAACACTTGCCTATGTGTGTTGACAGCGACCAAGGGGCAGTGCCCTAATCAGACATCTGACGCCACACCTGCTTCAGCTTGCATGCTTAAAAGTGCGCCAACATAAGTTCTCGGGGGGGGGGGGGGGCACACTCCTACTGGCCCACGAGGGCCTCCAGTCTCCATTTCCCTGCTCCATGGGCCCTGGAGGTGGTCCAGGAGCAGCCCTTCCCCTTCCACCCCCAACGAACCCGTCACCTGCTCCCACATCGGTCTCCGGGTGATCTCTCACAGCAAGGCTGCCCTGACAGAGTGTTAATGTTTAATATGAAAACAACAGCAACATTATTTGCCATAAATACAGTACAACTCAATGATCAACTCAATGCAAACAAAGTGGTGTTAGGAAATCCTAATTAAATAGTGTCTCTGGCTGAAGACACTAAGCTGGAGACCTGCTCTCTCTTCCTTAAGCAAGGGAGGTCACCAGGCTTGCAGAAGTGGATGAGGCAAGTGCCACAAACCAGGTCGCTCCCTGGCACAGTCAGATGCACTAAAGGCAACAAGGAAGGGAAACACTTTCTAACCACACCAGCTAATATTGTTTAATACCACTGCAGGGACTGTCTAAAATGCCTCACACATTGGTGAGGTTTATTGACTATCTACTAGGTACCAGATACTTCCTAAAGACTAGAGGCCCTAACACAATTAAAAATGTAAAAAGGCTGCGCTTCCATGCGACTTAAAACCTACACTTAAATAAACAGCATCTAGGATAGCCTTCTCCCCAAGCTAACCCTTTAAACTTAAGGAAAAAGCCAGATTCAAACCCCTGAAAACCAGGACCCATTCCCCCCCACCCCCAGGGACTCAATATTCACCAAGCGGTTTCTCTGATTAAGCTCTCAGCAGAAAATGACATGTGGTTATTAGCTGTTAAGAGTCTGTCATCCTTTGCAGGCAGCATCAACCGCCCAAAAAACCTCAGGGCCTCCTGAGCTAAACAAGTCTCCACCCAAATGCCCTTCCGCACCCCAGTCCTAAGGGTAGCCCCCAAAGCCAAAAGGCGACTTGACATTTAAACCCTGATCAAAACCACACCAAACCCTGTCTAATTTAAATGTCAACGAGGAAGGCAGCTGGGGCTACTGGGCTTCTCCAAGGCTGACTGAAAAACTACTTCTCTGTAGTTGGATTTAAAAGTCAATCAGGAGCGGCAGCAAGAGAAGGGAGCTGAGGACAATGCTGACCTTTGAGTCAAGGGCAACTGAAATGGTTCCCATTTGTGACTAATTATCTGTTTCTTAACCTTTGTGTTCATCTCTCCCCGGGCAGGAGCTTCCTCTCAGGCGGCTGAGACATGTGACCCAATTGAATTCCAGGCTTCTGTAGGATCTTGTTTTGTCCCCATTCCGCGTGTGTGTGTGTGTGTGTGTGTGTGTGTGTGTGTGTGTGTGTGTATGTGTGTGTGTGTAACAATTGGCACATGTTATTTTTATAAAGTACACATAAAAGTTTAAGCTTCCGGACTCGTGAAAAGAAAAAATAAGCAAAAGCATGCCTATGTTGTTTTTAAAACCCAAAATCTCTTTAAACTGTCTTAGAAGTATGTTCTCCTTGGATACAGAATGGCACCAACCTGAAACCAAGATGTTGTGGATTTTTCCATCGCTTCCCCGTTAAAAGAGGTGGATTATACTTTAGAATAAGAAACATGAGCATATAGAAACTTAACGAATACTTATTAATATCTTACTCCGTGCTAGTCACCATTCTAAGCACCTTACAAATAATAGTGTATTTAGTCTTGGCAACTCTATAAGGTTCGGTACAATGACCCCTGTTTTTGCAGAACAGAAAAGTAAAAACACAGAGAGATAAAAGCAAGCTGCTCCAGGTCACACCACTGGTAAGTGCCTTTGGTGGGTGCTGAACCCAGGAAGCCTGACTCTGAGGGCCATGCTCCTGACCACTCTCATGTGCTGACCCCTCATACGCAAAGTGCTGAGTGCCTTATGTGTGTTAGTTCATAGAAACCATACAGTGACCAGGAAGGTAGGACATATTTTATGCCCATTTTAAAGATGAGGAAACTAAGACACAGAGAGGCCAAGCACCTTGCCCAAGACCACTGTCAGCCAGGAGGTGGGCACTCTGACTTCCCAAAGGTGTTCTACAGCAGCACCCTCCATGTGCCTCTGGGGGGCGTCAGCAAGACAGCTGTGTCTGTAGATTAAAAACCATCCTCTAATGGAACTTGGAATCTAGAAATCATTTGCCCCGTAACAATGTGCTTAGGCAGGAGAAATGTTAGATCATCTGATACAATTCTATCTTCAACAGAACAGACCAAGAGGCTTATGGACAAGAAGTAACTTGGCTAAAGGGTACATGCAATTAACCCAATTAGATACCAGACATAGGCGTGGGAGAGAAGAATTTTACTAGAAAAGCAGTTTTCAAAGTGTGATTTGGGGTCCCCTGGGGGATCCCCCACAACCTTTCCCACATGGTCAAAACTATTTCCTTAATAACGTCCGACTGTCATTTACCTTGCATCCTCTGTGAGTATACTGTAGAACTGTCCAGAAGCAGTAGGACATACACTATCTCAACAGATTGAACAGGAGGAAGGCAGGAGGATTCAGCTATCTTCTAAGGAGCCATATAGGGCAGAAACGTGCACGTATATAAAACAATGCCACTCTGCTATTTTCACCAGGAAAGTTATTTTTCTTCAAAATGTTATTCACACTAAAATGCAGTAGGCTTATTGTTTCCGTGAGGTAAGGTATATTGTATAGTTTCTTGGGTTTAATTCCTAATATGGTGAAGGTAGGTAGAGATAATCCAAGCAAGTATAATTCTTAAGAGCATAAAGGGGTTCTGAGACCCAAAAGCCCAAGAACTGCTGCCCAAGACTATAATCTCTATAAGAGCAGTAACCACGCTTGCCTCTCAGGGCATAAGAAGGACTCAGGATATGTCCATTTGGATGTTGAACAAATGCCCAGGTGTGTAGTATCGGTCATCCCTTTAGGTACATGCACTCCCACATGCGCAATGATGACAGGTGCTCACACCCACCCCGCTTACCTGGAAATAGTCTGTAATGAATGATCCAAGTTCACTCTTCAGCAGCTGCCTGGGGAAAGAGAAACACCGTCAAGCGGCCCCTGAAGGTACAGCTCCCTCTGTCGAAGTCACAGACACATGACAATAACAGAGGGGCTGTCCAGTAACAGGGACCAGGGCCAGGCCTCGGAAGGGTGCACTCTCCGTGGCCCCACCTGTGTTATTAGAGAACTAGGGTGATGAAAATCCTACAGGGGGATCCACTCCCTACTACTGCAGAAGGCGGCCACCAGAAATCCTAACTAGTAGAGTTGGTGGAGGCAGGCCAGGGCCCCTGGCTTCATATGAAACAAACAACCAACCAAGGAAGAGAAAGACCACAATTGTGCAAGTCCCCACATTTGCAGACATTACGGTTTAAAATGCATCTTCCATGCAATCTTCAATGAAAGACTATCCAGTGTGTATGTATGGGGAAAGGGGCAATTATTACCCTTTCTACACAGATAAAAAAATGGAGGCTCAGAGAAGTCCCCTAAATAAGTCTGTGGCACAGTTAAGATTTAAACCCAGACCGCCTGAAAAACTCATCTTTTCCCACAAGTCCCACCCCATCGCCCTCCAAATCCACTGGAGACATTCAACCCGGTGCCAAGGTTGGGGGTACTCACTGCCCGTCCCTGAAGGACGGAGTCAGTTCTTCAAAGGGAACCATAAGGCAGAGGGTGAAGCTTGTTTATCTGGGCCACCATTACTGGGCTGTCCTTTCCGTGCTGGGGACAGTTCCAACACCAGGCACACAGGCATGAGTAAGACAGACGCACGCAGTCTTTGCTCTCACAGAGCTTCCATGGGGAGCGGTGTGGGGAGAAACATGTTAGTAAATACAATCACGAGATAAATCCAAACAGTCTTACGTGTTAAGGGAAAGAAAATTACAAATAGGTGTGTTGGCACCAGATCTCCTTCTCCTTGTGACAATTGATGGGACCCTCCCTATCCCTCTTTCTTAAATTTGATCCAAACCAGGTGAAGGAGCTAAAAACAATAACTGGCTCCCAGATCCAATGAATCCCCTGGGCATACATTTCATGACTTGGAATGATCTCACTCACTCATCCCATCAGCCATGGTAATTAAGGAGCAAAATGCTTCTGACAACACCTGCTAGGTACGGATGCCCCCCAGAACGCATTCCCACGGGTAGAATAAACAGGAAGTTACAGTGAGATAATGTTCTGTGCACAACCCAGACACAGAGACAGGAGAAAAAGAGATGCCCACCATCTAAATTTCAGTACGAGAAAGAGCCCTGGGCAGCTGCAAATAAGCACGGAGCATGGAAACACCTCCTTTTTCCCCAAAGCAGAAAGTGTGTGTGTGGCAGATCCTGCATCGTGAGATCCAATTTAATGGCAAGCCACTGAAAGGCCACCCCGACCACAGAACCCAGGGGTTCCCCCAGCAAAGGGCAGGTCTGACAGCGACAGAAGGCTGCATTGGTCACTGGACCAAGAACAGGTAGGGCATCTGGGCTTTTCGAGGCTGAGGCGCTTCCCAGCTGAGAAACAGAAATCCAGTGGGCAGCCCCTGATGGAGGCTCTGGAACAGGAAGGCAGGGAAGCCGCTCTGAGGGAAAACACCATGAGTCTTCATGGCCAAACCAGAGGCGAAGCAGCTGCATCAGAACATGGAAAACCTAGTCCTGTTCATGGGCTACTTTGAACAGTTTCCCCGGCATATCTTAGTAAGCTAAGGGACTAACATGACAGGGAATTGGTGTCCCAAGGAACAAACCCGTGCTGGGAAACACTGTGCTCATGAAGACGTGTCAGGTAACATGGAAAGAGAAAGAGGCCAGCGGCAGTGTAGGCTTCAAGGTCAAGAACTATCGAGGTCTTCCTGGAACAAGGTGGAAGAGGGAAGTGTAACCATCATGGCCTAAGGCTGAAGGTGAGGACCACCCAGGAGCGTTTCTCAGTGGCGTTCCAGGAGGACCATGATGCTACCCAACTGAGAAATCCAAGAGGTCTCCTCCCCTATCTCTTCAGGACGGTGAAAAGGCTACAGCCTGCAGTGAGAGGAAGGACAGACCCCTTGTGGTACGGCCAGGGCTGCAGCGGGCCACGGCCGAGGCCGGAACTCTGCAGAGCATCACAGGAAAACAAAGCTTGGGGTGGGAATCAGCTGGTAATGGAGCAGAGGCTAAGGAGTGAACCTCAGGCAACTGCCCAGAGTTAGCAAAAAGCACTGGAACTAGAAGCAGCCTTACTAAGGGCAGCAGAACATGGAAGGCTTCCACTACACTGAGAAGGGTGATCCCCGTCCTTTACTGAAAAATGACCAGACTCAGGTCTGGGAATCTGCTTTACGTACTTGAGATGTGATGGACTATCCCCGGCTTGGTAAGAGGACCACACCTCAGTCTTTTTCATCAAAGTCTCAAGTTCAAAACCTCCTCCACTAGGAACAGTCATCCAGAATTATCTGACCAGAGTTGAGCTTGTCTGATCATTTAAGCCAACATTCTCTTATCCTGGGTGGGCACATCGGTAAGCTCCTCCGCCCCTTACAAAATCCCATCTTATTTCTATCTGAGTTAGGCAAGGTCACTATATAGGAGGACAGAGGTTTCACTGCAGCAAAAATACAGGAATCAATATCAATGTGCATCACTAAAGTGCTTGCAGAAAACTTAGGGTCCGTTTAGACAATGGAATTCTACGCCACTGGGAGAAAACGAAAGGGAATGAAGAAGGGCTCTCAGTAATGCGATGCGAAGATCTAAGTTTCATGAAGTAAAAAGAAAAATGCAAGAGGCAGAACAGTGGGAAGAGGACAAAAATGTACAGTTTTATTTATACAACACCAACGACGTCCTCTGTCAAAACAGCTCTCACTTGCTATTTGGTAATAGCTTCGCAATTTTTTTTTTTTCCTGGAGGCGCTTGGCCCTGAACGACATGGCACCTTGCATTTTGAACACACACAGCCTAGGCGCACGCATTTGAAAGGTTATGTATAAATGCACTGGGTCTTGTCTCCTCCTCTCCAAGTAAGAGGTTAGAGAAGGTGGGCGCTGTTGCTGGAAATTGGGGAGGGCACCAAAACCCCTCGGCAAACTTCATTCCTTCAGGTTAGGAGGCCCTGGTGGGCAGACACCATACCACATTGTCCATGGACATTGTCTAAAGGGTCAGGTACCCTCAGCTGCTTTTCCACAAATATTCCTTCCACAGGCATAAAGAATCTCCGGAAAACTAGGCAATAAACTATTGTGACATTAGCATCTTTGGCGGGGGCCGATGGGAACGGAGTTTCTGGGGTGGGGGAAAGGGAAACTCTTCACCGGATAGTTCATTATATATTTCAAATTTTGTACCCTGGGAATGTAATCCTATTCAGAACCATTGAACATTTTCTTTAAAGCTAACAATAACTGCCACCAAGGTTACCTGGATGGCTTAAAACAGAAGAAGTTGCCGGAGGGAATTCCCGTGAAGAGCGCAATGTCAGGAAGCAGGCTGACCTAGGGTGTCAGGGGCTCCCTGAGGCCTGAGCGCCAGCCAGCCCAAATCCCCTCAGGCTGGTAGCCCAAGAACTTACTCAGAGAGGGAAGGATTGAGGAGAGAGCAGAGCTGGCCCAGCCAACCCGGGAACAGACTGCAGCTGAATCATAATGCAAAATCCACTTTCTATTTCTATACCCTCTGTCGATTCTGCATGCACATGGTTTACAAGGAAAAAGTACTTCTGAAAAATGACCCTGGTCTTAGCTGAACTGAGAGAGAGAGGGATTTTCCACCCCTCTGGCTCCAAGGCACCACACCTCTAGGGGGAACTTGGCAGTGGCTTCCCTCCAAAAAAGGAAAGAGCAACTGATGGAGAATACGGAGTCTGAATGAATGCACGGAATCATAATCCTCCACTGAGAGCCTACACGGTGCTAGGCCTGGTGCCCGATGCTAGAAGGAAAGGATGGAACAGATCATGGACAGTGACGTCTTCCCATTGACCCACTCAGGAGCACCTCCTTCTCCAAAAACTGGGAGTCCACGTTCCAGGCATGAGAGCGGTATAGACCTAGAACCACAAAGGGACAGCTTGCCCTGCGACCTTCCTAAGCCAGCTCAGCTTGCAGAGTACGAGGAAGAAGAGAGAAACCGGGGGAAAAACAACAGAATTTAAGAGCCTGCGGTGCGTGGTTCCCTAGGTGCAAAGAAGAAATCCCGATTCTAGGATGTACGTTCCTCCTGGCCACAGAGGCTTGGCATCCCACAGGCTCCCTCCCACTCTTTCCCCACTTTCCTCAGGTTCCTTCCCAGGACACAGGGAAGTAATGAGTTCTTGGAGCAAAACTAGATGACAGACAGACAGAT
Source organism: Noctilio leporinus (assembly GCA_004026585.1). Classification (NCBI taxonomy): domain Eukaryota; kingdom Metazoa; phylum Chordata; class Mammalia; order Chiroptera; family Noctilionidae; genus Noctilio; species Noctilio leporinus. Next base: position 133,515 of record PVIW01000357.1, on the reverse strand, counting down.
AAGTGACTAAGAAAAAAAAAAAAAAAACCAAACTGCTCCTAGGACCGGGTCTAACTTTTTTCCCCAGTTAAAGTGGACTGAGCACTCCCTAAGTACAGGCACCGTGGTCAACAGAGTACATGTGTTTCCACGTTGAAGCCTGAAACAAAACTATCCAGTAATAGTGATACCTGCACTTTGTACAGAAGGCAATGGACCCTGGGAGGTTCCTGAGGAGAGCATGCATCAGGCCCTCAGCAGAGAACAGCCTCCTTGAGCACATGGCTCTGGAGGCAGCTGTCGCCTCAGCCAGAGTTTAGGATTAACAAGATACCGCCTCTGCAGGATTGTTGCAAGGACTAAAAAATTAATCCTAGAGTGGTTAGTTCCTACAGCACCTGGCTCCGCAAGCGTCAGCTATGACGATGATCTGTCCAAGTCAGCATCATCTTTTCTTTAGGTTTTATTCAGGTATTTTTAGAGAGAGGGAGAAAGAGAGGGAGAAAAACATCAGTGTGTGGTTGCCTCTTGTGCACCTGCACTGGGGACCTGGCCTGCAACTCAGGCATGTGCCCTGAGTGGGAATCGAACTGGCAACCCTTTGGTTTGCAGGGTGGTGCTCAGTCCATGGCGCCACACTGGCCAAGGCAGCATCTTCTTAATAGTAACACCGACCTGACTGGCAATTAACCTGACATTAAGGACCCAGGGGAAACTCATAAAGCGGGGCACAGGTAGAATGAAGGTGAGCAAGGCAGAACTTGGGGGGAAGGTTGTGGGGATTCAGAGACTGTGGTGGAAGCAACGTCCTGACTTAACGAGCTTCCAGTTGGGCTGTTTCACCCCTTGGGCTTCCATGCCAGGTTTCACTTGGAAACAGAATTCTGCCGCTAACCAGCAGCAGCAGCAGCAGCAGCCACTGAGCTGGAAGGAGAAGGAAGTGGGGCTCTGAGACCAATGGGAGAGGAATGCTTATGTGGGACCCAGCCCTAAAGGGAAGTGGGGCATGAAGGTCAGCCAGAAGCCGAAAGGACCATAATAGAAAAGAAATGGGGAACCGCTCACGGCTCTATTATCTCATCCCCCGGTTCTCCCAGGCTGACTGGGTGAGACACCACCCCAGATGACAGGATTTCCTGTTTTTGCACCATCGTGCCCTCACCGGCTTGTCAACCCAAGTTCCCACTTCTGTGGCCTTGAAGGTCAAGACAGCACTGCTGGAGCCGGAGTCCAGCGGGCTGAGAGGCACAGGGATGACAGGGTGGCAGGAAAGTGGGGAGCGCCAGAAATGGCATAGAGAAGTCACCTTGACTCGAGCCACCAGCTCCCGTGAACACGGGGCAAGGCTCAAGGCAGCAAAATGCCAGAGGAGGAGGAAGCCGCTTGGAGACAGGTGCCACAGGGCGCAGATTTAGGCAGCACAAGTGGGACCTAATGAGCAGCTGCCCCAGGGTCCCAGACCCCTGTCCTGACCCCTTGGCAGGACCCCAATGGACCTCCCAACCTGGAAACAGCAAGTGGACCTCAGGGATCCTGCACCCACCCAACCGATGCCATAGCTGGTCAGTATCTGTCCAACCTGACCGCTACACCCTCCGAAGATGACCCCTCTCACGTCTGCAACAGGACATGCTTCCAGCAGCAACATCCGGGAACACCACGCTCCTCCTTGGGTCCATTCTATGGGGGCCCATCACGGGCGGTATCTGTGACTCAGGTGAGCTGCTAACAGCCCAGAGCGTGGCCGTGGGGCCAGTAAAAAGACGAAGAAAGCTAACACGGAGCACTTACTGAGCTCCTAACCATGATGCACACGAGATGCTAGGTCGTTGGCGTACAGTGCTTCGAGTTCTCCAATAGCCTCTTCCATGGGCATTTATCCTTGTTCTGCAGCTGAGAAGGGCAATGCTCAGTCTTGTCCAGACCATACGCTGGAAGATCCCAGCTCCAACTAAAGCACCTGGAGCATAGCCAGGACCCGGATGCCCACTGGGGCCAGCGGGCGTGGGCAGTGGGACCACAGCAAGCTCCTCCACAGCCAACAGCCAGGCTCCGGCTCCTGCTGCCCAAGACCAGGCCAGTTTGGGGTCCAGTGTTGCCCAATGTGAACTTCCCAGAGAGCCCTGGATTGTTTAGAGGAGATGTCTGTATTTCTAAACACCGTGCAGGGCAACCACCCTATGGGCCAGCCTGAGATTTCAGATTTATTACCTCCTTCTAACCAAGCACCCATCCCCTCAAAGTCAAGTCTTTTTCTTCACCAGAGCAGACAAAAATGAGTCAACACCAAGGCAGAGTCACCTGGACCAAAATACGAGAAGACCTTTACTTTCACTCTCCCAAACTAGGGCCCTCCCAAACTATGGTCCGTTAATGCATCCATGCCCTAGATTGTCAGGACTAAATACAGACAAGGCCAGCGCTGTGTGCCTCTTACAGCCTACATTCTGTTTTTAAGAATATAGGAAGCTCAGGTTCAAAACCCAGCTCCGCTACCAACTAGCTATACCGTTTTGGGCAAATTAGTCCTCCACTCTGTGCCTTGATTTTCCCACCTGTAAGAGCGATAGAGTACCTGCCTCATAGGGATGTGGTGAGTTTTACAAGAGGGGTCATATCAAAAAGCATGGTTCCTCCGAAACACTACGATAATCTCAATGTCTGTGATGATTATTCCTTTCCTCGCGGAATCTTACCCAGACTGGTCTACTCCACTTTCTCATATCCTCCCCACCCTTTCCCCAGCTGTGGGTCCCAGAGACTCCCTTACGGAGATGGGAAAATCGGAGGTGGGTTTCCCTCCCAGGGCTCAGGCAGCCAACGGACTCTGAAGGAGGATGTGCCAACGCAGACCTGTCAAAGATCAAACTCCCTTCTCAGAACCTCTCTTTCCTTGAAAACCTCCGGGGTTTCCTCTGCGACACCTCCCTCCCAGTAAGAACAAGAAGCAGGGTGGTTGGACAGAGAAGGAAAATGTCAGTTTCCTGCCTCAGGCCAGCTGCAGATAACTCATCTCTGGCTTCCGGAAAACCTCATCTCTGAGCATTTTTATTTCTGCAGAGAAACAAAATCCTGTGAGGGACAAAGGGCGTGGAGAGAGTGGTAGTAGCAAGAGTTTCCACCAGGTTCCTGCCTGCCTGTCCTTCAGATTTCAACTTAAGCATCCCTTGCTCCCAAATCTAATTATATACCCATCCTCGGCATTTCCCCAGCATGCCGGATTCGGCCAGCACCCCACTTAGGACATGATACAGTAACTGCTTGCTCAGTTTCCCTCTCTGCTCTGTAGTAAGCGCTCTGAGGACAAGAACCACGGACCTCAACAGCTACCCCAGAACCTGGCCCAGTGCCTGGCAGAGTGCTCCACAAATATTCATTGAACACATGAATAAGATGCCCTGGTCAGTGTGGCTCAGTAGGCTGGAGCATCACCCCACAGACCAAAGGGTCATGGGTTTGATTCCCATGAATCACATCTCTGGTTGTAGGTTGGATCCCTGGTCAGGGCACATCTGAGGAGGCAACCAATCTCTTTCTCTCTACCTCTTCCTCTTTCTCTCCTCTCAAAGCAATGAAAAATGTTTTTGGATGAGGATAAAAAAAAGTTTTTTTTTTAAAGACACAAGTAAGAAAATCAAGGACCCCTCCTTCCCTACACACACACACACACACTCCAGCCCATCAAAATGTGAAAGTGCTTTTCCTTTAAAAAAAAAAAATATATTTTATTTATTATTTTTAGAGAGAGAGGTAGACAGAGGGGGCGAGAGACATTAATGTATAGTTGACTTTCACCTGCCTCCAGCTACGGACCTGGCTGGAGACCTGGCTTGCAACCTGATTATGTGCCCTGGCTGGGAATTGAACCAGCAACCTTTGAGTTCGCAGGCCGGTGCCTATCCACTGTGCCACCAGCCAGGGCTAAAGAACCTCATCAGTTTCTCACATTTTTCTCATTTTTCTTGGTCACATACAATCTAGCAGAACAGTTGGCTGAAAAGAATGCTTAGAAAGAGCGTGCTCTCGTGTCACAGAATTTGGCCACTCTGGTTCCGGAAGAGCTCGTGAACCCTAAACCTCTAACCCAGACTTGTTCCCACAGCCAAAATGTAGCCACATCAGGATGAGGGTGGGAGAGAGGCATGAAAAACCACATCAAGGTTCCATAGAGAACCTAAACCAAGACAACACACAGGACCAACCTAGGCCAGGGTGGATGAAAGTGTGTGAAGACCAGACTACATCTCTTCTGTTTACTAGACTGCAGCTGTTCTGAAAGGTCATTTTTCTCTTGCCTTTAGGGATGTAACGATGAGTACATCCTCCTTTCTAAGGCAACTTCAACAGAAACTATTTAGATTTATGGTCTTCCTATTGACAGAGCACATGCCCTGACTTACCTGGGAAAGTTTGCCGCTTTATCAAGTTGCAACATTCCTGATGCATCTGGGTTTTTTTGGGTTTTTTTTAATCAATTCAAAAAATTTTTTTAAAAGAGTTTATTATTTTCCAGAGAGAGGGGAAGGGAGAGAGGCAGAGAGGGAGAGAGACATCAATGCATGGTTGCCTTTTACCTGCCTCCAGCTACAGACCTGGCTGGAGACCTGGCCTGTAACCTGGTTATGTGCCCTGGCTGGGAGTCGAACCAGCGACCTTTGGGTTAGCAGGCCAGAGCCTTATCCACGTGCCACCAGCCAGGGCGTGTATCTGTTCTTAAATGGTCTCCACACCCTACTCTTGATCTCATAATGTGTTTTAGAATTTGACCATCCTGAGTCCAAAGTTACTCCTTATAGCTGCTCCAAAGTCTACCTGCTAAAATTTATACTGGAGTTCATTTTTGATGACATGTCTTAAAAGAAAGCCCCAATTGTTTGTAAGGCCTACATTTAAGGACCCAGTTATTCCTACCTTCCTAGTCATCCTTCGCATCGGCTCATACAGAGTGGGGCAAAAATAACTTTACCATTGTGAGTATGGGAAACAGATTCTGTCCTTGTATAAGGATTTATCAATTATTGTGTTCTTTTCCATACAAATAACTATAAACTGACTTTTGCCCCACCCTTTGTTTTTAAAAATTCACTTTTTTCCAGGGAACATGACTAACGCCGCAGCTAGAAGGATGGCCAGGGCTGGCTGGGGAGACCTGGGGAAGCTGACTGACTGAGGCTTTGACACTGGACTTGAACCATCTAACAAAGTGTATTTGGCTTGAGTAGAATGGAGAACCGAGAGTCATTTCCTCTGCTCCTTTCTCTGTGGAAAGGAGATAGACACCGCTAGCTCTCCTTAGAGAACTGAGCCTCACCCAAGCGTCAAGCCCAGCACGTTCTTGGAGGAGCCCATCCAAGACCTGTCTAGTTCAAAGTGAGCTTACCTCGGCCAAACTATTAAGAGAAATCTTCATACTGCACATGGGTGAGCTCCTCACATTGCCCTGGGCACCCATGGGTAGCCCTTACCATCATTGATCATATTAGTAATTGCCAAATTTTCACAATAAAGGGGTAATATGTCCTGAGTGCTGTACTAGTGATATTTATTTTTTAAGATTTTATTTAATTATTTTTAGAAAGAGGGGAAGGGAGAGAGGCAGAGAGGTAGAGAGACATCAATGTATGGGTGCTTTTCATCTGCCTCCAGCCACAGACCTGATTGGAGACCTGGTTTGCAACCTTGTTATGTGTCCTGGCTGGGGAATCGAACCTGCAACCTTTGGGTTCGCAGGCCAATGCCTTAACCACTGTGCTACCAGCCAGGGCCGTGATATTTTTAACATTATCTCAGCCTGCCCAACCACCATGAAGTAATACTATTATTAGCCCATTATATGAAGGGGAAAAGGGACTTAGAAAAATGAAGTGCTTTGTCCATGGTCACACAGCTAGTCCAATCATGATCCCCTGTCTCTCTGAATCCAAAAGCTACTCTCTGAACGCGTTAAAAAATTCAACCAAACCCGGCACAGATCTTCTTGTACAGAGACCTACCACAGCTGATTGAAAAATGAGCTTGAGAGTAATTTACCTTCTCTCCTGCCACATCTTAGTCCCTATATTCCTACCATCCTGTGTCCCCTCATGCACACACCCTCCCCCCTGGTTATGCCTCAACACTGTCAAGTTTCTGGATCTATGCTGCAAACAGGTTTTTCAAAAGGGAAAAGAAGAGCAAAGGAGAATCAAACCCCAACCTCCTATTTGAATGTAACTAGAGAATGGCATATCCTTCTTGGTATTTTGGTTACTGCAATAAAGGCATCTATGTTTATTTCCATGTAGGCACTTACAGATGTAAACACATGGGCAGGTCAGTTCACTTGGTTCAACTTGGAAGGCCAGGTCACAGATAGGCCTGAGGCATGTTTCATGTTCTCACTTACACTCTGTTTGTGTGATGTGCAAACCCACCTCTAGTCTCACTACCTTCCTAGGGTCAGCAGATGGGCAGTGCAGAACATGGGTAATAGAAGCTCTGGTTTTTGACAGCACCGACTTATTTTGGGTTCGATTCACGTTTGAGCAATCAGTTTCAAACTCCAAACATATTATTTCCCATCAGCCCGAAAAATTCTCCAAACATAGAGCAGAATATCCAGCAGCCCCTAAAACCCAGCAGCGGAAGGTTGGGGAGTGTCGTGCCCCTCAGAAGATGTGAAGAATCATAGCACATGATGAGAGATGGGCTCCGAAGCTCATGAAAGAGGTGATGGCAGAAAGCAAGTTCAAGACCATCACCTTAACCACTTCTTCCTAAAGCCTCTCCGTCTGATACTAAAATGTAGTACAAAGAGAACAGGTATTGCTATAAACTGAATTGTGTCTTTGCACCAATTCCTGTTTTGAAGCCCTGCACTTAGCCCTGCCAATAGGATGGTACTTGGAAATGGAGCCTTTGGGAGGTAATTAGGTTTATATAAGGTCAGGAGGGCGGAGCAGGGACACCAGAGAATATACTCTCTCCCCTGGTATGCATAAGAAAAGAAGCCACATGGACACGGCAAGATGACAGCCAGAAAGAGAGCTCCCACCGGAACCAAATCTGCCAGCACCTTGACCTCACACTTCCCACCTTTCAGAGCAGTGGGAAATGTTTATTATTTAAGCACCCAATCGATGGCATTTCTTATAGCATCCTGAGCAAACTAATAGATGTGTCTAAGTCAGACAGGAATTCAAATCCCAACTCCACCCTTTATGGCTGCATGATGTTAGTTATTTCATTGTGTTAAAAAAATTTTTTTAATTTATTGATTTTTAGAAAGAGCCAGGAAGGGGCGAGAGAGAGAGAGAGAGGCACTGATTTGTTGTTCCACTTATTAATACAGTCCTTGCACTGGTTATTTCTCGTATGTGCCCCGACTGGGAAGTGAACCCACAACCTTGGCATATTGGGATGACACTCTAACCAACTGAGCTACCCAGCCAAAGCCTACATTTTTTTCTTATCCACAATTTTGTGGATATACCACTGATGACAATGGCTGCAACATCGGGACTAGGAGGAGGGGTAAATGTGATAATGTGGGTGAAAGAAAAGTGCCCAGAGCTTTTCCTGGCCCCTTTCTGCCCCCTCACATGGCCTTAGTGCTGGACTCTGGGAGGTAACACCTCCCCCACCATCAGCCGTGCCTCCCCCCATGCATGCCACAGCTGACCTTGTAAACAGGTAGCCTGTTGGTCAAAATGCAGCCCACGGTGTGTTTTGTTTGGCCCAGACTGATGTTAGAGGAAATGTGGACTATTTATCAACATTTAAAAGCCAGGAATTTTCACATAAAAATCCCAATGTCCTGTTCTTGAGAAATAAGATGATAGGCCACCGAACCTGTGTTTGGTAATCCCCTTCAAGCAAGGGGTGAGCTCTCACCCCCTCACACGCAGGCCTCACCCACTTAGAAGATGGCGCTTGGCACCTGGTGGCTTCTAAGTTAACAGAGAGCAGGGCTGGAACAATCTGGGGAAGCCTGCATTTTTCCCAGGTGCCCACAAACAAGGACTTGAAATACAATTTCAAGATTGGTCTCCTGAAGTGAGAAACAATCAGCACATTCCTGAGGCACCGTTTTTTTTTTTTTATTTATACATCTCTTGTGAGCTGAACCTAATGTAAACTTAAAAAGCCCTCGCAGAGAGGTCAGGGTCTTAGTTCTTCAGAGTAACGCTGAGCTCTTGTAACCCGGGGTTGGCTGCCCCAGCTTTGCCTCTGTCACTCAAGTTCTTGGGGCCTCAGTTTCCTCCTGTGGGAAAGGAAGCCTTGTGCTAGATGATATTTATTGACCATTTGCACATTTGTGCAATCATTACGTGAAATTCAAGCACCTGGGCAGAGATGTAATAGAACTCTGTTTACTTCTGAGCTCTAAAGGTTTTAATGAAAGCAGAGCTCTTAAAACACCTCATTGACCCTTAACACTGGTCTTGATTAAATATAAATAGGGCTTGAATAATGGCCTTGTTTATTGTTCTGCCCACTCCAGGGATGAGTCTTTCAACTTGATGTTTTATACTTAAGGCACCAGGGAAAAATGAACACTGGGCATTAAAAGACTTGATATTTAACCTCCTGTCCCCAGGAGAACCGCCTGCCTCTCTGCCCTCACTTCACACCATGACCCAACCTGCACATGGATCTTCTTTTAATTTCTTGCTCATTGACACCACAGGACCTTCGCACCTGCAGCTCCCACCACCTGGAGCCCTGTGCACAGTAGTTAACTCTCACTGATGCTTCAGCTCCCAGCACAGGCACCACCTCACCATTCCGGGCCTCTCTGGCAGGATCGATCATTGTGATACGTGCTGAACTTCCACATTTTACAGGTGTGATTGGTTGACCAATGATGATCTCCCTGACTGAATATAAACTCCAGAACAGCAAGGTCCATGTCTCTGCTTATTGTCTCTTCAGTGCCTAGCCAATAGGAAGGCACTCAAGTCTTGGATGAACGAATAAATCAATGAATGAAAAGCTGGCACTACTCTACTGAGAAGATTCTGAAGAACAATCAATTCCTCAAGGACCTACCCTGTCTGGGGTGGCCCCATGGATTGGACATTGTTCCAAAAAGTAAAAAGGCCACTGGTTTCATTCCTGGTCAGGGCACATGCCTAGGATGGGAGTTCAGACCCCCCGTTGGGATGCGTATGAGAGGTAAACTGATCAATGTTTCTCTCCCTCTTTCTCCCTCCCTTCCCTCTCTCCCTCTTTCTCCCTCCCTTCCCCTCTCTCTAAAAATAAATGAATAAAATCTTTTTAAAAAATCCTCAAGGACTATGTCTTATTGAGGGTTGTTGTCACCAAAACCTAACAGGAGTGACTGATGTTAAAAGCTACAAGGACCAAGTACTTAGTGTGCTCCAACCCTGTTCCAACAGATTAGTTATATAACAATTCAATTTTTAAAAAAGATTTTATTCATTATTTTTAGAGAAAAGGGCAGAGAGAGAGGAAGAAAGGGAAAGAAGTGTCGATACATAGTTGTCTTTCACCTGCCTCCAGCTACAGACCTGGCTGGAGACCTGGCTTGCAACCTGGTTATGTGCCCTGGCTGGGGAATCGAACCAGCGACCTTTGGGTTTACAGGCTGGTACCTATCCACTGAGCCACCGGCCAGGGCTGTAACAACTCAATTTAACCTACACAAGAATCCTATGGAAGTAGACACATTTTCTACCCCTGTTTCACATAACAGAAAAACTGAGGCACAAAAAACGTTGGTAAATCACTTAGTAAAAAGAACAGCAACGAAATCCCAAGCAGTCTTGGTTCCAACCACTAGACAGGCATCTTGCCAAATATGGTGCCTAACAGTTGAGCAGGCAGGACACAGTCAGTGTTTACAGGACAGAAGACAGCCACTCTCAATGAGCCCCCACACATGCACACACACGTACACTACATACATGAACAAGTGGATGACCCTCCTCTAGAGTAGAAGTCTAGACGCATCGCAGCCACGAGAGCTGACAGAAGCAGCCACAAGAACCAAGCAGAAAACAATGGTGAGCTGAGGCTCCCGATGGGGTAGTCCCGTGGGCCCCAGCTCAGGCCCACAGGAAACGGCCTCTGGCCAGGGCTGCACATACCTGATGTTTTCATTCAGTGCATAGAGCTCATTGCTCTGCAAGCCTCCCCCTTTGAAGACGTTGATCACTGCGGTCTGGACGCTACAGGGAATAGAAACACCTCCTGGTTAGGTGGTCTGCCTCCCTAGGGCCATCTCACCAAGCAGCTACTCAAAGCTCAGGGGGGCTGAAGGGACCAAACACCTGTAGCATGCACGGCCCCATTTTCCATCCCTGGAACCCATCGTCTTCCTTGCAGGGTGCCTGGAGAGGCAGGAAGGCTGACGTCAGGAGGACCAGAAGCAGCCCTCTCCACACTTTCATAGGCTGGTAGTCTTCCTCCCCCTCCTCCCTGGTGGCCCTGCTAGGGGTGGAGGTGATAAAGGGCCACCAGTGGGATGAGTCAGGAAACTGCCTGGACAGATGCACTGGGCCCGCAAGGGTCTGCAATGTGTTTACCGCCAGCAGCAGCCGACCCATGCCTGGGGCCCCTCCACCCAGACTCCAGACGGTGGCCCCAAGCTAATAAGAAATGATAATTCCTTGCCTTTTTTTTTTTTTTTTTTTTAAACAGCTGGCACTAGCCTCAGTGGCCCCTTCCATTCTCACCCCTGTGAGTTACCCCCTGGGGGGACCATGGTGAAGTCTCAACTCCACCTTCTCTGGGACCCCAGCCCAATAACTCAGCAAGGAGCTGATTACAATCTTGGCTTTACCAAGGGTCCCAGGACTTTTTTTTTTTTTTAAGAACAAGGATCCAGTTAACATCAAAACATTTCAGAGCCCGCTCTCCCTTCCCATCAGAAGAGATGTGCATTCGCTGAGAAAATCCATAATGACCCAAAGGAAGTAGGGAATACTATGAAACAGTGATGCATTTAATGTCTCCGAAGAGGAAGCGTATACAGATTTACAAAACAGTGGCCCACAGAATACAAGACAATCGATTCTCTACTCAGTGCCTGGTGTGCAAAAGGTCAGCTAGACACCTTACCAAAAAAAGCCAGTGTCACCTCTTCCCACCACCTGTGACTCATTGGCAGGTGATTATTTATGGTTTATGCTGTTTTTCACAGATGCCTGTCTTAACTTCCCAAGTAGGTAGCTGGTGACTTGAGGTTACTCAGATGGTCCCACCCTTGGGTCCTCTGAGTCGGGGAGGTGACAAATGAGCATGAACAGTAACTACTCGTAAAAGTTTCAACACAACTTTCCTGGGCTGGTGAACTGAGTCCACCAGCCCAGAGGCCCCCACGGAGAACATCCTTTCTTTATGAACTGCTTCCATGACCTTCTGATGCAGAGGTTTCAGGAGCAGCAGAAGCTAACCCCCTCCCCGGCGCCCTCTGGCCCTTGGCAGCCCCTGACTCCACACCTGGCGGCCTCATTTACCTGTTCCAGGCCGAGTTGGAGCTCAGCTGCAGGGCCTGCCGGGCGGCCTGGAACCGGGGCAGGTCGCTGAGCACCGGGGAGCTCATGAAGCGCGGTCTGGGCCTGCGGAAGGAGCCCATCTTGTGGAACTCGATGGGCAAGCCTGGGGTGAAGCTGCGGGTCATAAGTCCAGGTGAGGGGACGGCTTCGCCTCTGGACCGGAAGGGTTCAGACCGCCCCCAGAAAGGGCTTATCCCAGGGCTGCTGCCTTCAGGCTCTCAGGTTTTCTTAAAACCACGGGTTTAGCCAACACCTGAAAAGAGAAGGCAGCTTTTATTGAGGACTCCTATGCTGAGCAGACCATCTCTTAGCAGAAGTTGGCTGGGACTTTTCAGCCAAGCTCTCCTAAAAACAACCCCAGGACCCCAATAACCCCTGTACCCTGCAGGTGCCCCATTGCAAGCTTTTGGTTTAAACAGTGTGGTCACCCCGAAGTGGGAAGGCAGTGCCAGGCTGAGGCCAGCCCTACAGACAAGTGATTGCTAAGCTGTGCTTGACCATTGGTGCCTGTGCACACCCACCCAACTCTGGGCCCCGGCTGGGTTTCTGCAGACCCCAGTGCTGTGCATCCCAAGACGAGCCATGGGCACTGCTTAGGATTTCCTAACCCGCCCGTTCCTCTTCACTCAGGCACATCCGCCACTATCCCTTACTTCCCACTCATTCATTCATTCATTCATCCCATCAGAACTGACTGACTGAGCATTTACTTTTTATTAACCACTGGGGCCGGCAAGTATTTCTAAGACCTCATCCCTGCCCTCCAGAGGCTCACAGCCTATGGAGAAGATAGCTGTCTGTGTGTGTATTCATTCAAGCAATCAATATTTATTGAGCACCTACTATGCAGCAGGCCCTCTTTCAGACACCGGAGATAGAATGGTGGCCCTGGGGACCATGGCCCCTGCCCTGTGTGCAGTTTACAACCAACAGGCACTGTTCCGTGTCCTCATTTTTACTGCCTTTCCCAGGCTTTCTGATTGTATCAACTGCTCCCCTTGCCCAGAATTCCCTTCCTTTTGCTCTCTGCTTATCCAAACCTAACTCACCTGGCAGGGCTGGGTTCAAGGGCACTGCCTGCTAAGCACAGACTTTATGGCTTCCTGGTTAATGGCAATGGCTTACTAAAGCCACTCCCAAGTTGTGACACTTTAGGCAAGCTGAGCCTAAGAGTCCTCAGCTGTCAGCACTGCCAACTTCACAGGACTGGTGAGACATGAAATGAGATTGTGTGACTTCCCCTAGAGGTTGTCTATTTCCATTCTGACCGATGGCTTTCATTTTTTTATCTTTTTACTTTCAATTTTATTTTGTATTGGTTTCAGGTACACAGCTTAGTGGTTAGACAGTCATATGCTTGACATAGTGTTTCCACTACCCAAACGGCTCTTACACATAGTTATTACAATAGTACTGACTACATTCCCTATGCTGTACAGACCCCGGGACTATTTTATCACGACCACCTCTGGACCTATCTTTCCCATCTCATTCTTTAGTCTCGATCAAGAACTTCCAGTGAGTTTTGGAGCTGCTCAGGATGAAGAACAAGCAGACACACAATGAAGGGGAGAGTCACTTTTTTCTGAGGGTGTGCAGCTTAACTCGGGGGAATTCTCACTGCCATCTGGCTCACCAGCCAACTCTGCTATGTCCCACGGACCAATGCTGCAAGACAGCTGTCAACCTTCAGGTTGAGAAGAAGGTGAAGGTCTTGCAGTCTCAGCTGTAGCGTTTGAAAAGGAGAAACCGAGGTGTCACGTCCCAGTTAAATGCTACTCTGGTCAGAAGAGAACTGAGGCCATGGGACAGGCACTGAGGCCATATCCACTCGGAGAGCCTGGGAGGGGTTGGCGGCCGTCTGTAGGCAGCAGGCGCAATGACAATGAACTTGTAAGACCAAGAGCCGAAGAAGGAACGGCTTGTCCTATAGCTGTGACATTTAAAGGAAAGCAGAGTTGCGCACCATATTCTTTTACAGCCTTCTGTCCCTTCCCTCCATTCTCAGAATGAGTCAATAATGACAAACGCGTCTCGGCGAAGGCTGGGGTGGTCATTGTCTACCTGCTCAAGTTTCAGAGGGTCTCTGTAACGCCACCAAGTGCCACCGGAATTTAGAAAGATCTAAGTAAATCAATGAATGAGGCAAGGAAGCCATCAGAATCCTTAGACTGCCAAGTTTAAGGGTTTGACTTGCCCAGCAAAGATCACACCAGAAAGAGAAAATCCATGCTGCTGCCCTTTCGAAGGGCGGGCTAAGTGCAATCCATCTCTGTAATTACAGGATAGGAACTCCTTTTATGAGAATCTTATCCTTGAGGTGCTGGAGCTGCCTCCCACTCCGTGGCAGTTCTACAGGAAAGGAGGAAGGTGAGCTGAATGAATCATTCCAGGTGTTTACCTCCCAGCTGCCTGCCTGGACAACCCCTTCTCCAGGGGGCTGTGTGGCACCGGGGATCACAGGGCTAGCTCCTGTCCCCTCCACGTCTCAGTTGGTGTCCCCCAGGCCTCCCACTGGAAGCCATGCGCGCATCCAGACAAGCCACATGGGCAGCCTCATCCACACAGATGACCCTTTTCAAATAAGGGTAATTTTCAGCCAACAGGGATGAGATAGCAGATCCCACCGCCTCCCATTGGCTGCAGAGAAACCCACAACCTGGGGCTGCTTCTGCCTCATTTTTCACCTGAAACCTGCCACCCTCAAATCCTCAAAACAACCTGAAGGCCACCATTCCGACTTCTGGGCACAGCCAACAGGCCTCCGCCAAGCACCACAGCAAGGAGGCGGCTGGCAGCATTGACAAGAGTGGCCTAAAGGGAAAAGCCGATGCCTCTCTCCACCTGCTCTGGCCCCTCAGGCACAGGCTTGTCCTGACTTAATTGTGACAAATCAGAAAGCAACAAGACAGATGGGGCCTTAGAGTGCTGTCAACCCAGGCCCCCATTTATAGGTGAAGCCCAGAGGAGCAGAGACACCTGTCCAATGTCACCAAGATAGGAGAGAGCCAGCACAGGCCAGAGCTTAAGTTCCCAGACTCCTGATCTAGGAAGTTCCCTCGCCCCACCTAGGCCATTCTGTCAACTTGAAGACAGGCTTGGGACCCGCTCATCCCTGTACCCTCAAGTGTAGCCATGCTTCTGAAGGTAAGGGTGAAGGAAAGGACAGAAACTAATGAGGCACTGACCGCCTGCCTGATGGGATGACAAAAGCAGTTGCGGAAGGTAAACTTACTCAGCCCTCACAAAACCCCATTGGAAGATCAGAGAAGTTAAGTAACCTGCCAGAAGTCACACAGCTAGTAAGTAGCAAATCAGGGACAGCTGCCCAGACTGGCCTAACATTACAGCCCATCCTACTTAGTCATGCTACCAAACTCAGCCACGAAATTAGAACTGAACCCAACTGAATCAGGGCACACTCAGATGCACCATTTCCTATCAAAATTTTCATCTCATGCCCCTGTGATAGATAAAGTGACATAAGGGACTCAATGACCACCACATCTGATGGGGGCAAAAGGAGCAGAATGAAAGAAGAAAGCTTGGACTGCCTTAGTTAGACACCCACTCCTTATGAGCTGTGTAACCAGGGGCCAATTACTTGACCTCTCTGAGCCTCTGTTTCCTCCTGCATGAAATGAGCATGCTAACAGTGACAACCTCAGGGCTGTATGAGGATAAAAGCACTTAGAACAGTGTGTAGCAAACAGCAAATGCTACATCACTGCTTGTTAAATAAATAAAATGAATTAAAATATAGCCCTAGCTGGTGTGGCCTAATGGATTGAGTGCTGGCCTGCAACCCAAAGGGTCACAGGTTCGATTCCCAGTCAGGGCACATGTCTGGGGTACTGGCCAGGTCCCCAGTTAGGGATGTTTGAGAGGCAATCACAGATTGATGTTTCTCTTCCTCTCTTTCTCCCTCCTTCCCCCTCTCTCTAAAAATAAATAAAGTCTTTTTTAAAAATTAAATGAAAATAAATTTCTAAATCTCCAAGCAAGGACATCAGTGGGACAACAACAACACTTCCTCCTGCTTAGGGTGGTGACCTCAGCAACACCTGGAAACTGCCGGGGAGCAGCCAGGTCTCTAGTCCCTCTGGTGGCCACAGTGCATTGGCACCTCGACTCCTCAGGCCAGTAACCCACGGTGGTACTGACTAACCCTTCCCGTCTGTGCTCCTCAGTTTCAGAGTCTTTCCACACATCATCATATTCTAAATATTGCTCTAACCCTATAAGGCAGATGGTGCAGGAATCCTGTCAAATTAGGAAACCAAGGTTTAAACAGGCTAAGTGATGTGGCCAAGGCAGGAAAGCTCTGGGTCCGGGAACCAGACCCAGCTGAACATCTAACCTCAAGCCTGCTGCCATGTGCACCCTGCCCAGCGATTCCCTGTTTCCCTGACCCCTGTATATTTTAAAATATTTTCACCGTGACACACACTTAAAAAGGAGTTAATACACACATAAACACATACCCCTTAAATGATGATAAAATAACTACCTGCCACCTTAAGAAATAGAACATTACCTTGGAAACCCCACGGGCTGCTGTTTTTCTGATAAGAGCAAACCTGCTTATTTATTATAAAAAGTATAAATGCTTACAGAAGTCTATAGCATGCAGAACGAAAGGCCTCCCTCTGGCCATCTACTCACATAGAAGTTCTGCCCGGAACTTTCTGAGATGACAGAGACGTTGTCTCTCTGTGCTGTCTAATATGACAGCTACAAGCCATATGTGTCTGGCTATTGAGCCCTTGAAATATGGTTTCATGGCTGAGGAATAATTCAGTTTAATTTAATTTTTTAACAGCCATACACATAGGCACAGGTAATATTTTTTTTTTAAATGGGTAATTTGCTCTTCTAACAATATTATCATGGACATCTTCCCATATCACTAATGGTTTCTTAACTATTTCATTTAGGGGATAACCATGCTTGATTTAACCAGTCCCCTACAGGTGGATATGTCAGTAGTTTCCAGTCTTTTATTACTGTAAAGCATGAGTTTATTTGCTCTTCTTAGCAACCATTGTGTGTGGTACATTCCTAGAAGGGGAACTGCTGGGTCAAAGGGCCCGGTGATTCTTAGCTCACTTCACACCCACACCCACCACAGCCCACAAAGGGCATGAGGCCTGGAGCTCAGAAGCATGAATGGTCACTGGTGACTTTGGAGTTAGACAAACCCTGGCTTCAATGCTCATTCTGTCACTCACTGACTGGGGTGGGCAAGAAAACTGGCATCCCAAAGATATACTCACTTCTTAGGCCCCCAAACCTCTGAATATTACCTTAGATAGCAAAAGATGGTACTAAGCAAAGACTCTTGAGAGGAGTTTGTCCTGGATGATGCAGGCAGGCCCATACACATAATCACTCGTATCCTGGCAAAAGGTGGGTGGAAGGAGATTAGAGATAGAAGAGGAAAAACATAAGAGATTTACAAAGAGAAGAAGGTGATGGGATTGTGGAGGCAACAGAGACTAGAGGGATGCAGCCCCAAGCCAAGGAATGGTAGCAGACAACAAAGCCAGAGGGGAAAAGAAACAGATTCTCCAATGACAGCAAGGAACTGGTGTGCTGGGGGCAGGGGGTTGTGGATTGTCCCCTAAAGCCTCTAGAGGGAATACGGCCCTATGGCACCTTGATTCTGGACTTTTGACCTCCAGAACTGTGAGAGAATAAATTGCTATTATTGTAAGCCACCCAAGTTGTGGGAATTTATTATTGTAGCCACAAGAAATGAATACACTCCCTGTGTGGCCTGGGATCACTCTAAACTCTAGTCTCTCTCTCTCTACATTTGGAAAAAAAGGGAATAGCAAGAGTTACCTTGGAGAGTTGTTGTGGTGACAAGAAAGATTGCCTACAAAGTGCCTGGCATGAGTCCTGGGATAGCGCAGAGTCTAGACACAGGTTCAGCGGAGGTTTAGGCTAAGGTGCTAAAGTCAGGCTTACTGTGTGACCCCGGCAGGTAACTTAGTAAGGGGTTGGATGACATGACTCAACTAAGGTTCAAAATTGTCCTGGTAGATGGGTAGGTACTTGATAAATGTTGCCAATTATTTATTTTTATCACTACCATCACCACTGGATTAGTCTTCCAGGGCGGTCGCAACAAAATACTGCAGACCGAAAGGCAACAAAAACATTAATTTGCTCACAGTTTCGGAGGCTAGACGCTCAAAATCAAGGTGTCAGCTGGTTTGGTTTCTTCTGAGGCCTCTTGCCTTGGCTTGCAGATGGCCAGTGCCTCCCTGTGTCCTTTCCTCTGTGCGTGAGCAACCCTGGTGTGTGTCTGTCCAAATATCCTCTTCTTATGAGGACACCAGATGATTGGATTAGGGCCTAATTTAACAACCTCGTTTTAACTTACCTCATTAAAGGCCCCATCTCTGAACACAGTCCCATTCTGAGGTGCTGGAGGCCAGGGCTCCAACATATACATTTTGGGACGATACAATTCAGCCACAACTGCCACCACCACCAACGTCATTGTTATCACCACCATCAAAATCATCTCAAAAAGTTATTTGCCTCATGTCTCGGAGTTTAAAAAAATTTGGTCGGTGCTCTCTTCTGAAGGACCAATGCAGTTAACATTTAGAGAAACGTGCCTCTCAAGTGAATTAAAAGCTAAGTTTTTGGTGCTTAAAGGGTTTGCTTCCATTATCTGGAAAGCTGGGTGCTGGATTCGTGAAGCTCTGGACAGTTACAGGGTTACCAGGCCTCCTCACTGCTCTTCTCTCCCAGGCTCACCTGGCACGGGTGTCTTTGAGAACCTCCACACTCAGGATCCAGGATGTGTTTTCTGGGGAAAAAGAAGGTGGAGTGTTACTCTCTCATACCCACTGCCCAGGTCAGGGCACAGGGTGGGGCAAAGCTGCCAGGCAGAGGCCAGCCAGCAGAAGGTGGAACTCTCAGTGGAAAATGCAAATGAATTCCACTAAGGCACCAACCCTGATGCCGAAAAGGGAAATGGGTTCATGGCACGAGTTAAAATAAAGAAGTGGGCGGCTTATAATGACTCTGAGGCTTCCAGGAAAAAGCCCTTCTGCGTGTAAATAACAAAGAAGTCAAAGAAAACTGAGCACAGTCTGATGTGACTGCCCAAAAATGAGGAAAAGCCGGTTCCCAGGGGGAAGCAGGCAGACAGCCTGTTTGACACGCTCCCCTCAGGATGCCCAGCTGGCACCCTTCCCTGGGACAGGAACACAGGGACGGAGAGCCAGTGTCCTTCAGCCCCATCGGGCCTTAGGCCCTGTCGTTTCATTCCACCAATCTACTCTCCAGCTGCAGCCAGAATTCTCTTTGTAATGGCAACAATGATGAAATGATAGCACCCCTTAATGTATTCAAATGGTGGAACAGGCACTTAACCTGCATCATCTCAGTGGTTTTACAATAACTGGAGGGAGGCTTGACCAAAAGTCTTTAATGAAACAGGTGAGCACAGAAAACACCCGAGTGCCCTGATCACATTTTATTATACACATATATATCACGTGTGTACTCCTATCTACTGAGTCAAAATGTAACACATATTTCAAACTGTATGTAGCAGTCAAAATGTGTGAAAACCTGTGTCTGATCTTCACAACCTCCAGGATGCTATTACTGTCCCCATTTCACAGAGAAAGAAATGGAGTGCCAAGTGGTTAATTTGTCTAAGGTCACACAGCTTGTGACAGGTGGTGCTGGGGCAAGAACCCAACAGTTCCGAGCTCACTATACTCACATGGCCTTGTAGCTTTAAGGCCCTCAAAGGTTCTCACATCACCCTGTAGCTTCAATGCCTTCAAAGGTTCTGCAGACCTCTTAGAATAAACCTCCAAAGCCCATCCTCATGCCCTCACTGCCCACCACTGCAGGTCAGCTCATTGCCTTCTTTCATGTCCTCCAACACCACCAGCCCTTCCCTACCCCAGGACCTTCACACATCCTGTGCTCTCTGTGTGAAATACTTTCCATGCACTTCTCCAGGTTCAAACCCCTACTTTTTATCACCTGCTCTTCACTTGTTCATGGAGTCCCTCCTTCATCCCTACCCCCGATTCAGTCACAGCACCCCCACAGAACACTCTCCTCACCTCCTTTGCTGTCCTGTAACAATTCTACCACAAACAAATAAATAAATGACTACGAAAGTATTTCTTACTGTTTCTGTGTGGCCCATGAAGGCAGAGACTGTCTATCTTGTTCTCAGATCCATCCTCAGGGCTTAGTACAGTGTAGGAATTCACAGATATTTGATGAATGAGCAAATGAACCCATTATGTGAGAGGTGCCATTGCTGGATGGGACACAGGAACTATAAATAAGTGTCACCTGAAAACACCAATGCCTAAAACTATACAGGGCTTTACCATACAGAAACATCCTGGTATTGAAATCAGATCATCCTAGGGTTAAATCCAGCCTCTATCATGTATTAGCTGGGTGACCTGGGCAAATATCCCAAACTCTCTGCATCTCAGCTTCCTCTTGTATCCAGTCAGTGTGATACTTCCCTCAACACTGTTAAGGTTAAATGAGATGACCTAGTTCATGGCCTGGCTCATAGTAGGGGCAAACAACCAAACAAACAAAATAAACCTATAGCTAGCAGTAATATTTTTATAAAACACTGTGCTCTTCACTAAATCCTCATAGGTTCCAAAAGGTGACACAGGGCCAGGGTACAGGGCAATGGCCCTCTCATGCATGGCTGGAAGGAGAGCAGTGTGGGACAGCTGTGACAAAGGGACATTTGACAAGACCTACCAAGATGACAAAAGCTATAGCCTCTGACCCAGCAATTCTTCTTCCAGGAATTTTACTCCAATTATGTCAAGGGCCTTACATAACGAGGGATTTCACGGCAGCCTTCTTCGTAACAGCAACGGGTTGGAAAGAACCTAAATGCTCAGCAACAGAGGACTGACTGGCTGATGCCCTGTGGGGTCCCATGGGCAGGAACTCTATGCCTCACCACAGAAGGCGGAAACTTCATGCATCGAGCGTTCTCCCAGGGACACTTTCAATGGAAGTGTGCTAAAAAGCTAAATGCAGAATCCTGAGGGTACACATTATGCTACCATCTATGTTAAAAAAAAGAAGATGAAAAGAGCATTTCCATATTTTATTATATGTGCATAAAATATCTTTGAAAGGACAAACCAGAAACTGCTAACCTGGGTTTCCTGCAGAAAAGGGAGCTAGCTGGGTGGCCGAAACACAGCAGGGAAGGCTTTTCTCTATAAATCTTGTATCTTTGGATTTTAGGACATGAAAATGTCTGACTTATTCAAATAAGTGGAAAACAAACAACAACAAACGCCCTCCTCTGCCCCCTAAAAAATTAAAGACAAAAATACAGATTATAGCACAGGCAGCCAAATCCAGCCCGGGCACCGTCAGCCTTCAGCCTGGTACCTTGTTTCGCTTCACTGTTAAGAAGTGGTTACATGTATACAGTCCTAAAATGACATTCTGGCCTTTTGAAGGCAATGGTGAGGCTGATGTGCCCACTACCCCCACCCCTTGCCCCTGGGGTGAAAATGAGTTTGACACCCTTGGGTTTTAGAATTTGTACAAGGTCACTCAGCTGTTTGGAGGATTTAAACCTAGTTTCTGATCCCAAGTTCAGTGCTCTATCAATTAATCCATACCTTCATTCCTCACAAGTTTATGTATTCAGCACGTATTCTACAAAGGAGCTGCCTTGTATAAGGACACATGGGCCAGAAAATACACCCTGGTAGGAAAAAAAAAGCTAAAAGGACGAACCACTTTCTGGTCTTTTTGCACCATGTAATATATACCCCAGCATCGCCAGGTGTGCATTCAGCCCCTACCTGAGTCAGGCTGGGGCACCCCTGAGGGAGGACACAAACCCACAGCCTTCAGCTGATGCTTCCACCCCCATCCGCCACATCATCTAGTCAGCCAGTCTCTTAACTAACCAGCTCTCTGCCTTAATCTCACTGTCACCCCACCACTGCGTGCTCAATCCCTCTTTGTATCGCACACACACGCCCAGATCCCCTCTTCACACCCTGCAAGCCAGCAGCACCCGGAAAATAGCTAAAAGAAAGCACACAGCCAACAGAACCCAGCGAGCCAGCCTGGGACACTGGATCTGAACTCCATACACCGGGCCTTGCCCACTGGATGGAAACCAAGTCAGAGGGAGGTTCTCAAGAGCAGCGAGGCTGCTTTGCAAATCAATTGTCTGTCATGACTGTTGTAGTCACAGTATCTATCATCAGAGGCCGCCTACCTATAATGGTCAGTGTGATGGTCAGGATGGTGCCAAGACTCTGCTGGCACCTGTCATCTCAGTTCATTGCCACCCTAAAGCAATGAGGTAGGCTTTATTATTCTCATTTTGCAGACGAAGAGACTGATGATGGGAATTAACTTACCCAAAGTCAGAAGGCTGACTGGTAAGAAGAACTCAGAGTTAAATCCTGATTCTACAGCCCCACCCCTAACCCCTCTATGAAGCAACATTCCTGTCTGTGCGCAGAGGTGAGAGCTGAACGCCACCACGGTGTCCCGTGTTGAATATCACCAACAGCTTCTTACCTTGCCCAGGCAGCAAGCGCACTCTGTCTCTTACAGGAAGGAGGCTTTGTTTCCTTGTGGCACTCACCAAGCAAGCTGAAGTCATCATGTTTGTTTACTTGTTCACTGTCTGACTATCCCTGGTTGCACGCAAGTTCCTCAAATTCAAAGACCTTGCCTGTCTCCTTCACTGTGGCATCCTGCTGTGAATGCAGCGCTGGCCACACAACAGGTATGCAGGGCATATTCTTGAACGATGGAACGAAACGGGATCCAGCTTCGCAACTCTTAGGAGACAAAAGCGGCCGGACGGACAGACACGGCTCCCAAGGAGAAAGAAAAATGTTGAGGGTCAAGTTTGGACTATGGAAAAGGTTCAACAGCAAGGATGAGACAACTTTGCCTGCACCCCACTCAAGTGCAGACAGGAGTCTGCAAGTGTGAAGGTGTGCGGGCGTAAACACCGGCGCAAACAGGATGCAAGTTCCCTTGTTTATCTCTAACAGCGTTGGCTAAATGCCTGCAGGACTCCAGGCACCAACAATTTAGACCCGTCTAGCAGTAATTATTTCATCACATCATTACCACCACTCCGGCCTGCAAACCACTGTGTAATCACCAGAAAAATCCCCTGCTTTGGTACCAGCCAAGCAAAACTGTGGGGAATAACCACACATCTTATTTACCCATCTCTACACCCCACTCGCAAGTATCGAATTTCTTGGAGTGCAAATTATTTGGGTGTGGCCCGTACACACCATCCAGGGTGCTCCTGCAGTGCCTATATCGGAGGATAAACCTAAAAGTCTAGACACAAGTAAGCAGGAGCTCGAGGACCATGATGTGAACAATTGCCATTTCTGACGTGTAACATATTCAAACCCCTGGTGGGTGACAGAGTAGTCCAAAGCTACTGTCTGGCAGCCAACATGAGTTCAACTGTGAGGAAACATACTCTAGACTAGCATGTGCTACTTATTAAAAGTGAGCTGCACTCTCTCAATTGCAGGAAGAGGGTGAAATGCTTTCCCATAAGAAAAAGAGGTGAAGGGAAGGGAAACTTCTCTCCGTGTCCTGCAGTCAGGTATAAGGGCTTTGAACAGGGGGTCAAACAGCCAAATGGGCTCTCAGATCTGATCATTTCACGGAGGTCATGGGTTCAACGCAAGTGCATTCGACACCAGAGGAAAAGGGAACATGCAGGATCTGTCCCCCAGGGGCTCAGGGCCTCGCAGGAAATAGTCAAAAGTAATGTCAGAAATGCAACTGGACACCGAGGGCTGTAACAGAAGATGGGCAGTTGAACCGAGATTGAGGCAAAAAGGTTAAATCACCTTCTCCGATTACAAGGCACAACTAATGAAAGGCCAGCTGAAAAACACAAGTTCTCCATTTTCTTATCCTGTTCTGCTGAAGAACATGGACACTGGAGCCTGGAAAAGAAATCTGGGGAAGCCAAAACAAGCTTCCACAAGTAAAGCTCAACGAACATGCTTTTCCACCTGTGACAGGCAAGGATGGGATGAACATCCATTTCAATAAATATCTGGTGAGCACCAAGATGAGCCAGATATGGTCCCGCCAAAAATGATGAAAAAAATAATAATAACTGGTTGTGATTCAAGGTACAGAAAAGGACAGGAAGGCCAAAGGCTGGGATGGCAAACATGATACTTGTTCAGGGCCAGGGGGAAGTTGAAGCAGGGAACACAGCCATGGGGAGGGGCCAAGGGTGGATTGCAATGAATGAAAAATACCATTCAAACCAAACAAAACCCATCTGATGACAAAGCTTGCCCCACAGGCTGTGAATCTGAGGCCCTTGTGTTACAGTGACCACAGGAAATCCTGCACAGCGCTGGAGAAATGAGGAGCAGAAACAACGTGAAAGAAACTGAGGCCCGCCAGAGGGAAGATGAATCCAGCCCTGAGAAAAATAAGTGATTAAACCAATCAACGAAAACTCCAAAGGCCTGCAGTGTAGCACTCACCACTAATGTCTGCAAAGTACTTTATAGTTTGCAAGTTCATGATCAAGTCACCTCATTTGATCTCCTCAATAGCTCTATGAGGCAGGCGCCATTGTTGCCCCTACTTTAGAATTGAAGAATTTCTGGATCAGAGCACATGAACTCTGGTCCCACAGCTATGGAGAGATGCACTGGGACTTGGGTCTAGAACTTCTACTTCTCCAGAATTTCAAAGAGAACAATTCCAGGCTACAGCACTTGCCAGACATCTTCTAAGTGATTCCAATATACAATCAGGCCTGAGAACGTTGGTCTAGACCAACATTCTCAACCGGATGACTGTGCTGCCCCCTTCTTATTCCAGGAGACATTCAGCTATTTCTGGAAGCATGTTGGGTTGTCATAACTGTGGGGAGTGGGGATGGATGATGCTAAAGATATCTAGTGGGTAGAGGCCAAGGACGCTGTTAAATATCCTACAACGTCAATACGCCCAAGGTCAAGAAACCTGGATTTAGAATTAATACCACCTCAGGCCCCAACCCAGAGCCACTGAATCAAGTTCTTGGCTTAACAAGATCCCAAGGTGATTCGTATGCAATTGGAGCACTGCTCTAGACCACACTTCCTTGGTCACCCCAGAATAATTTCAGAACAGAAAGGAACTTCAGTGGTAAGCCAATCTCATTATTTCGTGGACAGGAAAACTAAGACCCGGAACAACAGAGCAACTGACCCCATGTCTCACACAGCTTGGCCCCTGCAGAGCAGAAACAAGATTTCGGATCTCTATTCCCTGACCTGTGTTGTCTCTAAGAGGCCATTTGGGACCAACACCTAAATTCAACAGCTCTCTTCTCTCTGCAAAGTTGATAACTGACTTTCTGGGTGTTTGGGGGCAGTTGGAGGGGGGTGCGCTTTTGTGAAGCTCGAAAGGAAATGATTGTCCTGCTGGTCACTAATTTTTAATTAAATGATCTCAGAACACCACAAAGGAGTACCATGCTTGCCCACTGATCTTTCCTCCAGATATTTTACAATGGAAGTGACCGTGCAGCTCGCATGATCTCCGGCAGCCAGCAAAGCAGACCCAACTTCTGACAGCCAGCTGGCGACAGTTGACATGGTCACCCCCAGAGACATCTGGGGAGGGATCCCGAGCCAGTTCCAAAGCAGCATTTAGAATGAACTGGCAAGTGTAAAAGGTTTATTTACACGGAGGATTTACGCAGCTGAGGTCATGAACAGGTTGTGGCAGGGTCTGAGGCAGCTGAGTTCAGAATAACGCAGGTACATGTCACAGCCATTGCTGGATTTGTACCGCAGTCCTTGGGAAAAAGACAAAAACAAACTCTTCC
Source organism: Noctilio leporinus (assembly GCA_004026585.1). Lineage (NCBI taxonomy): Eukaryota > Metazoa > Chordata > Mammalia > Chiroptera > Noctilionidae > Noctilio > Noctilio leporinus. Next base: position 108,144 of record PVIW01000357.1, on the reverse strand, counting down.
AGGTATTCTCCCAGGCTCAGCTTAAGCTGACATACGGTCTAGTTCCTGAACAGTTGACAGAGCCCAAAGTAGTCCCTTAATCCTAGTATTTGCTAGAAACCTAACTGCTGACACAGACGCCTTCCCCAAAACACAGAACCCGGCCTGCATCAACAAGAACCAGCAAAACGGGAGAAAGTTCTGGAACCAGTGAGGAGAGAAGGAAGAAACTGAAGGTGTCACTGGCGACTGGCAAGAAGCTGAAATGGAGCCAGAATATTGGTGGGCGCGTGACAGAAATCTCCACACCTCAAAATTGAGGCAACGGAAGGGGAATGACAGCCTAGAGAGGTCAAGACGTGCTTCTATGTAATGTATGTGTGCCACATTACGGAACTGCAGATAATCGCAATAGGCTGCTTGGACAGTGGCAGGGGTAGATGTTGACCAGGTTGTCCCATAGGCCCATGATCAAAAGAAGGGGAGAGAGGGAAGGGGAGATCTTCTGGTGAGCTTCATGCTCTCCATGACCCTTCTGGACACAGCTAACCCCTGGGTGCACCAGGGCAGAGAATAGGGTCAGGCCAGTGAGGCGAGGCCTTCTCTCAGGGTCACGCCCAAAACTTGACACATTTGCCACAGCCGAATCCCATCCCCAAAGCACACGCATCACCCACCCGGGTAACATTCATGTTTTGTTTCATTTTTTTCAAAGCTCAAACACAGAATAAAGGTGAACGATTTCCATTTCAGGACACGAACAAGCCATACTCTATTCAAAAAGCTTCACCTAGGTGCCCTTAAATTTTTGACAAAGAACCTCGTTAGCTGGCTTTTGCTCTCCAGAGGCTGACAGAGCCAGCTGAATCTGCTTTTTAATGGATCCAATACATATAACATTTATTATTCTGCTACAGAAATGTAATGTTTTTAAAGGGGTGGGGGAGAGGCTGAGAATGTCCTCTACACATTTGAAAAATAGGAAAAGCCTCCAAAGTCCCAGAATATGTTACAGCTGGAACAATCCAGGGTTTAAAAAAAAAAAAGAGAAGTCAAATTTAATAGACTGTTTAAATTCCTAGTTGATGGTAATTAGAGAGCAAACAGTATTTCTTTAAACCCTGCTAGACAGAACTAAATCCAATTTAGGTAATCACTCACCTCTGCTTTCTCTCTCTCTCTGCCTCCCTCCCACCCTCTCTCTCCCCTAAATAAAATGCAAGGATTGATCTACAAAAGCCATAAACTGGCAAAGCATAAAAAAGAATATTTAAAGAGAATATTTAAAGACGATTTAAAGGACAAAGTCCAAGTAAAATGAAAACAGGGCTCAGGGGCTCCCTCATTTATATCAGCTCTAACCTGAGGATTCTAACCAGGCATCACCACAACAGAATGCATGCTAAGGGAGGTCAAGGTTCTTCCTGCCTGGCTCTTCTCCTCTGGGCACCTCGACTGGCACACCAGGCCCATCGTCAGCTCTTGCTCTGCAATGTGACAGCCATCCCCTGCCAGGTCACACCACCTACAGCACCTTTCTCCTTCTTCCACAGGATAACTACTCTCACCATTACCCAGAATGTCCCTTCAGTTCCTCCACTGTTCACCCACCGCTTGTCCCATCCCATCACTTCAGAGTTCCTGTACTGCTCAGGTATCAACTTTCCATCCTGAAGCTTCCACGTGAACCATTAGGCCCTTCTTGAATACTTGACCCTGGGTTCTTCATGGAAGGCCCTCAAGGTTGGATATCAAAATGCACTGGAAGAACAAGGACCTTAAGTTAAGGGCTATGTCACATCAGGAAAGAAAAGGGCCTCTCTACGCCTTCATTTTCACATCCTAAAGCAGAGAATAGACTACCTACCTGCCCAGGTTGTTGGAAAGCACAAATAACATCATCATGGTTGTATCTGGCTCCCAGTATTTGCCTAATACATAAGTTGGCTCATTTAACTGTACAAGTTCAAAGCAAATCTTAGCTCCCCAGCCTTTAACAAAAACGTGAATTAACTCAAGATCTCCTCTAATGCGCCATCATCACTATGCATTTTCTATGCTCCCATCCTCCCTTTTGGCTCCAAGTGGAATCCTCCCCTTGTAAAGAGGGTAATACTCTCTCTCTGTTTCCAAATTCTTAACCCCATCCCCCATAAAAAGCTCACAAAATATTTGATTCCCAAATTTCAGCAAACCAAGATACTAAATCACACCAACTTGTTAGCAAATGACAATTTCTATAAGCATTGCTTTCAACAAGCATTTGCATTCTGCATACACAGAGGCCACTCTAGGGAACAAACTTTTAATGACAGGTGTTAAACACAGTAGGGAACTTTCAGAGGGGCTCAAACTCTATCTCTCAAATAAATTCTGTATTGATCTAGCTCTGCAAAAAAAAAAAAAAGGAGTGCCCTGGCTGGTAGCACAGTGGATAAGGCACCAGCCTGCGAACCCAAAGGTCGTAGGTTCGATTCCCCAGCCAGGGCAACATAACCAGGTTGCAAACCAGGTCTCCAGGCAGGTCTGTGGCTGGAGGCAGGTGAAAAGCAACCATACATTGATGTGTCTCTCTCCCTCTCTGCCTCTCTCCCTTCCTCTCTTTCTAAAAATAATGAAATTAAAAAAAAAAAAAAAAAGGAGTAAGGTTGCAATTCAAGAAAGAATTTGGTATCTTGTACCTTGTCCCGGGGCATTACAAATGGGATGACCACAGGGAAATAAATATATACATGTGTACCATAAACCCTTAGGCTAGAGAAATAATTAAAATATCCCCAAAGTCCTTACAAAACTCAATTTTCTATTGCTAAATGGTTCCAACATTGCACCTACATCATCCATGAACAAAGAGGATTATGATTTAGGTCTGTATGACCAGCAGGAAATGTTCACATAGCAGTTTAACAAGGTTCTAAAGACCAGATTAGGATTCTTTTCCCCCAATAATTGAGCCAGTCTGTGTAGCATGTGACAAAGGAAGGAAAGAAGGAGCCACCTGGTTAATCAATTATAATCTAATCAACAACACAGGAACCCAAGGGAAAGGCATCCCTAGACCTGGTCAGCACTACAAATCTAGAGTAACCGGTCTAGAACACATGCTCAGTTCCAACCTACATGTGAGGCCTTGGACCTTTTTTCCAACAGGGAAACATTTTTGTAATGTTTAAACACAGACCATTATCGAAATCTTACCCACTGAAAAAAAAAAAATCAATTCATGACCCTCTGGACCTGAAAAAAGGGTGGTCACCTCACTGAGAAACAAGCTAGTCTACACTGAGCCCTTGAGAAATTAGCCACTTGGGCTAATTTATATCTACTGCCTTCCTTATTTACACCATTAATGGTTCTGGCCGTTAGAAGCATCGATAAAAGACTGCAAGGACAAGGGCTGCGCTTGGAAAAACGGAAGACGACTTTGTGAATTGACCAGGTATTGTTTCCCTGTTGGCTCCATTCTTCGCTCTGCACAGCACCCGAGGTCAGATGCGAGGGCTCATCCTGCTACCAGAGACAGGCCCGCCAGGATCCACACAGAAGCGAGGCAGCTCAGTCGCACCAGGAACCTCACACTACAAGCTAAACTTGAACGTGGCTAAATTAGTTTCTGCAAGCGTCGTTTCCCCTCCTGACTCACTTGCGGCTGCATGTTATCAATAGAGCCTCTCACCCTAGAACTATTTACCAGAGCGTAGCAATGTGACATTTTGCAGCATTTAGGTCAATGAAATGTCAAGTCGGCTACACGGGGTGGTCAGGATCACCAAAAGGAGGTCAGAAAGGGTAGTCTTCAAGACTTGATCAGGAAGCACCGTTTGGTGAGGGGCGGAAGGCATTCATTCGATGGGGACAATATGGACCCTTGGCTTCCTTGACGGCTTTGGTCCTTTGCATGAGTCCTTTGCAGGCTCGTGTGTCATCTGGTCCAGAACTGCACCTCGGCAGGGAAGACTGAAAACTCCATGCTGAGTTTGTTCTGCTCGGGTCTCCGGAGCAGACACGACGCTGAGCAGCCGTGAGGAAGCCGTCGGTCTTGCAGGGCACGTCGCAGTAATTGAAACCTTGCGTACCGCAGGATTGCAGGGGCATCTATAAATACTCGCTGCCTCACTGCTGACGAACAAAACGCAGGCTCCCGGCACCAAGGGGGAAGAGACGGCGGCATGTGACCGTGGGCAGGGACCCGGTAGAACAGGGGAAAACCCTACTGCCAACCAGGGAGACACCCGAGAACTAGCCTCTGAAGCCCAACTTGCGAGTACACAACCAGCTCTGACCCCGGGCGGCCACTCCTAGGGAGAAGGCGGAGGTGGGGAGAGGGTCGGCTGGCCGCAGACTGGGGCTCCAGAGCGCCCTCTGTGCGCTGTGAACACGCAGTGCGCGCCGGAGGCGCGCTGGGCAAGTTTCGCCAAATGGAGGGCGGGCGGGAAAGATGAAGCGAAAGGGGATGCCGCTGGCGCCGGGTGCTGCCCGCCCCAGCCCGGTCGCCCGAGAGCTGCGCCCCGGCCCCGTCGGCGCAGGTCCAGCGACGAAGCGGCTGCTTCCCTGCTCTAATCTCCCACGCCTCCCTCCGGAAAAAAGGGGACGGCAGGAAAAGATAGGCTGTTTCGGGGCTGCCCCACAGGCCGACGGAGAATGAGAGAGACAAACAAGTCAACTTTCCTTTTCGGTCCACTGATTCAGCCTGGGTCCCCCCCATCGGCGGCATCCCCCATCCCAGCCCACAACGGTGCCTCGCCCACCGCAAGTCGCTGGCGCGGGGCGCGCCTCCCCCCTCCCCACCAGGGGTTCTCGAGTCCAGTCCCCTGCAGTGTCCCGATACTCAACCTCACGGGGGTCCCTGGCCGGTTGGTTCCAAAGGTGACGCTTTCCCCCAGTCCCGTTTCCCCATGCTTCATCGGATCGTGCCCGGAAAGTCCAGCGATTTTGTTTTTAATCCTGTGCCACTGCTGAGCCGACGACTCTGCCCCTCCCGGAGACTTCCCCACTCACACCCTCGGGGTCCCGGGAGTGAGTCACTTCTGGCCGAGCACACCCGCCGCTCACCTCCTCCCCAGATTCCGCGAGCCCAGGGAAAAGTTTCCTGTCTTCGCAAGAAAGTTTTCTCACCCCAGAGCAACCAGAGACGTGGATGGCTGTCCCGCGCGCTCTGCACAGCTCTCCTCCCAGCGCTGTTCTGCGCGGTCCGTCCAGCCTCAAGTCCTCTCTCTCCAGCGCGAGTCAACAAACCAGGCAGCGGCGGAGCTCCCAGAGCCGGGCTGGTGACACGTTTCCCTCCTCTCGCAGCCTACGGCCTCCTCCACCCCCGCCGCCTCCTCCTCCCACTTTTCCTGTCCCGGGTTCAGCGCTTCAGTTTCTCTCCAAGGGCTCCCACCGCCCTCCATCCCACTCCTCCCCAGTGGCAACTTGCACCCGCTAGGGAGGGGAGAGCCGGGGAAAGGGGGCGCCTGCACTCACATCCAGTGCAACAATTTCAGGAAATCCAACTCTAACTTGAAAAGCCCGGGGAGGATGCAACAGGTCAAGGGAGCTCGGTGCTGCATTTCCCTCACACAAGATGAGACCCCCACCCCCACTCCCACCTCCCACGACGGGATCTCCTCCCCAAGCCCCCGTAACAGGAAACACTACCAAGAAGTCCAGGGGTGATTCTAAGGCGCACTAGAGAACCACGGCCTGGCACCTCTGTTGTTTTAAAGAACAGCCCCCAGGCCCATCCCAGAAGTTGTTCTAGTGCACGCATGCACAAATAATTTTAGTGAGGTCTCTCTTAGATTTGCAAACCTCTTTTAAAGCTTCCAAATTCTCAGCTGAAGGTTTCGTAAATTGGGCGGTCCTTTGGAGTTTGCAAACAACAGAAAGTCAACCAATCCCCCAATTAAAAAACAATGTAAAATTCTTTTCAAAACTTTTTCTTGCAGGTGTTAAGAATTTGATGCAGCTGTTTTCAGGACTTGCATAATTTCACCCTATGGTTGAGCAGGAAATACTTTTCAAATGCTGCCGGCTTACACATCACACTTAGGCTTTGAAACCACAGTGACATTTGCTAAAGAAAAGATGTATCTTTTTTAAGTCAAAGCAGAAAAAAAAAATGCTAATTTTTATCACTGTGATCTTAAAAAAAAAAAAAAAAAATACAATGAGAGCGTTGCTGGTCAAGGTGTGTCCAAAGGGGAGAAGGAATTGATGAAGCTCTGGGTGCCCCACTTGTCCAGTCACATCAGTGAAAGTTAAAGCTCAGTACAAACTCCAGGATGATGGAAAGACTTGAAGTCTTATTTTAAGTATCACATACAGTGCAAGGAACTTGACCCTTGGCACCTGCTGGGAAAAGAAAAGCCGGGGAGGGGAATTGAGCTAGGTCTTCAAGGCTTAATGGCCAAAACATGACACCAGAAGGTCCAGGTTCTTGTCCCACCTCCTCTTACTAGCTGCCGGTTAAGAACCATGTTACTTAATTTTGCTATCCTTCAGTTTGCAGTCATGGAATTGGATCAATGCAGTAGCCAAGAGGTTCTATGAGGATTTAATGAATTCCTACAGAGAAAGTGCTTAGAATCACTGCTGGGATTCAACAGATATTATTATTACTATAATTAATCCACAGGGCTAGGAAGACCAGCTAGATGTGTATCAAATGCATATTGTTTGATCACCACGGTGTCCACATTTTAAAAAATAATTGCTCCCATGTAGAAATCAGAAAACTTCACGCAGAACTATAGGTTTATAGCTTGCCTGAAAAAAATCTGGAAAACCTGGCATTGACCATGCTGCAGGCCCCGCACAGTCACAATTAGTTAAAACTGAAGCACTTCCCTCCCCTGTAGACTGGGCATTCAGTTTCCAGTTTGCAAACCCAGTCACTCCCTATGCCCTCCCTCTCTTGTTCCCACCCTGTTCACCCATTTCCCTGCCACCCCGACTCAGCTACAGAAGGGAAGCTGGCACCTCTCAGGAGGGGCCAGAGGTATGAGGAAGCAGAAATTATGCTACAGGATGGCATATGGGTTCGCCCCATTTTTCTGCCCAGCTCCATGGCAACAAGGTTTTTTTAACCAAAATTTGCTTGGATTCACATAATTTGAACAATACTGAAGTAAAAGAAGCTATGGCATGGAAATGGAGTCCAGGGGGCATCAAGACAGGGAGAAGAAGCAGAGACCCTTTCTAGGGGCTGTCCTGGGGTCAAAACCACCGTCCGCTTCCTATGCTTCAAGAGGCCTGTTCTTCTGTTTTTCCTTTGTTCCCATAACAATGCCTGCCCACTCCATCCCCCATCCGCATTTCTATCCCCAAAGCCTTACCAAACTGAGTTCAGGAAGGGTTAGGTGCTTTGTCCAAAGTTACACGCAGACAGGAAAGGACAGGGCAGGGATTCCTGATGCCAATTCAGTGCTCTTGAACCCCACTATACTCCCTCTTGATCTGATGAACTACTTCCATCTCGGAATAATAGCGAAAATCACTTCAGCTTTACAGAATCGTAGCATCTGATCTATGACAGGTAGGAAATAAATGTCTGGTGAATTAAGGTGTTCAAGGTCTGATCTCCAGGAAGGGCCTCCTTCCATGATACTCCAACATCTCATATCCTGTCAGAAAAGTGTTCCAATGAAGGAAACACCATACCTTTTCATAGGTTACCTCCTCTATATAGATGGGAAAACGGAGACCTCGACAAAGCCTTTGCTGGTGCCTGGTACAGAGGCCCTGAGGAGTACAAGGAGGTTCCCCAGGCCTATGCAGTGTTAAAACACAGTATTTCAGGTCCTAAGAGCTCCAGTCATAAAATAAGTTAATGTAGTTACTCATGAGAAATACTAATCTAAATATAGAACTTGCATAAGCTCTCAACATACATCAACAGTATCGCACCATCCATAAAAACAGGACCATGTGAGAGATCAGCTCAGCATCTGATCTAACACCAGGGTGTAAAATCAGTGACCTTTGGTACAACAGGAAAACTTAATACATAAATGAAAACTGGGTTACCTTCCTTTTGCTCCCTGTTTAACTTACGCAGCAGAAACACTGAGAACCTTGAGGTTTGTTTATTTGGAAGAATTTGGAGGATACAAAAACAACAGAGTTTTCATTCTTAAAAAAAAAAAAAAAGACTTCTACTACTTTTAGAAGGAGAGGGAGAGAAACATCAATGTATGGTTGCCTTTTGTGTGCCTCTAGCTGGGGACCTGGCTGGAGACCTGGCCTGCAACCTAGGCACTTGCCGTGACTGGGAATCAAACCGGTGACCCTTTGGTTCACAGGCTGGTGCTCAGTCAGTCCACCAAGCCACACCAGCCAGGGCTTCATCCTTTTCTTGATAATAATGGGATATTTCTGGTGTGTTGGTTTTTACCCCGACTCCATTTTTTTTGTCTTTAACATTGGGAATTATCTGTCATTCACTCTAAAGGGGCTGGTATTTCATTTGCTCTGACTACATTTTGAGAATTACTTGAATGAGCAAATCTTAAAGGTGAAAAGAATTTCAGCAACCTGACACAAATTTCCCTTGGATTATCCAGATTTCAATTATCCCTTTCCACAATCCTAAATCAGTCAGTTGGCTGACAAATACCGACCAACTGGTCACTTGCTGGTGTCAAGTACTGGAAGTGCCACAGTGAGCCAGAAACACAAAGTCTCCACTGTCAATAGGCAGAAGGAAAACATAAACATGGAAACAAACACATAAAGGAGATCATTGGCAGTACTGGTCTGTGCTGTGACCAGGACAAAGTAGAATGCTAGAGTGACTGGAGGGAAGAGGAAAAGGGATTTCTTTAAAGTCATCAGGATAGTTTTTCAGAGAAGAGAACTTTAGAGTTGAGATTTAAATAAAAGAAAAGAGGCATTCCTTTGTGTGAGAAATGTGCTCACCCAATTCGTAAAACAAATGGGCGATGTGGCCAGGAGTATTGCAAAAGCCAGGCATTTATTTGTGTTCTTGCAAGAGCGGGTGCCAGGTGGCATCTGGTGGGCAGGCACACCAAAGTGGGAGAGACGCCCAAATTTATCCCTGATTTGATAAGTCCCTCCCCCATTTCCTCATTGGCTGAGTGCTTTGAAGTCACAATCTGGCACCATCATGTGTAAAGAGATGATTGGGACAGTTTAGACCTTAGCATGGGCACCAATGTGGTGTGGCCATCCCTCCTTTCCATTGTTCTTGGACCTACAGTGACTAGCTTAGTCATGTCCTCACTTTGTTAATCCTCTTAACTCAGAGACCTCCCGGCTTGTTTGTAGTCTGACTCAGCCTTAAATCATTCCCTAAGGTGGTATAGTCCAGTTTGAGAGTCACCTTTTTCCTTATTCCATACACGTTGGAACAGAAGTGCATTCCAAACAGAATAAATGACCAGTACAGAGAAGCCTTGAGTTAAGAAGCAGCTTGATAAACTAGAAGGGAAAAAAGAAGATGAGGAGTGGGGTGGAGGTGAAGATAGTGAACAGGTGGAGAAGGGAACTTGAAATGAGATCCAAGGAATAGATCCAAGGAGATGAGATTAGGATCAGATCATACAAGACCTGGTAAGTCATGGTAGATGTTTGGTTACAGTGGGAAATAACCAGAAGGTTTTAGGTAGGAAGTAACATGACTGATTTCTGGATTAGAAAGATCCCTCTGGCTGATATGTGGTGGCTGAACTAAAAAAGGGCAAAAGTGAGGGCTTGTAGTTCTTTTAAGGAGGGAGCCACAGCAAACAAAGGAAGAAATGATGATGCTTGGATGAGGCTTGCAGCAATTATAGTTGTAGAACTTTATACAGCTAGAAATGATGGGGCTTTCTGATGGGTTGCATGTGTGAGGAAAGGATAGGGGGTCATGTGTGATGCTTCCTTTGATCGTTCGAACAATGGTATGTACGGAGGTGTCGTTTACTGGGTTGGGAAAGACAGGGTGGGAAGTGAAATTAGAAGAATCAATAGCTCTGCTTTAGCTATGTTGAGTCTGCAATGCCTGGTTGAGAGCCAAGGAGAGACATGTCAAATAAACATTTGAATATGAGATGACATTGAGGTGAGAGTTTCAGACCTCTCCACCCTCGTGTGTGTGTGTGTGTGTGTGTGTGTATGCATTGAAAACCAAGGCAGTAGGTGAGATGCCTTGGAGAGAAGTGTGAATGGAGGAGAGATATCAGGAAGAATAGAAGAGTCTAGTAAAAGAAAAGAACTGATAGAGGAATAAAAAGCAGCAAGTTGCTAATGAGACCAGGAAATCCAAGAGGAGGGATGGGGTATAGAAACTGAAAGGCGGTCAGAGAAGGAAAGATTGGTCAAGTATATCCCGTGACATCAGAAGTTCAAGCAAAATGAGAATTAACTTTTCTTTGGCAAAATGTGGGTCATTGGTGACCTTGATAGAGATCCTTTCAGTAAAGTGGTGCCAGAGGAAATCCCATCAGAGTGGGCTGAGGAGAGAAAGAGAGCTGAAGAAATAGAGACAGGGGACACTAACAACTCTTTCAAGAGTTACTATAAAGGAAAGCAGAGAAATGAGGCTATACATGGAGAGAATCAAAAAAAAAAAAAAAAAAAAGTCTGTTGATTTGATGACTTGACAGATTCTTTTTAATTGAGTGATTCATTGAGGTATGTTTTGAAGGCTGGTTGGAATTATCCAATAGAGAAGGAACTTGATTTATGTACCATACTCAGTTGGTAGGAGGAAGGAAAGGAAATAAATGATGCTCTCTGGAATACATTCTTCAAATGTGGCACATTGGAACAGGTTTGTTGTTTGGTTTTTATTTTTTTTTTTTAATGCAGTATATTGACCTGCTGATAAATAAATATAAATAAATGAATTGTCCTATTGAGGCAATGGTGAAACAATGGTGGAGGAACCAGTGTGAAAGTAAGATACTGACACGTCCAGGGAAGGTTCTCACACCAGGGCTTCTGCATTACACAGCTGCAGGGAACATTGGTCACCTGAACTACAGGGTGAATGGAGTCTCCTAGAGTTCGGCAACACAGTGGACTTGACCTGAAGATACTCTGGACTAGCTCCTCCACCAGCCAACCACTGGTGCAGATCCATCTCCAAACTTTCTCCAGTGATAGGAATCTAGCTATAAGCACCCACAGATGCTGACATTGTATTGCCCAGTTCATCCCTCAGAAGGCCCTGCATCCAGATGATGGATGACATTCATGGCAAACCAGGTATCCCTGTTTTTGTGTCTCAGTGGAAGATCAGCACACAATCCATCTCCACACCTAAGGCAGGACTAAATGGGAAATATTCCAAAGAAATACTCAAAGTTGTTCCAAAGAAACTTTTTTCACTTGCCTTCATCACTGGAGCAGACATTTGGGAATGCCTGACCAGATGACACCCCGTTCTTGGGGAACCATCACACACCTCAGCCTCTATAGGATGGGAAACAGATCATCCTGTGACTTGTGACAGGTGACCAATCCTGGCTGTCATCAGATAGCCCTTTATGAACTGAAACTAAGGGACCTGGTGACCGTGCATGTTGGCCTGACTCCTGGCCTCATGCCTCCCCCCACAGGAGCTCGCTCAGTGTGCTCCTGGCTTCCTGGTAGCACAAGAAGTCACAGCTCACCATTCCCCTTCATCCCCTAGGTGGTCATTGCCACATGGCCTTTTTCATTTTTATTTCACTCTTATCTGTCACCTAGCCCTTCCCCATTCTCTAAAAACTCCTGTTGTATGTGCTCTGCAACTCACAGTTCAGCAGCAGCAAAATACCCTACAGCTTCACCTGATTTTTTTTTTTTCCCTGAACACTTCGTTAGCCTTCATGCCTTAACTCAATGGTTCTCACACCTCTAGGGCTGAGGGTACTCTTAAAAGTGACCAGGGACACCAAAGAGCTTTTGTTTATGTAGGTTATATCTATCAATACTTACTGGATTTGAAAGTAACCATTAAAATTAACTTCTTCATTTAAAAATAACTATAATAAAATGATCACAACATATTTTCTGAAAAAAATAACTACGTATGTTTCGAAGTTATGGGAAGAATGACACTGTTTTACATTTCTGCAACTCTCTTTAATTTCTGGCTTAATAGAAGACAGCTGTACTCTCCCCTCCGCTTCTGTGTTCAATCTGTTGTGTTATCACACATCGTGTGGCCTCTGGAAAATTCCACTGTACATTTATGAGAGAATGGGAATGAAAGGCAAAAAAATATCCTCGGATACCATGAAAATTGTTTGGGATATGTGGGTCTCTGGCAGGTTTCAGAGACTCCTTAGGGTTCCCAAACCGTACTTGGAGAATCACCGTTCTCAGTGGCCTCTTGTTTACTGCCCCTCCCACCAAATCTTCTCAGATGGTGGCAGTTTCTCTCCAACGCTCCTATATCATTGGACTGTGAAGAAGAGTGGTTGTTTTCCTTTCTTCTGTGTCATTTCAAGACCACAGCTCCTGCCTAGAAATCCCCATCAAAACACCAGGCTAGGCTTCTCATGTCTCCTAGTTGTGGTCATTGCAGACTCTTGGGTTAGCCCCTTTTTTCCTGGAAGCTTTAATGCCTGGTTCATGGTCACTCTCTTGGCTACTGCTCCTGTCATCATTCTTGGTAACTTCAGCATCCATAGAAAGACTCCCACTCAACATCCTGGCACCTCAGTTCCTTGACCTCTGTCCCAGTGACCTTGACTGCCACACTCAGGATGGCTTTTCACTCTCTCATGGTCAGCTTTGACCTTGTCGTTTCCTATCGCCACCCTATCCACTCTCTGACTTTCCGGTTCACTCCTTCCAGGACTCTGACTCCCCTAATTCTTCAACTTCCTGAGATACACTGCCTTTTTATGGCCTCTCGGTCCTTCATATCCTCACCTCTCTCTTCAGCCAGAGTAGACTCCACTATTATGTAAACTTCCCTGTATACATCCAGGACTTCCTTCCTCACTTCACTGTATTTGCTTTGCTAAGTCAAAGTTGTTCAGTCTGGCCCTGGCTGGTAGCACAGTGGGTAAGGCACCGGCCTGCAAACCCAAAGGTCGCAGGTTCGATTCCCCAGCCAGGGCACATAACCAGATTGCAAACCAGGTCTCCAGTCAGGTCTGTGGCTGGAGGCCGGTGAAAGGCAACCATACACTGATGTCTCTCCCCTCTCTGCCTCTCTCCCTTCCCCTCTTTCTAGAAATAATGAAATAAAATCTTAAAAAAAAAAAAAAAAGTTGTTCCGTCCGAACGTCCTACTCAGTGCCTGCGTGGGTCTAAACACCGCCCAAGAAATGCACACAATCACGCTGCTCTTCTCCTTCATCAAATATACGTCTCTACTCGACTCACTCTCCCACTGGCTCCCACATGCTGAAACCTTCTCCCACATCCTCACTCTCACCCGAGACACTTCCTGCCTTCTTTTCGGGAGAAATAGGAACGGCTAGTAAAAATGTCCTGATGGTATTGACTAAATGTTGACGGGTCCCTCCCCCAATTCATATGTTGAGCCCTTAGTCCCCAGGGGAGCTTTAAAGTGGGAGCTTTGAGAGCTAATTAGGGTTAGATGAGGTCATACGAGGGTGGGTCATTCAGATGGGATAAGTGCCCCTTTAAAAAGGGAGACACATGGTCTCTCTCTCTCTCTCTCTCTCTCTCTCTCTCACGCACACACACACACACACACACACACAAATGTGGACTCTATAATAACAATTACAACTGACTTTAACTTGAATTGCAGACATACAAAGGGCTGACATCATGCCAGGTGTTTTACAAGCACGATCTCACTCCTCAGACAACACCGCAACATGCATGCTATTATTATCCCCATTTTGCAGATGAAGAAACTGAGGCTCAGATCAATGGTGTAGTCCTTTCCCAAGGTGACCCAGCGCTTCAGAGGGAGAAATCACCACACGTTACAGGGTTTTATTTCTCATTTTAAGTGCTTGCCAATTTTTAGTCATCGTGGCCTCCCAATTTAAGAAAAGGAAGTTGCAGAGCTATTTGGGGGAAGGTAAATATTCTCACCCAAAGCACCAACTAAAGGGAAGCTTCCTGCTGGATGTGGGAAATGAGGAGAATTCTGCAGGTATAAAGTGGGCGGAGCAAAGAAGCCCTGTCCCGTAGTACAACAGTACCTGGCAGTGCCCAAGTGTCCCCCTAGTTAAGCGGAACCAAGCCAGCATGGCAATGGTTGCCTTTCACAAAGAACTCTCTGTTTGTTCTCCAGTGTTAACTGGGACAGTTCTGGTCTGACGAGAACACAGAACAGCCTCTCACGCAACACCTGTTTCACTTCTGATAAACTTACAAACATGACACTCATGTTACTAGAGTGTGGGTATTTCAGCATGGCTTTTGTCCATGAAGCCTGGCTTCGACCTCCTAGATGGACATTTCTTAAACTGGTCTCCAAGGAAGTGGTAATACCACAGGATGTGGTTAGTCTTACTGGGAAAAGGTTCCTTCGTCAAATAATTTCTGGAAATATTGCGTGCACTAGCATAATATGCATTCATCTAATAAGAACTTGGAGATGGTCTACAGGAGAGAAACATTCAATAATTCCATTTCTTCCCATGGAATACTATCAACAGTTTAGAATCCAGTGTCCCACAGACTACACATGGGGAAATGCTGTCCTAGACAGAATAATTGCATGTTGGTCAAACTTGCTTTGGAAAGGGCCCCGGACTGAAGAAGATCAAGGGGAAATCTTAATTGAGTCTACTCAGTAGACTGTGCTTTCTGCTTTTTAATTTCTTGGATGACTAATCTACTGATAGGATCCTCATTTTACTGGGAAAAAAAATATCCCTGCTCACTTTCCACCGCAGACACAAAATGAGGAACCTTGAACAATGACTCCCCTTGATCTGCCCAAGCACCTTATCCGGGCTGGGAAAACGAATCAGAACCAGCCATGAGAAGGGATGGTAAAGTGGACTATGGGTATGATTTGAGGACAGCTGACAGTGCACTAGCATAAGCAGGGCACACAGGATCCAGGTCCCAGGCTGGGCTTCCAGCAGACAGTGACTCCTTCAACTCCTACAGCCTACCTGGGATGAGTCACTGACTTGCCCCTTAGGGGAAGACCCAGAACCCTGCACTGTGCCTCCATGGGGTAGACACTCAATAAATCTTTATTAAAGGAAGGAAGGGTGGGAGGAAGGAAACAAATTGAGGTTTAGAGATGTTAACTTGCCCAACATCACGCCTCTAGCAAGGAGAGCTGAGCTCTTCCACACCTTGCCAAGCTGCCAAGATTTTGGTAACTTCTAGGAGCTGGCTTGAGACTCGGGCCACATTTGCTCCATACATTAGCTTTGGCATTATTTTAGCTTGTGCAATTGCTGTGTTTATCCAGCACTTTTTTTTTTTTTTTTTTTCAGAATGCCTGAAAATAAGAGCTAAAGTTGATTGGGTACTTCCTATGTTCCACGAACTACACTGAGAACTTGACACAGCTCATTCCCCATGGCCATTCTGAGAAATAGGTACAACCCCAACCCCACTTAACGGATGAGGAAACTGAGGACCTGAGAGATTAGCTGACAGCCCCTAATGAAGTGGTGGAGTCAGGATTTGAACTGATGTCGTTTGACCCCAAAACTCCTGCTCTGAAGCTTTTTCACTAAATCCATTCCTTCTGCCTAATGACAGACATCCTGAGAGAAGGAAAAGACAGAAGCCAAGTACAACATGCAGCTGGGTAATATATTTATTCTACTGGTTTACCCAGTAAAAATGTTTACATTATTCTAAGCACATCACAAATATCAACTATTATAATGCCCTTAATACCGCAAAACAGCACCATGACACTGGTTCGATTATTATGTCTATTTTTCACTTGAGGCACAGAGAGTTAAGTAGTCTGCCCAAAGTCACACAGCAAGTGACAGAGCAGGATTCCTGAGCAAGCAGTCTGGCTTAACCACCTCAGAAAACAAGGAGGCACCTCATTTAAGAGTGAAGTCCCCTCCCAAGACCTGCTGCTAAAACGGTCTGGAAGAGGACTGCAGAGCCATCTGCCCTGGAAGTGCAAGGGGCCAGGAGCTTGAATTACTTAATCACTCTCCAATTTAGATTTCCTTGCTGAATGGGCTCCTGTTCTTCCTCCTTGAAATTAATAGCCAATTGTTAGTTTGCATTCTTGTGGGAGGGGTGCCCCCCAACCCCAGCCCCCTGTTTCTAGAAGAGGAAGCTCTCAGTCAGCGTCAGGCAGGTAAATGGGACCAAATCCCTTTGTCAAGCCAGCTGAGCGAGCAGAGACAGGTCAATTCTTGCTCGTTCCTGCGGACCCTTCCTTCCCTCCTCAGGAAACCTGCTGTGCAGTGGATTCACAGCTTTTCTGCACCTCTGAAGGAGAGGATCAGAGGAAGGAAAGGAGGGGAAAAAAGATGAGTCGGGGTTTTTCATTAGGGGGAGGGGCAGAAGGTCTAAGGAAGCGGTGAGAATCTGCAACCACAGCCTTTGGAGAAATGATGTTGAACCATTCACAGGATCTCCTTGTTTCCTTCCCAAGGGTAATGTGTCCAACCATGAACAGCCAACACCTTTGCATTTCTGCGCAAGCTGGATTTTCAAGAGGAAGGTGGGGAGAAAGCATGTCAACACTTTGGTGCTCAAAGTAGAGGCAAGGAACCCCTAAAAGGGATGGGAGGGATCTGTGACCTTAAAAAATGTGCATCTCAGCGAGACCGAGTCATGAGGAGAACGTGCCATTCCCATCGCCACTGAATCCTGCTCTGCCCACCCCGTCCTCGCTCACACACATCTCGTGGGGAAAGTTCTCTATGCAGACTCCAGCTGGGGCCCGTTGTCTTCTGCAAGGAAGGGGTCTCTAGTGTCTTCCCACCTGCTTCCCCCCACCCCTGCTTTGGTGCTAACAGAACGTCTCTCTTGCTCGCTCGCCCTCTCTGTCACCCTGTCTTTCTTTCTCTTATTTTCCTTGTAAGATACTACCCACTCATTCCTGCTTCAGCCCGTGAGTTTGGACAGGGTCAAGGAAAGCACTCTTATATTTACTAACATTCCAGACATGCCAGGGACCTCTCAGGTCATTTTGTCCACTTCTCTACCTCATGCTGCAATCCTCTCCAGCACTCCCTTCTGAAGTGGGCAGCTGGCTTCCGCCAGAACCCTTTGAAGGAAGAGGTGGTCGCAGCCTCTCAAAGAAGCCATTTCATGTTGGAAAGCCCGTAGCCAGCTAGAACCTCAAATCTGCCACTCTGAAATGTCCACGAAGGAGAAACAATGGAATTGTGTTAGATGACACTTTGGGAAATTGTGCAGAAGTTCAAGGAGAAGGGGAAGCTTACGTCTTTGCTTCATTTTTAAATAGACATATCTTTATGTAAAAGAACAAGTATGATGCTTACTTTTATCCATTGTAAGAGGGTGCCCAGACAGCTGAGAAAACATCACGTCTGGCTGGGTCTGGGAAGATGTTTCTGGAAGAGAGAATAAGCCTTTGAATTGGTACACTGAGTAAAGGTGCCCTGCCCCAATGCGGGTAGGCATCATCCCATGCATTGAAGGTACGAATAGAACAACAACCAAAAAAAAAAAAAAAAAGCAGAGAAAGGGCAAATATGCATGTGAATTTGTTCTCTGCTTGATCTTGGACAGCATCTTCCCCTGCCCTTGGGCATGAGAGCTCCAGGGTCTCAGGCCTCAGAACTCAAACTGGAATTACATCACCTGCTTTCCTGGTGGCAGACAGCAGGCTGAGGGGCTTCTCAGCCTCCATAGTCACATGAACTGACTCCTAGAATAAATCTTCATTTATATTCCTATCTTAACGGTTCTGTTTCTCTGGAGAACCCTGACAAACACAACAAGTATAAACAAACACACTTATCTTTTGATCACATTCCTGAACAGTTCTTTTCTTCTAGTAGAAATAATAAATATCTACAGAATCATGGATCTCAAATTTTTTGAACTCACTTCTCCTTTGCTCTCTCAAAATTTATTGATGACCTAAAAAAACCCTTAAGTGTTTGTGAATTGTATATATTATATTGAACATATTAAAAACTGAACCTGCACGCCCTGACTGCTGTGGCTCAGTGGATTGGGTACAGGCCTGTGAACCAAAGGGGCACTGGTTTGATTCCCAGTTAAGGCACATGTCTGAATTGAGGGCCAGATCCCCAGTTTGGGGTGCATGAGAGGCAACCACACATTGATGTTTCTCTCCCTCTTTTTCTCCCTCCTTTCCTCCTCTCTAAAAATAAATAAAATCTTAAAAAAAAAACTTTTAAAAACTAAAACTAAGAAAAATTTAAATTACTAATTAATTTAATAACAAGTTAAGAACATAAGTAATACATTTTTGCGAAAACTGACTGTATTTTCTAAAAGCAAAGAATATACCTTGAGAAGAGTGGCTTTGTTTTTTCATTTTTGGAAATCTCTAATGCCTGGCTGAGGAGAAAACAGCTGGATTCTCATATCTACTTCTGCATTCAATCTGTTGCAATACCCATGTCCTGTAGCCTCTGGAAAACCCCACTGTGCACTGTGTGAGAATGAAACTGGAAAAGGCAAATGACGTGTTATTACTGTGCGTGATTATTATCATTAACATAGCTTTGAGCTCATGGACCCCATGAAAGGGTATCAAGCAACAAAGACCAGCTACATAATTTGCGGTGCAAACTGAAAATGCAGAGCGCCTTGCTCAAAAACTCAAGAGTTTCAAGACAGCTGCAGCAGATCATCAAACTGAGCGGAGGATCCTCTGTGTGACTGCCCAGGTCCCAAGGGCAACTTTAAAGGCCCCTGCCCCACACTTCAAGAACCGCTGCTGTAGTTACTACCTGTATCTTGAATCAAATGCCTGGTTTAGGGCCATTAGTCCACACCAAGGCACTGTAGAGGTAGCAGGGTGTATGCACACATACACATTGGAGCTGTTGGAACACCGCATATTAAATGCTCTGGGGCAAAAGCATATCCATAACAAGATAAAAGCACAATTTGTGCAGGTCTTCTCTATGGATGCCTGCCACAAAACCTACCTTATTCAGCCAGCTAATCCACACTGACCACATACCCCATATGCGTACAAACACACACACCCCTAGCTGGTGGATGGCACCCCTTGTTTTCCAAATGGTCAGATAATTGTCATGGTTTCCTGTTTTGAGTTCTTACTGCAGCTAAAGGCTTTGATCAGCAACACTGATATCTACAGTCCCCATTTCGCTGCTTGGTATCTGGCACATAGTAGGCACTCTGGGCTTTTGCAGGGTTGAATTTTATAGTTCTGGTGGCCAGGCACACCCAGTTCTTCTAGTAATTAGATAGAACCATCCACACTGGGAGAATATGAACTTTCAGTTCAATGTGGGTCCAGAGCATTAAAAATGTAACCACTGATTTATCGGCAGATGGGTAAGAAGTAAAGCCCAAAAGATCTGCCATCCAGTGGATGTCAAACCTCCTACTAGTGCCCTGAGCACCACTCCTTCCAAGAAGTTCCTAGGAAGCATCTTTCCTTTCTTTTCGGCATCCTCATCCTCCTCCCCTCTACCAGCCCCCTTTCCTTCCTTCCAATGTGTATTCATCACCTTGGGGGGAAGAAAAAACAGCATTCACATGGCTGGCTGCTCAGGGCCAAAAAGTCTGTTTAGTTTTTTTCCATAAAATAAAAACCACATTTTTAAATTTTCACCAATAACTTCATTGATTTGGACTTTTTTAAAAGGTTTTATTTATTATTTTTAGAGAGAGGGGAAAGGAGAGTGGCAGAGAAGGAGAGAGACATCAATGTATGGTTGCCTTTCACCTGCCTCCAGCTAGACCTGCCTGGAGACCTGGCTTACAACCTGGTTATGTGCCCTGACTGGGAATCGAACCAGCAACCTCTGGGTTCGCAGGCTGGCACCTTATCCACTGTACCACCAGCCAGGGCTTTGATTTGGATATTCTGAGTATGTTGGCTCTCTCCCAAGAGGTATAGTATTGAGTGCTCTCCATTAATGTCTCGATTCAATTGCTATCAACTTGAACTGGTCTACCTGACCATGGAACATCCTCTAGAGAGAAATTTCCAGCATGAATCTTCAAAAACCACTTTTGACATGTTTGATTGGTCACAGCACCTTCCCCATACACTGCACAAATCTTTCTTTGCATTTCAGTTGTGTTTTCACCTTTCTTGAAATAACGCAGCATGATATGCTGCAAATGTTGCGTATTTTTTCCCATCTTCAAATTAAAATGGCTACATAAAAGTTCACCAATTTTTGCATGCTGTTTTTTAGTGCATGTTGATATGATAGCTGTCACAATACAATCTAACAAAAAGGTTTCTAAAGAAGTTAAAGACAACTAAGCACGAAAAGAGCCACCTACAGGAAAAAAACAAACAAACAAAACAAAACAACTCAAAACTTTTTGACCAGCCCCATAGTTATCATTCTATGTCTTTCCCACCTGTTTCTGCAAACTCCTGGACATTATATATACACAGAATCCTCCCTTTTCTCACCTCCCCTGACTTTCATGAGCCATCCCAGCACTTTATAGAAATCACCCACTCAAGGGTCAATGATGTGCTTGTTTCTAAATCAAGTGGCTTTGACTTGATTGTAATTCTTCTTGACATCAATGACCATAATTCCCTAACAACTATATGATGATATAATACAGAAGCTTTTATACTTAAAAAATAGGTCAGGTGTTAAAAGGCCATTTATAAGTTCAGTTGTTAATAGAATGGGTTTTGCAGCCACACTGCTGGGTTCACCTCTTACTTCTGCAATTGAAGCAAGTTGCACCTCAGCTTTCATAAGTGTTACATGGGAACATAACAGTACCCAGTTCATAGGGTCTTGAGGAAAATCCGTGATCTTACATGATCAATAAATGCGAGTTGCTGTAACTCTAAGGTCGCTAAGAGTGAAGTTTGCAGTACCCCTTGGCATATCCACAGAATAGAAAGTGTGAGCTTATGCACTAAAGTCAATGTTTCTCCTTGCTGTGGTCATACATCCCTCTCTTGGGCGTATTTCCTTAAAATAGATCAGTCTGGAAATCTGTGGAGGCAAATGATACTCCCTTCCCAGATGGTTTCCATAAGGGTCTCAGAGATTCATTTTAATGAGGAACAGATTAAAATGAACCTCAAATTCGTTAAACACCCATGGCTCTCCACAAGCTTCTCCAATGGCAATTTCCACTTTCTGCCAGCTAAACCCTTGCCTCTCCAATCCCCAGGCAGTTCCTAAATCTGCACGAAGCTCCGGAGGCTGATGCTCAGCTCCAGCCACATATTTGAGATTCTTTCCAATTTGCTTGTCACTTTTGCTTGCCTCTGGCTGGCCGCTGTAGAGGGTAGAAGCTCAATGTTTTTCACATACCCTAGGATTCCCTCTTTGTTCTGCACGATGATGGTGGTGGTAAAGATGATGTTGGAAGATACTTCTTGAGTGCCTACTATGTGCCCAGCTTGTTTCTAATCACTTTATATATATATCATTGTCCCCACTGTCCAATGTTTTGCCTCAAATACACACGCAAAATTCTGCATGTTCTGACTTTTGATGTTAAAAAACTGACTTCTACTTTCATTTCCATTATGAGCAAATATCTCTCATTAAGTAACACGTTCAAACTCTCATCACTTTTGTGCACATAGGAGAAGGTTTGGTAATATTTATAAGGCACATTAAAACCAAGCACACCCGCAACCAACAAGCTATAAATAAAGGAATAAGGGACAATCTGATGGTTGAAACTGAAATAACTACCCCCATGCCTTACTCCTCACTTTGGGGGCAGGGGTGTGCTCTTGCTTAACTGTGTTTCTAACTATGAAACAGTCAAGTAAGCTGAGAGGTGATTAGAGACGCTTCCGTCTGTAAGATTGTAGGGTGTTCACCAGGCCCCAGGCTCTGTGCAAAGAGCTTTACACGCGTTATCTTACTGAATCTTCAAAGCAGCCATGAGCTGACTATTGAGAGTATCTTCTTTCTACAGATAAGCAAACTGAGGTTAAGAAAATCACTTGCCCAAGTCACATTAAGCCAAGATTCAAACCCAGGTGCATCCAACTTTGACATCCATGCTCTGAGTGGCTAATCCCAGATGGACTTCTGCGTCAGCGAGTTCTCTGGTTTCCTGTCGACATCATCTAGCTGTTGAATCCTTCTCGGACTCCTCCCATTCCCTGTGAGGCTCTTTCAATCTCAGGGATGATCATTGATTGTCAAGTCACTTGCTTTATAAACCCTTGAAAGCCATCTCATCCACCTAGTTCTTAAACAAGACACGTTTGTTGAATGAATGAATGAATCACCTTCTTAAAGATTATCTGGAAAATATTATTTAAGCCTTGACGAATAACCTGAGGCCTTCAACCATTACGATTTTATGGACTTTTGGCCCATGCAGTGATGGAACTCATAGTCAGCACGTTGATATAAAGCATTGGTTCTCAACCAAGGGTGATTTGGTACATCCCCCTCCACCCCATGGGGGGCCATGTCTAGAAACTTTTTTTTTTTTTAGAAAAATTTTTTTAAGATTTTATTTCATTATTTTTAGAAAGAGGGGAAGGGAGAGAGGCAGAGAGAAACATCAATGTATGGTGACGTTTCACCTGCCTCTAACCACAGACCTCACTGGAGGCCTGGTTTGCAACCTGATTATGTGCCCTGGCCGGGGAATCGAACCTGTGACCTTTGGGTTTGCAGGCTGGCACCTTACCCACTGTGCTACCATCCAGGGCTTAGAAACATTTTTAGTGCTTATAAGTGGGGGTGGGGAGATGTCAGCGGCACTACACATCCAGTAACAAGGATGCTGCTAACCATCCTACAACACACAGGACAGTAACCCACAACAAAGAACTACCTGGCCCAAAATGTTGATGGCACTGAGGCTGAGAAACCGGATAAAAGGGTTTGTTCTTCCTAAAACTGGCATCTCAGTGACTGAAAGGGGCCAGGAACAATGAACGTTACTGTCAGCGCTGCTCTGTTGTTAGCATGGAAGGAACAGGGAAAACTTGAGGACGCAACCTGGGGATCCAGAGACCTGACTTCTGACCCTGAAACCTGGAACTAGCATGATTTACTGCTGTAGGCAAATGATTGGGCTCAGCTTCTCACCCGTGAGAGGTGTGCTTGGGCCAGCACGGGGTGAGCAGCTCCCGTAGCAATTCTCTCGTTTAAACAAATTCTTGAAGCTGAACACACACACTCCCTCCCTTTCTTATCCTTCTGAGTGAGTCCAATCCCAAGCTTTATGTTTCCTTCCAAAAATATCCTGTAATTGCCTCTGTTTACCGCAATCTGTTCTCACACCACATACACACACACACACACACACACACACACACACACATACACACTCTCTCCACACTGGCCATCTTCATCACCATCTGAAGTACAGCATGAAATTCCTGACCCGCCTCCTTTTCTCAGGGCTAAAATCCTTGAGAGATTCAGGAGGTTGACTTGGATTCCCAACAGCCCCTAACATGTGACCTGAGGCACATTTTCTGTCCTCTTCACGCTCTCTCCACCTTCCCCAGAGAGCAGCTGGGAACCCTTCTTCAAAGTCAGCAGAATGGCCTCTTCTCTGCTCACACTCTACTGCCCCTTTCTGCCTGAAAGCAGGGCATACATTTCCCATGAGCAAGGTGCCCTCCCGGTACGAAGGTAATAATGTTACCCAAGACAGGGAGTTGACAACGAGATGCACAAATAATCCTTAACGAACCATCCTTCCCTTCCATTTGTTGCCCCGTACATTTCCCAGCCTCCTTCCCAGAATTCACCACCTTGAAGCCAGCACTGCTTCCCTCTGTCTAGCCTCTGTTAAAATCCGTGTCTTTGAGATGATCACTGCTTTTCTGTAAACCCCCTGCCGTATACAAATGTCGATATCAAATAAAACTCGAATGCTTTTCTCCTATTATACTGTCATTTGTCAGCTGAATTTATAGTCCCCAGTGTCAGGACCTAAGAGGGCAGAGAAAAACGTTTTCCTCCCCTTACAGAGGCAAAAGTACTATTACAACACGACTGCCCGTGGCCCTTTCTGCATTATGAGCACAGTGGGGGGCATTGTCTATTGTTCCGAGGATGGGGGACTGCGGAGGGGTGGGCTGATCTTTTGTTTAGAAAAACATGGTGATAAGCCGTTAGTTGTAAAAATATTGTCTGCCTCACACTGGAACAAGGAAGCAGACATGAAGGAAGCTTAAAGTGTTTTCCGTAATTAAGTAACAAGAATCCCCCATTTTTTCCTTTGCACCCTGAGCTGTATACATTTTGAAGAGGCTTGGGAATCATCTAAGGGAAGGATATGAAAGCAGTTGCTCTTGAAGGGAAGGCTGGGCACACGCTCCAGCAACGCAGAAACTAACCAGGTCAAAGACAGAGATGTCCTAGATTCCATTGACATCCTAGGGTTATTTAACAACTGATTAGCTGGTGCCGACTATGTGCCAGGCATGGTTCTAAGCACTTTATACCTTTGTCACTTAACCCCTACAACAATCCCATCGGTGTTAGTTATTCTCTCCACTTTACAGATGAGGACACTGAGGCACAGAGAAGTTAAGTGACTTACTTAACACCACACAGCTGGTAGGAGGCACACCCAGGATTTGAACCTCTGCAGTCTGACTTGAAAATGTGTGCTCTTAACCCCTTTACTCGATGGCAGGGGAGTGCGCTTGCTCTGTGATGTAATTAATTCTGTTAGCCTCCCAAGATATGGCAAATAACATTGAGAGAGCTACATACGCCTCATTGCCCTGAAGGCTGAATGGTGCAGAGGGCTGAAAATAGTCCCCAGGATCAGTGAGGAGGGGTTAGTGGTCCTGGCCAGAGAGCAGGTGGCAGGAGGTCAGAGCCAGAAATGGTTTTGTCTCTCTTTGGCTGAATCCTCTGTGGGGATGGGCAGGTTTTACTCTACTTTCCCCTTATTATTAAATGAAAGAGTGAGCCCATTACTTCTGGAATACCCCAAGATGCTTAGTGTAGAGTAGGATTCAAAAATGATACCTTTTTTAAAGTGATGAGCTAGAACTGCACGTATTTGTCATTGAGGAGGAAATAATGGACGCTGCACGCCTCCAGGACCCCCGTCCCCTTCAGGAGCCCCCCTGGCGGGTGTGGAGAGCTATGTGAGGGGTGGAGGCAGGAATCAATATTCTTGCTTGCTTGATAAGTGGGCATCGCAGGATTCTGGAGAAAGAACAGAAGGCCCCTTTCCTTCCTTCCCATGAACAATAGCCCAGAAGGAAGCGGGACACCCAGCCCCTGGATTTCCCTGCAGGAAACTCAGCCAACTAGGGCCTCCTGCTTCCCCCTCCCTCACTGGCCCTGGTTCAGGTCCAGGTGAGTCTTCTGCCTGTTTGGTAAACAGATGCCAGAAAGGGCAAAGTGCAAGTTCATGCCATTGTTGGCGTTTGTTTTATTTCGTTTTTAACTTTAACTTAGTTGCTGTTAGATAAAACAATTTTTAAAAGCTCCAATTTATCAGAGAGGGATGCCAAAGGTATTACTTCATATTTACCCTGCCCTTACCGTGTCCTTGGCACCAAGAGACTAGAAAAGAATCAGCCCTTTAAAGGGTGGCACTGAATTATTTCATTACTAGAGCTCCTTGATGACCTTCCTGAAGCCTGTTTTTCACCAGGAAGCTGGGAACATTGACACCTACTTCATACGGATGTTGGGAGATTATTAAATTTTAATTCTATGGGAAGGCATCTAGCACCATATCTGACACACAGCAATCTCCTTGAATTTAGTAACTGTTACTGGTTTTCAACTGATTTCTTATGAAGCATTATTCACTGAAACACGCAGAAAACAAAGCCCTCATTCTCTGACATCTCACTTTCAACTGAGGCTGCAACACGTCCATGTGAAATGATTCATTTATGATGCAAGGCAGTATGGCATAGCATTACCGGTCCAAGTAGGCAAGGATGACAGAAATGCCCAGGAGTCCTGAGAGGGGAGAAAGCTAAGGGGCAAAAGAGTCAGGACGGGAGTGGGTTGAAGGAGTAGCATGTGGGTACAAAGAGAGACGAGGCAGGGGCACCAGCCTTTGTGAATCATGCCAGTTCCCTTCCATTGGTGTCCTGCATGGAATTCTCCCAGGGCCTGGCCTGGGGTTTTCCATGTATCATCCACCCGATTAGATCGGTTTTGTAAATGTGAAAACTGAGACCCAGAGAAAGCCACGCACCAAGCCAGTCTCAGCTTGCCTTTGTCCAACTCAGGGGCAAAAAGCTGTAAGGTCAAAGTGGCAGGCCTGAAATACAACTTCAGGAATCTCCAAAAGAGTGTGTCTGGCCATTATTGTAGCAACAACCACTATAATAATAAACATGACGACAGCCCATGAACGTTTACTAAGCACATATTTATTGTGTGAGGCATCATGGAAAGAGCTAAATGTGTATTGACGTATTTGGTTCCCAGAATTACCTTATGAAATCGGTGGTATTATGATTATTATATTTTCCTTTATAGAGGAAAAATGAGCGCTTGGATGGATTCAGAAACTTTCCCCAAGGTTGGCGGGGCCAGTGGCAAACCCAACTCTATGTGAATAGACCCAAAGGTCAGGTCCTGAACCACCATAGGTGGGGCCCTAGGTGGTTTCAGGATGGGTACTGGCTGCCCAAGAAACCAAGCATGTTATTAGAGGGTTGGAACATTCAACCCCATCCCCTGACCCCCAGCGAGGGGAAGGGGGCTGGGAATTGAGTTAATCACCAATGGCCAGTGCTTTAATCAATCATGCCTATGCAACGGAACCTCTATAAAAAGCCAAAATGAAAGGGTTGGGAGTGCATCGGGTTGGTAAGTATACCCCATTCCGGGAGGGTGGCACACCCCAAACTCCACAGGGACAGGGTCCTTCTTGTGTTCAGGATCCTCCAGACCCTATATACCCCTTCATCTGGCTGTTCCTTTTATAATGAGCTGGTAATGGCAAATAATACGTTTCCTTGGGTTCTGTAATCCTTCGTAGCAAATTATTGAACTGAAGAACGAAGTTGTGAGAACCCCCAATTGGTAGCCAGACAGAAGTGTGAGTAGCCTGGGAGCCCAGTAGGTAGTTGTGATTGGTGTGTGAAGTGAGGGGGTAGTCTGGTGGGGCTGAACCCTTAACCTGTGAGGTCTGGGTGACCTCCAGGTAATTAGTGTCAGAATTGAGCTGATTTGCAGGACAACAGGTTGTTGTCTGCGGAGACCTGAAGAGTAGCTTGCTTGGTGTGGAAACACCACACCGTTGCTACCAGAAGCAGAGTGCGGGCAAAAAACAGTCCTCAGATTGCTATCAGGTTTCTGCCGCTACACTCAATGCTGTAATAAATGCCTGTTTGTTTGTTTTAATCCTGCAGAAGAAACTGGACATAACGAAGGAGGTTCACATGGGAAGCCCCCACCATGCCACTAGGCCTCACCAAGCAGAAGCTGTAGCCAGCCCGGCCACTGCCTGGCCAAAGGGGGAGGAATTCAACTTTTAGAAAAGAGAATGTGTCTCCACGTGGACGTCTCGTCCTGAGAGATGCACCTGGATGCTTCCCAGTTTTCTACTGTGCCACAGAGCATGTCCCTGAGCAGCCCCTCTCCCCCCACAACGTGCCAGCGTACCCACCACGCCACTGAAGCAAGATTTTCTGCCTTTTTAATAAAGATTTTATTTATCTATTTTTAGAGGGAGAAGGGAGGGAGAAAGAGGAGAGACACATCGGTGTGCCAGAGAAGCATCACTCCATTGTGTCTTGCACAACCCCGACTGCGGACCCGGCCCATAACCCAGGCCTGGACCCTGACCGGGAATCGAACTGGTGACCTTTCCGTTGGGAGACAGTGCTTTTTGTTGATCCTCTGGGTGGGGGGAATATACACAGGTCACTCGTTCTACTCTCCTGGGGGTCATAGACTCTCTACTCTCCTGGGGGTCGTAGACTCCTGAAAGCGACAGACCTTTCCCCAGAAAACCGGGTCTGTTTTTCTGTATGAATTTTGCATGAAGTCAGGGTGTCTACGGACTTTCTGAAGCTGCTCCCCATGACACACAGTTCTTGCTCCCCATGACACACAGTTCTTATGTCAGTGACCCCGGCTTCAGGTACTTGGCACTCACGCTTCTGATTGAGGCTTACCAGCCCTTTGTCATTAGTGTAGACCCAGCATATTTCCCTCTCTGAGTCATTATCGCTTCCCTTTCTTGCATCATTGACCTTGTGCCTGCCTTTGTAAAGGTCTTCCTCCGCCAGGCTGTCATGTGACTCTTTCCTCTGGCTTTCCTGTTTGGGATGGTGAACTCACTTCCCAGCCCTCAGACACCCCTCACAGGGCACAGGACACCACCTTCGATGGTGTGGACCAGTCCCATTCTTTCCCTGCGGCTCTCACCCTGACCTGCTTTCCCAGCCTCTGGTACAAGCCTGCATTGGAAACATGGTTTTCTCTCCAGCCCTTTGCCCTCTGTATCTGTTTTCCAGAACATTCCTGAAAAGTGTAAATCTTTCCAATCAACTAGATTTCCCTCTCTGGCCTTTGCCTGTAAATTTGATGACTTTGTTGTGACTAAATTTTAACAAAGGAAGTTTGCCGCCGCCACCCCCCGCCCCGCCAAAAAAAGTGATCAAATATTGTCAAGTTCCCAAGGAGGATCTCAGATGGTATTTGTTTGTGCTGCCCCCTACTGGCTAGAAAAGTAGCATTAAATAAACAAGAGCTGGTCAGTACGTGCTGTCCAAAAGCTCGGTTTTGATTTACCTCGGTTTTAAATCTGTCTTAGAAAGTAAAGTTGGGCTTTGTTACTTACAAAGGTACAGCACCCTGCAGTCTCATTTCATGTTTCATTATGTCCATGAAACGTTCTTGCCTTTTAACCCAGAAATTTCCTTTCCAGGAATCTGTCCTGAAAGAACCGTAAGAAGTGTAAACAGGAGATTACCTTCAGAGATGGCCATCTTGTTATTGATGGTAGTAAAAGATTAGAACAAAGTTCAATGCCTGACAACAAGTGGTATGATAAAGTCATAGGACGCAATACTATATTCACCTACAATGATGTTAAGGAATGCCCCAGCCAGGTTGCTCTGTGGTCAGAGCACATTTCCAATACGCCACATTTCCAGGTTCAACCCCTGGTCAGGCCATGTACCAGAATCAACCAATTGATGCCTCTGCCTTTCTTTTTCTCTCTAAAAATCAATAACTTTAAAGTTAAAAAGTTCTTAAAACAAAAAAATGTTAACCGAGAATTGTTAAGGACAGAAAGAAATATTTATAACATGAAATAAACAAGACAAAACCATAAGCACTGTACAATCTCAACTAAATATGCATTTAAAAAATTTGGTAAAAAATAAAATAAGTCTGGCCCTGGCTGGTGGCACAGTGGATGGGGCGTCAGCCTGCGAACCCAAAGGTCGCAGGTTCGATTCCCTGGCCAGGGCACGTAACAAGGTTGCAGAACAGGTCTCCAGTCAGGTCTGTGGCTGGAGCGGGTGGGAAGCAACCATACATTGATGTCTCTCTCCCTCTCTGCCTCTCTCTCCTCCCCTCTTTCTAAAAATAATTAAATAAAATCTTCAAAAAAACAAAAAAAAGTCTGGAAGCAACACATCCATTTAATATGGTTTTCACTAAATAGTAGCATTTGGCTATTTTGTATATTCATGTTTTTCAATTTTCCTATTAGCATATGATATTTTTTTTAAGTAAAGGAAAAAATATCATAAAACTTACTTCTGCATGGTGAAGAAAACACAGGCTTTATAATCAAAGGACCTAGATCTATATTCTGATTCTGTCCTTGGACAAGTGTCTCAATCTCTCTGGATGTGTTTTCGCACAGCAAGTGGAGGCAAACATAGTGCCTGTGTTACACATTTATAGTAAGACTTGTATTTCCATAACAACCCTTCTCTTCCATTAGTTCCCGCCAGGTATTGACCTTTCCACAATTCACCACCCATAGAAGCCTAAAGCCATTTCCCTTTGTCTTGCCCCTTCTCCACAGTTTATCACCCATTGTTAAACTGGTCTGTAAGCTCTCAGGCCCAACCACTTCGGGGAAGTTTTCGCTGCTTTTTTGTGAAACCCCCTACATATGTACAAAATAGACCTCCTTCCTGTTCATTTGTCTTTGATTGGTTTAATTCACATAACCCAGATACTGAACCTAATATCATAGAGATTTTTTTCCCTTCCCTACACTGTCAACATTGGCTGAACTCTTACAAGAGAACAGGAATAAAACTTCTACAACCTGTGCTATATACTCAGATCGAGTTCCTTCTTGTTGTCTTTTTCGCTGCTCAGACCAATCACCTTGCACGCGTTAAAAGGTAAACTGAAGCATATTAAAAATTTTAGCAGTTTAATTGAGAAAAATGAACTTACAAGAGACAGAGTCCAATCTAGCAGAGAGAAGGGAGCTGTGAGGAGTTTTCCAAAATGAAAACCTTTCTCAGGCTAAAGGGTGGGTGCAGGAATAAGGAAGCTATGCTGGGCAAAAGAGCCGGTGGGTTATTTCACTGTTACTTTCCTTCAGGGGCTGGTGGGGGGTCTATCAGGTGAGTTTCCTCACTAGGGCTAGTCAAGCGAGTCCTAGTTGGCTGATTTAAGATTCCATTTCTGGGAGAGCTAAAACTGTAATTAAGTTTAGGTTTGATGACAAATCAATTTGGAGCCTGTTGCTTCTAACACATGAAAGGGTGCCCGGTAGTTCAGAAGTAGGACTACGTGACCCTTATAGACAGTCTCTGACAACCAAGAAATTCTCCAACTAGTTAAAGTGTCACTTCCAGTCCAGGCTTGAATGCTTATATACTTTTCACACAAGGGTAGGGATGTCAATAATAAAACATTTTAGCCAATCTACAGATCTTGGGTACCACCAATAGTAATTGAGAGAAGTTGAAAGCCCTTTTCTAATATCCATTACACCTATCAACATGCTATTAATTCACCAATGAAAACCCATTTCTGACAGTTAGCCAACAGGAAAAACACTTGGTGTTTCTCACAGGTTAGGATAGCCAAAACCCTTAAAATGGCCTCTTCTGGAGGGAGACTGAGCACCCCGAGAACAGATGCTTGACTGGCTGCCCTGCACCAGTTACCTCAAAAATGGACCTTAACATCATATTGTCTACGTAGAAGTGTTCCAGAGTAAATTACAAACACGGGACCTGTAAATCAGTTAAGATAGTACCTCATGCAAGTAAGTATACAACAATTGCATAATGGTTAAATCCTGTGCAAAAACTCTGGGTAACTCCATATTCTGAATTTCCTATATATACCCCCTTAGTGATTCTGAACTAGGGTTTCTTTCTTTCTCTTTCTCCTTTTCCTTCCTTCCTTCCTTCCTTCAAATTTCTAACTTCTGAAGTGTAGCCATGTTTAATGGGGCAAGAAGACTGGATGCTCAAGGGTTTGCAGTCAGAATACTGAGAAGAAAGAGTCAGTGTTGAATCCAAGGTTCCTGGAGCCAGAAAGGTTACCCTCCCCACCCCCACCCTTTCCAGGTCTCACTGCACCTCAGGAATCCCAAAGATAGGCCTGCTTTGGTATTCTGAGAACTCTCCATTGGGGTGCTTTTATCAGAGAAATTAAACCAGAAAGTGTGCAGCTCAGATAACAGGGTTAATTAACATTCCTCTCATGCTGCAAACAGCTGACCTGGGGGGAGGGGGTGCCACGCTCCTCTAACTGAGGTGGTCCTGGCCTGGCCCAGAGACCCCCAAGGCTGGCCTGGGGTTTCCTCAAGTCACCTCTGCTGAATGCTAGGCTTCTCCAGGAATGGTGTTATAATAACCCTCCCCCTTGTCTTCATGGGGTATTTTTTCCGTCCTGTCTGCCCCACTGGTTTTCAGCGTTGCATTTCCGGGCTGGTGTTCATAGAGGGAGGCCCGCCTACATAAGAACAACTGGGATATAAGTGTGGAAACTAACACTGATGGAGCCTTCCCTGCGGAACAGCAGGGAGCTAAGCAGTTGGCACTCAGGAACTCCACAGACTGGTTCTTCCCCAGGGGGTCTCAGCTCTCACCATCCCCCACCTTGAGTCTGTCGCACCTTCTAAGGTCACTAGAAGGCATCAACCAGCAAAGGCTCTTCCACAGGAGGCCTGATGCCGAGATGGGCAAGCAGACTTGAGTCACAGTGGATGCCGCTCGGAGGGGAATTTAAATTTTCCCGTTAGCTGTCTCCTTCCATCACTACCCCAAAATGTCCTTCCCCTCCCAGCTGTCTCTTCATTTTCCCTCTGTCTCTTCCCTACCCTGCGCCTTTGTAATGCCCTTGATTTTCTGGGCCATTGGGCACCACCTCTCAGCTTGCAAAGCACACGGGGCCTCTCAGCTCAGGTCAGTCCCGGAAGGAAGGTGGTTCTCCGCTCCTTCCAGCCACCACGTTATCTATACGATCTTCATGACATTCTTGAGAGGTAGGAACTGTATTATCAGCATCCTCGTTTCACAAGCAAGAAACAGGCTCACAGATGAATTCACTTACGGTTAATTGACCAGATTCAGACTCTGGACCTCCAAGACCTCGAGTGGTGTCATTGTGACCAAATGTCCCAGTTAGGCTCAGATCATCTTATTTTAAGCCTGTGTTCCTCACTCTTCAAAGCACTCTGGTCTGGAATCTTAATGACCACCCTGACTCTGTCATAGGCTTGTTCATCTTGGCATCTACAGCACCTGGCACAAGGAAGTGCTCAGTGAGTATCTTCAGAGACCCTGACTTCTCCCCAGTGGGTCTTGGGTCAGCCAGTACCCACCTGCACTGGCTCTGTACTCCCCGGCCTCTTCTAGGGTGTGTGAAGAGGGCTCAGCATCCTGGGGCACAGGCTGAGGGCCCCACCAAATGAATCTATCTCTTTCTGTGCTGCAGGCTCCATGGATCTCCCTGTGGACTTACGCTGCCCCCCGGGAGGGCGTCAGGCTGGCTGGGTGGCCACCTTGGACAGCAGGGTGAAGGCTGAGGTGCTTGCTCAACCTGACACCCTATTTCATCCCCACCCACCGCCCTGGGGGAGCCTCAGGATTGAGATGGATTACACTTGTTTATGGGCTAACATTTCAAGCAAGAGTTGGATGGAGACTTAGTGGAATTAATTCCTTCTGTTCCAAGAGGGAAGAGAGATAAGGGAAAACTCCACCAGAGCCAGCTCTGAGGTGGCTCCTCAGGTAATCGGTGACCCAGGTTCCTTCCACCACCGTGATTTCCTCTGGTGCAGGTTCAACATTGATCAGAGTAATGAGAAAATGCAGCCCTTCCCTGCTTACATGCCATTTGTATAGGACATCTGCTCTGTGGGTTCGTGTCTTCAATGAGGCAACTTTAGGCAGCACAAGGGACAAGGACAGGTACGCTCCTTGCTTCTTTGTCCCTTTTGAGCAGGGACATAAATTCCAGTGCTGCCTTGAGAGGTAGCAGAATAATACTTGAAAGTGAAGATTGACGAGCCACAGCACCTGGGGGTGAGTCCCAGCCCTTCCACTGTTATTGGTGCTGGCCTTAATTTTCTCATCTGTCAAGTGGGATAGTAACAGTACCTCTTCCAAAGGTGACCGTGGCAATAAAAGGCAATGGAAGCACTTAGGGTGTTGTCTGACAGACAGTGCTATATTCATATGCATCTTGTATTATTATTATTATATATAATAATTATATTATTTGAGCTTTGAAGCTCTGGGTGGGTACCTGGGTAACAGGCAGGAAGGCACTGTGTCAATTCAGCCCAAAATGCTCCATCTGAACTTGGCAGCCTGAGCCCAAGGACATACAGACCCAGTATTTCCAAACCCTTCCAGTTTTTTTCTAAGAAGCCAAAAATTCAGATTTTTCACATGACATCCACTAATTTGTAAAAGCTGACAAGAAATTGGAAACTAAAAGACATTCTGAAACACTGGGCAAAACCAGTGCATGGTCCGGATCCAGCCAGGTGTCTCCAGACAGCAGTGTCTGCCTGGTGCCTCCCTCCCATCACTGCAGCACATTTGAGCTCAGAGCTAGGCAGCCGAGACACAGAGTGGTGGGTGAGTTGTTTTTTAGGGTCTGCAAAGTAGGATTTGGTAATTAAAACAGAAGAGAGGGGGTACAGGGTGGGCAGCTGAGACTCAGGTGGGGAGCTGCCGGTTGGCGATGCCCAGCCCCGGGTACTCTGCAGGAAAAGGACACCCCCCAGCCCAGGAAAGCTTCCTGTTGGGACAATGTCCAAACTGTGGGCGACTATTTTAAATGATGCCACTAAATCTTCGAATCATGAAATCACCCTTACTTCCCAGTTACTTTCTTAAACAGAGGACCTAAAAGCTCAGGAATCAAGCTGCATGAACCAAACCCTGGCCCCACCCTTTACCAGCTGTGTGACTTTGAACAAGTAACTTAACCTCCCTGTGCCTCATTTTTCACTTGTAAAAATAAATAACACCAATCTCATAGCTGTCATAAGAAAGAAATCAAGTGATATGTGTAAAAGGCTAGCACCGTGCCTAGCACATAGTAATTACTCAATAAATATTATGAATCTAAGGAATAATCACTTAAATAAATGTCAGCTCTTATTGCTCAACCAAACAACAGAAATTTATAAAGCACTTAACATGTGCAAATTTTAAAGCCAGACTCCAGGGGAAATGTTAGCGCTTTGAGGCAAGGCTGCCATGTCTTATTCACTACTCAGTCCTCAACGTGGTGCCCAGGGCCAGATGGGAGGTAGAAGGCCAAGGAATACTCATTGAGTACGGGGCTCCTGTCCTCAGGGAATCTAGAATGAAGAGCAGGGGACAAGACCTAAGTATGTAAACATTAACAACAAGGACTGAACACTATTCAAGTCATCAAAAGAAGAGTCATCTGATGCAGAAGACTGGCTGCGTGAGTGAATCACATACCTGCTCGTGGCTGGGCCAGCTCAGCTTTAGAAGAAATCATATCAGCTTCCAGGGGTCAGGGGAGTCCCCTGGAAACAAAGGCGTGGCTTGGATATGAAGCCAGAAGGCATTCCAGGAGGGCTGAGTCAACAGTGAGATGGTGGCCAAGTACTAGGTGTGTTTGGGGACAACGAACAAAAAGGCTCAATAAAAACAGAGTGTTCAGAAGAGCTAGTAGGTGGAGAAGGTCTGGAAGGTGGCTTGGCTCTTGACTTGAAAAGGCCTTCATTGCCAGGCTGTGGTAAGACTATGAGATGTCTTTCCTTCTTCCTTTTTAACAAAACATATTTGCTTAAAATGGACTCTTCTTCTTAGCCTCACTGGTAGGTAGGTGCAGCCATGTGACTAAGTTGTGACTTAGATAGGACCAATCGAACTTAAGTGAAAGTCCTATATGCAAACCCAAGATTACATAATACTATATATTATATAATACATTATATATTACATAATACTATATACCTATGCAATAACACCAATCTCATAGCTGTCATAAGAAAGACATAGATATATAGTATTATATATCTATACTGCATATTATATATATATATACTGCATGGATATATATTATTATGTAATATGTATTCCAGTAGCCAGGGAAATAATAATGATATATATATACCATCATATAATTTAATAAATACTGTGCTAGGTGTCGGAGATACAGGATGGACAAACCATTAGGACTGGGGTTGCCTATCAAGTGAGTGAGAAAGACCATAACTAAATGGTGAAGTGAGATCATTTATGCAGTGACAATTGCTCTGTGGCCTAGAATGTGTGGTGCCTGGTATATGAGACTGGCGACACGCAAGAGGACTTTATGTGGGAAGCACAGGACCATTTTAAACTATTTTTAATAGTTGCATATTGACCACCTTATCTTAGAGAAATACTCGCTTCTCTCTTGATGACAATGACCTTTCTTCATTCAACAAGCATTCTTTGAGTCCCTATGAGGCACTATATTAGGGCACTAAGAAAATACAACAGAGAGCAGGACAGAAAAATCCCTGATCCCCTGGAGCCGATGTTATACATTTTCTTTTACAGTTAAGTTAGTTTGCCTTTCCAAGTAAATTTAAGAACCTATCTTATTAAGTAGACCATGCCTGGCTGGTTGGCCAATGTGAAGGTGGTACAAAATGAGCCACATCCAGGATGCCCTGGGCCAGACGCAGGCCATTCAGACCCCACAGCACCATGTTTCCAGACCGGAGCTCTCACCAGGAACTGTTCAAGTGCATCTCAACCTCAACCTCTTCCTCCGCTTATACCTCATTCTCTTTATATCTTTGACTATGTTTTGAGACGAACGCAAGATAAAGGCAGAGTCTTTGCATTCTGAAATGACAAGAAAACCCAGCGATTGGATTAACTGCGGCAAAGCTTTATAAACCAAGGGAACTTTGAATGAGAAAATATTTATAAAGAAAAGTGGTTTTCACTTTTGCTTATTCTGTATTTGGCTAACCACGAGTTGCACGATGGAGAACCCGTTTTTCCAGATCTATTAATATCCTGTCAAAGCTCCCACTCAAGTGGACCATGCTGTATCTACATCTAAAGAAATGCCATGGACTTGAGAGTAATCTGTCCCTCAGGTAGATCAGCAGAGCCTCACTTCAAAGTTAATTTGAACAACATAAACCCATTACGGGCATGTTGCTGCCCTCCTCTGAGCCTGTGCATACCACTCCTAGGGAAACAGGAGTTAATGAACTGTACGATACCTTTTATTTCCACAACCCTTACTCATTTTTATATCACCACTCCTTGCACTCTGCCATCTGAGCAGACAATATTTATAAAACGATCTCAAGGTATAAATGGTCACTGAAATAAAAGTTTAGGTGGCGGTCAGAGCAAATGATCAAATGAAATACTATTGAGTCTTCAAAACTGGCACCTACCAAAGGTAATTAGTGAATGAGTTGTGTTGCAGTCAGGGCTCAGTAGACTACAACACTGCTCCCTAGCAACCTCTCTTCAATCAACAGAACTAGATAAAGCACAGGCAATCGTTCATTCATTCATCCACTAAAGGTGTATTTAGCTCCTTCTGCTGGTAGGTAAATAGGGTCAGACACTGGAATACAAAGGTGACCAAAGAGGAGCTTACAGTCTACTGAGTGAAAAAGACAGGGGTCACAACCACATCACACGAATATAAAATTCCAAACTGCAAGAAGTGTTATATAGGGAAGGTAAATGTCAAACAAACAAGGGGCCTGACTGAAGCTGAGGAGCCAGGATAAATGGAGAGCTGAAGGATAAAGAGTGACTGACTAGGCAAAGAGCGAAGGAGAAGTGTTCCAAGCAGAAAGAAACAGAATGAATGAACCCCTGCTGATGGACCAGCGGAGCTCAAGGCTGCTATTCTGAAATAGAAGAGAGTAAGGTATAAACACAAGTTGGGGCCCAATTAGGCAGGATTTTGGAGCCCATGGCAAGGTGTTGATTTGGACTTTATTCTCAGAGCAATGAAAAGCCACCGAAGAGCTCTAAGTCAGCTAACTGTCCCTCAATGACTATGTTCCCCCTGGGTCTATGGACTCCAACCATCTGGGACAAAAACTACATTTCCCAGACTTCTAGATCTGTCCATGTCACTAGATTATGGCCAATGGCATATAAGCGGAATTGTCAGGTGGGAATTGTCAGCAAGAAAAGGGGTAGGGAGGTTTTTAAGGGCATGGAGCAGACCCTCACAGGAGCTGAGTCACCCTGCTGGTCAGCTCTAGAGTCCTGGATGTAGCTGAAACAACAATGCCCTCTGGTCAGAGATAGTTGCTGTGGGAACAGAAAGTCCAGGAGATTTATGGTCCTTGTTCCTGGGAAGTGCTCCAGGGGAGAGGAACCAGGTCTCAGCAGACTGCTGGCAGCTATGCCTCAGTTGCCTCTGACAATAAGGAACTTCATGATCTGGTACAAGGCCGATGACGCAGACCCTCTTTGTTTAGCAGGGGTGTTGGCTCAGGGCCTGGGGGACTGCAGGCCACAGTTTCCAAGAACACGGGGACACACTGACCATAACTAATTTGCAAGTCCTGACAGGTGGCAGGTTTTAGGGTGGGAACATGGGGTCTCTGGCTCTAACACCAGTTAGCTCCAAATCTGTTAGCAACCATCTATGGCCATGACCTGGAATCACTTTGCCATGAAATGGCCCCCACAGAAGGCAGAGTGAAACAGGAGGAAGAAAACAATCTTTGGTGGCACTTTTAAGTGCTGTGTTAAATTTTAGATGTCTTTGCCATTAACGGGCCAGTAAATGCCTTTTCTGATATAAATCTGTTACTTTAACTAAAAGCATCTTACTATAATGGTTAGAATATCAAATATTTTAAATTCAGGCACGTATTACTTTTACAGTTTTAGAGAAATCATTAAAAGAGACCAACAGCATCAAAACCCAAAGAATTTCTCTTGAACAGTAAAAAACAGGAGAATCTTTCTATCAGGAACCTATTTCTAAAGCCAAATAAAATCATGACAAGCAATTATAATAAATGATTACCCTTTACAGATTATCTACCATGGGCCAAGTCCACTACCGAGTCTCTTATACACAGTTATACTCAATTAATCTACGCAACAATCCCACGAATACTGCCATTTTATAGAGGAAACAGAGATTCCGAGAGTTTAAAACCATCTGTTCAATTGTACAGTAAGAAACAGACTAAACATGGATCGAGTCGTGCTAATCTAACTCTGAAAACCCCTCTCTGAACCAGTACACAATTGCCTTTCTAAGTAGGTAGAGTACATACTTCTAACCCTCACACCAGTTTCCAGGTTAGAGCCAATAACAGACGTGGAAATTCATACCCATAGAAATTAAGTAACAGCCGGGTGCTCCCACAGCTAGTGATTACACAGAAAGGTGAACCTCACACAGGGCATGGGGCATTACACCTTAGAGATTAATAAGCCAGGTAACTGACATGTGGAAAGAATATTAAAAACTCAAAGAAGCCTTAAAGATCCTTCGTTCATCACCACCTTTTTGAACTTGAAGAACTAAGGCCCAGGGAAGTTTCTTACCTTGCCCAGGGCAACACAGCACTTTAGTGACAAGGGCACAGCTAGGATGCAGGTCTGCTGTTAAAGAGAGCTTTGATCTAACACGCAAAAATGCCTTTGATGAGCTTCATGTCAGGGCACCTGCTGAATGAATATGCTTGATTTGGAAACTCTCCCCTGTCTCAATGGAGTAGATCCAGACCCCAGTGTCCCCTAATTTTCCCCAAAGGAACAACCCTTTCCCCAGGGTTTGGCCTTGGAAGGACTGGTAAATAGTCCTCCCCTGGGCACATGACCTGAGGCTCTTTCCTGGGTTTCTAAATGTGGGTTACCCTTTATTTTGATCATTGGTCTGTTTTTCCTTTAGGAATTCACAGTCAATTGTTCAAGACACAAGAACCTGAATCTGTTTAAAGCTTTTTCAGTTACAGGTGTTAGAAAACCGAAGCTAAATATGCTTAAGGAAAAAAAAAAAAAGAATGTACTGCCATAGAAGGGAGACCCAAAATCTATTACTCTTGGGTCAAATCCCGCCCATTATCTGCCTTCGTGAATAGCTAGATTGGAGCACAGACCATTTTCTCCATTCCTAGTGTAAATACCCGTGCCATGGCTGATATCAAGCCATCCATGTGTCACTGAACACGAAGTTACACAGTAGTACGCCTACATAGTATTTTCACCCAAGAAAATAGACATAAATAGTCTCCAGGGCATAGGCAATCACAAAATGTAGCAAAATAAATAGAAAGCGATGAACTTGGAGCATTTATTTTTATCTTAGTCTGTTGCAGAATTACACTTGTACACAGTTTTTAATAATGGCCGTGTTTGAAGATGGGTTCACACTGACCAAGCAAGTCTCCCTCACCACCTCTGGCAGAGAGGTGGGTGAAACTCACACAAACCATTACAGAGACTTCTTTCACGATGACAAAAATAAATAAATACTCAGCGGTAGTAAATCAAAAGGAACAGACAACCCCTCCAGACAAACATCCACTATGCAACACTAACTAATAAACCAGGTGAGATAGGGAAGAGCATGTGGTTTTAAGGGAATAAAATATTTATACCTGTGGGTGAATCCAACAGGGGTGCTCAGCAAGAGACAGACCTGAGAGCCTAGTGATGTGCGGGCCCAGACAGGCTGCTGTCACCCCTCAAGGACCTCCATAAAGCACCGGTTTAGGCTGACTTCAGGCGGACCCCCAAGCCCTGCAGGGAGCCCATCCCCTCACACTGACAGCTGGACCGAGCATCTCCATAGACAGGAACTGGGCCACTGAGGAGGGCCAGACTCCAAGGAAATTTAAATGCACAATCCCATGGAAATACAGAGAATATGAAAAGCTGTTCCTATGGAACATAATTCACTGATAACACAAATAGTCTCTGGGGAGCATTATTAATAGGAAAATAAATATCTTAGATCTACATAGTACTAGACAGCTCTCAGAGGACAGTCTTACGTACCATCTGATTTTGACCCCACGTTCACCCTGGGGTAGACGCCATCTCTACTTTCCAACTGAGAAAATAGAAATATGAAGGGTTATCGCTGGAAATTAGGTTGGGGCTGTAATTCTCATCTTTTGATTCCAAACTCTTCCTATTCTCCAAACTGTTATCCCACAGATAAGCTTTTGCCTTGGGATGCATCCACACATGCGCAGATCAAACCTAAAGAAACAAGTCACCACGAAAAAATGCCAACATAACAAATGCTTTTATTTATGTATTTATTTTCAAAGGCTAAGAGTCCATTAATGTATTTTGCATTAATAGATACGTTAGTCCACAGAACGGTGGAGGTGAACTTGACTCCATCATTTGACTTGCAAAGTGGTAGATTTCAACACTCTTAGCTACGGATCATATAGTAGTTTAGAGTTCAAGTTCTAGAAACAGGCTGCCTGGATTTGAACTTCAGCTCTGCCATGATGACCTGGGGGGTGTTGGGCTAGTTGTTTAACTTCTCTGTAGCTGTTTCCTCCTCTATAAAATTGGTAGAATTATGGTACTGAACTCATAAAGTCTTTTGAAGATTAAATGAAATTCTACACGAGGAACGCTTAGAACAGAGCTTGGCATATAATAAGCCCTTGATGGATGTTAGTGGTCAGTACTTTTATTATACTCAACACTATCACCCTGATTATTATTGATGGCCCAACCAAAATTGTACTTTGCACACATATTAGCTTCAGAAGTCAAACTGTACATGGACATGCTGCACTGGGGATGTTTTATTCCTCCTATGGTCTTCAGTAGTAAAAACAATATACATTCATGTTCATATTTTTTATGTTGTCCAAAGCCTTTCAGAAAATAGTCTCTCATTTACTCCCCCAATAACTAGAGGACTGGCACCATTTTCGCACTGGACACATAAGGACCCTGACGCTCGGAATGTCTGGCTAACTTTATAGGCATTGGAGCCACAGTGCAGCCAGATTTCGGGCTCCAGTTGCCCCCGGAAGCTGCACTGTATTAGCCTTTTGGCTGCCAATTCACAAGGCTGTCCTTTGTTCATGAAAGTTTCCCTGACGCTCCAACTTCCAAGGTCTTCTGACGTTGGATGCCCCTCCAGCCAGGGCTCCCTTCCTGAAGAATTCACTCCTCCCCTTTTCTCTGTTGGGCAGACGGGGCAAGAACAGTTCCACACCCAGTTCCCTGTTGGATCCTGAATCTCTAATAAGGTTAGTCTGCCGCAGACTCCTGGCCCCATGATTGGGTGAGGCGCAGGCATCCACCGATATGGGCCAATGAGAGGCTGTGAATCCCAGGTTGTCAGCAGGAGACAACAGAAGAGATTCTCTACATTCCTGTGTCCAGTGTGGCTGAGGACCACAAGTGCTTCAGCTATTTAGCTCCCTTGAGAGGGCAGTGAGAAGCACTGCAGAAAAGAGGTACTATGCATACAGAGGATGAAGTAAAAGGTAATGAAGGCAGAGTGAAGAGACGGCGAAAACCCCAGTCCTTGGTGATATCACCAGAGCTGCTGGAAAAGCCTAACCTGAGGCCAACAGTCTCTCTAGATATATCTTTCTTTAAAAAAAAAAAAAAAGATTTTATTTATTTATTTTTAGAGAGAGGGGAAAGAGGGGAAAAGAGAGGGAGAGAAACATCGATATGCCAGAGAAACATGGATTGGTTGTCTCTTACACTCCCCTAACGGGGCTCTGGCTCACAACCCAGGCACGTGCCCTGACTAGGAATCAAACAGGCCACCTTTCGGTTTGTGGGGCAACAACACCCAACCCACTTAACCACACCAGTTAGGGCTCGCTCTAGATTTTCCAGTTACGAGA
The DNA here is from genome assembly GCA_004026585.1 of Noctilio leporinus. Lineage (NCBI taxonomy): Eukaryota > Metazoa > Chordata > Mammalia > Chiroptera > Noctilionidae > Noctilio > Noctilio leporinus. The sequence goes on along the minus strand of PVIW01000357.1, from coordinate 65,889 downwards.
GTCAAAAACTTTCTTTTATCGTTGAGGCCTCCAAGTTGGGTTTTCAGTCATTTACAACAAGGTTTCTGTCTGATAAAAATACGCTTTCAAATAGGCCCTATACAGGACCCTCAAGGGAAAGGACACATTTAGTCTGGGCTAATTCTATAAGCTGGACATGGCATATACGTATAATCTTTACAGTGCTTCTAAAATTTCTTCTTTTTTCCCTGTATATTACATAGCACTTATTCAGGAGTTAATAATGCATTTTATTTCCTATCAGGAGAGAAAAATGTGGTGGGTATTGATTGCCTCTATTATAAAGAAAAATGTTGATACGTGATTTAACCTAGGAGAGGCTTTCTAGTGAAAAATGGAGAAAGTCAAGGAAACAAGTTGTCATCAGGCCAAAGTCCCATGAACACCTTCTTCTGTTACATTTGTGGCTCTGACATTTGCTTGCAAATTTAAACCTTCTTTTCTGCCTTTCCCCTTCTTTCTCTTCCCCCGACCTCTCCTGTGACCTACACCCTCTTAATTCATGTTCATGTCTCTAGCCATTCAGGACTCTTCACTGGCTGTACTGAAATAGCTTCTCACACCTCTGTGCCACTGTAGCACATACATTGCCCCTGAACTCCTGTCCAAGTGTAGGCTATGCACCCCAAAATTTCCACCTTCAGTGCTGCAAAATGATTTGTAGTTGTCAGTAGCTCCATGCACCCATATCCATCCTTCTGACATATGTTGAAAATGAACCCAAATGAACACTGACTGGCCAGGTTTTGTAGATTCATCAAATCTTAGAATTTTGGAAGGAAATAAGGCAGCTTATCCAATGATCTAACTTGTGTGCATTGATCAGCTGTATGATGAGTTATAAGCAGTGTGGTATAAATGGCATCAAATAATTGATTAACTCATTGAACTTAAAAGAGTAGAACAGAGCTTGATAAATAGAACTAGATTAAAACCAGGGACTTCTGTTTATCAGAAAATTCCTATAACTGCAACAAATCAATGAGAAACCTTAGTTCTTAAACAGGCCCTGCCCAGAAGAGGGTATTCCAGTGGCTAATAAGCATATGAAGACACGCACAAGGTCATTACTCCCTTATAAAATGCAAGTGAAAACCACCAGAAACCAGAATCATCACTGAACTCTCATAACACAACTCATGGGAATGCATATAGGTGTAATGACTTTGGAAAACCAGTTACTAACTACTAAGCAGTTTAGTATCTACTAAAGCTGAATGTGTAAAACCTGTGGTCAATCATTCCACTTCTGGGTACATCATGGAATAAGCCCAACTGATTGGGAGTTGCATTCTAAAGTAGAGAGGTAAAAAAAAAAAATCCCCAAAGGCAAAATTACTCTTGAACGTTCTTTAAACTGCCCATAACACACCATGTCTACCATTTAATATATGCCAAACCATTTATATAACAAAGTTCATGTAGTCCTCCCAACTCCATGGGGCAGGTTCTATCATCCCATGTTACAGGTGGGCTCAGAAGGGTACAAAAACTTGCCCAAGTTGCACAGCTAAACCCAGGAAGCACTAGGATTTCAACTTGATCCCAGTCAGTCCCCACACTCATCCATTTTGTACTGACCTCCCGGCTGATTGTCTTCACGAAAGGGGAGGCTACCCGGTAAAGGAGGGAAGAGAAAAGGGGATTCGGAGATTCTCCCCTATTTCACCCATCAACCAAGGTGCTAGCCTACCTCAGGGAAACGTTGCTTTGGGTTCTCTTCTTCTCCAGTTCCCATTCAGAGTCTCAGCCTACGCCAGGGGTCTGTAAGTTATTGCCCATGGTCCAACCCCCGCCCCCATCACCTGTTTTTGAAATAAAGTTTTATTAGAACATCAGTCCACTTATAGTCTACAGCTGCTTTTGCCCTCCAATAGCAGAGTTGAGGAGCTGCAACATAGATCCTATGGCCCTCAGTGCCTAAAATATTTACTATTTGTTCCTCAAAAAACTAAATATAGAACTGCCTTACGACCCATTGATTCCACTGCTAGGATTATACCCAAAGAATCCTGAAACACCAATTCAGAAGAACCTATGCACCTCTATGGTCATAGCAGCACTATTTACAATTGCCAAGTGCTGGAAACAACCTAAATGCCCTTCAGTGGATGAATGGATCAAAAAACTATCGTACATTTACATGATAGAGTTCTATGCAGCAGAGAGAAAGAGAGAAATCCTACGATTTGCGATAGCATGGATGGAAGTGGAGAGTATCATGCTTAGTGAGCTAAGCCAGGTAGCAAAAATTAAATACCACATGTTCTCACTCAATACAGGAGACCAATGAACGAGCAAATGAGCAAACAAAACAGAACCAGAGACATGAATACAAGGAACACAGTTTCAGTGCAGAGGGGAGGGGGTGGAGGTGGGGGAGAAGGACATAAAGAAGGGGAACAGTTTAGTCAAGGAACTAGCATGGGTGACCCATGGGCATGAACAACATGTGGGACTGACTGTGGGGG
>PVIW01000357.1:0-63297 GCA_004026585.1 Noctilio leporinus | reverse complement strand
AAGTGAATTTCATCATGTCCTGGTCCTAAAACAAGTTTCCTGGTCATTTAGGCTCCATCCCTAAAGAAAAATATCTGGGTGCTCTCTGTTCCTAAAGGACACACTCCTTCCTCTGGCAGCTAATCCTGGAAGAACTTGTTTGGGGCAAAGTAACTGGTCACCTGCGTGACCTGCCTTTACGTGGAATCACTCCACAACACTGTAGTGATTTTGCATATCCTTTATAATGAACGTCATTTAAAATTTGTTACAAGCCTTATTTGATCCCAACACAAAACTCTGCTTATGCACAATCCATCTCCATAACTAGTTGCTCATGGAATATGGTCAGTTGCTCTCGATTTACACAGCATCACAGGAAATACTGGTCTGGAGTGCCGACCTATTAGCTCACACCCCAAATGAATTCTCACCGTATAGCTGATGAAAGGAAACATCTACAAAGCTAACAGCCCCAAAGAAGGTAAGATTCCCTAAACTGAACATCAAGAGAGAATCATTGGTAAGCTTATGACTTGTGTAGTGATTTAAAATGTCTAAAGCCAAAGACATCAGCATTTTTAAATGAACTAATTTCTGTCTTGACTAAAGCTTTCAGTAAAATAGCATTGAGGTTTCCTAAATCCATCTGAACTTTGCAAATTTGAATATTATACCAGGAAAGGAGGCAAGTACAATTTCCTATCCTAATAGTTTCATTCAAGGCATAAAGTTTTAATAACAGCTACAGTTTTCTAAACTTTTACAATTGGACGATGCTCTGTTTTTACATGCATCATCCCAATTAGTCTCCCCAACATCCATGTAAGTAGGTATTATCATCACCCCCATTTTACAGTGGAGGAAACCAAGGTGAAGAATGATTAGCTAACTTGCAAAAGTCCCCATTTCCACCTAGACAAAACTAACTGTTCATGCCTTCGTGCCCCAGGATGCCTTCTACACATCTTATAAAACGTTACCCGCTGGGAGAAACCCATTTATATTTTGAGAGAGATCTGGCTGTTATTTATTTGAAAAGCAGAAATGGCATTCCTACAGAACACCAGGCACTGCTCTGTGTTCTGCAGGCACAAGACCCCTTCGCCCACCCTATCATTCTCTTCATTTTGCAGATGGGTAACCTGGGACTCTGATAGGTCCAGTAACTTGCCCACCATCCCGGAGGGAGTCAATGACAAAGCAGCGGGGATTCAACAGAGGCACAAGCACTGCAAAGTGCTCGGGTGCCCCTCGGGAAGGCACCATCTTGGTAGTCAAATGACTCAAGCTGGAGATGGTGGGTGATGATGTGTTTGATTGGGTAAGTCTGTGCGCTGGGGCTGGGGCAGGGCCAAGTGCCTGTGCTTAGCAGTACAGGATTTATGGCTCCCAAGGGGCAGAGAGAAGAGAACAACATTGGAGGCGGGGTGGGGGAAAGGGCACTGAAGGAAGCCCTCCAAGCATAGCCAAGCAGCCACTCGGGAGGGAAGAGAAATCCTGAAGACGTTGAAGTTGGTGGTGCTGTGCACGCACACGAGTGTCCGTGCACCCACGATGTACACCCCGAATCCCTTCCTCAGAGATTCATCTGGGAGATTGGCAGGAGAGTCCTCCAGGCTTGCTGAGGCTCGAAGAGATTCTTTCAGGGTAACTTAATGAGGTGCCATGGTCTGGGTTGTTACAAAGCAAAGACAGAGGCTATTTGTGTGGACACAGAGCCCAGGCTCAAGGGGCCAACCGAGCTCCACCCAAGTTCCATAAATCATTGATAGGGGGCTTATTTCAGTTCCTTTCTGCCAGCCACATGACTCAACAGAATTAAGTATTCTGTAGTTCCAGGTACTAAGCAAGGGAAATAAAAGACTCATTATAGAGAATTGGAGACTAAACTTCACTATCACTCACCATGAAGCAGTCACTTTGCCTATATTAACACATTGAGCCCTCCTAACGACTCTCTAAAGTAGGAGCTATTATGATCATTTTACAGAAGAATAACCGATGCACAGAGGATTTAGGTGCCTGGATGAAAACCACACAGTGCTGGTGAGAAGCTCAGCTGGACTTCAGCGCAGACAGTTGGCTTCAGAGGTTACCACCCAACACTCTCCAGGCACAGCTCATTGTGTTGTACTCCACGGAGGTGATGTTTTTCTACACACTGAAGGAAAGACCCTCCACCAGCACCAAGAGGGCCACTCGGTTTCTGGCGGTGGTCTGGGTTGGAGCCTGCACTGTCTCAGGCCTGCCTATGCACTACGCCACCAAGGGCAGGGAGCCTGGGGAGCGGGGCACTAGGGGAATTCGGTAACGGTAGTCATTGTACAACTCTCAGACCTCCAATCTGCAGCTCCTGCATTCACGGTGTCCTCTTCTAGGCAGGTTGGCCTGGCAGTGCAGGGGAGGGGAGTGATACCCGATTGCTGCTGGACCCCTATTTTGAGGTGTTTGGCTTTTTCCTACAGGAAAAGACACTGGGAATGTCATGGGACTCAAGCCAGATGCCTGGTCCCCAGGCCTCTGCCTGCTGGGAGCCCAGCCTTCTCCGTCTGATTACATCTGAAGGGTAGGCTTGTCTGTCCTTGGCTCACCTGCTGCTTCAAAAAGAGGCAGCTGTTGGCAACACTACAAAGCAGAGCTTGTCTCTGACCAAAACGTGGCGACCAGGACAAAACTATCTTTGATGTATTAAACGTTTTTAAAAACCCGAAACACACTTAACTCTTTGAACCTTGGACATTGGCGTGGCTTAAAACTTCTTTCACAGCGTGTGTGTGTGTATGTTTGAAAATATAACAATATTAAGAGTTGGAAATCCCCGATAACATGGCTAGCACCTGCTTTATTTTTTCTCGCCCCAATCGAAATGAGCTCATCACAAATGAAACTGCAAGTACATTTCCCACCCAGGGCATAGTCCAGGCCATTGTCTCCTTCCACGAGACAGAAAGAAAACGGAGTATTAACAATCTGGTATGGTTGGGAGTGGGGAGGAGGGTTCCCCTATTCAAGGGACCATTAACTTTTAGAGCCATCTTCACAACAACATTAAGCCATTTACTTTGCCATTATGCGAGGAATCAACGCTGATGTTCTGTGCGCGCAGCTGCACGCCCACATCTGGCGTAACCTCTGGAATCCTGGAGGACACATCTGGCCACGGAGCCGCTTCTCCAGACAACGCCGTATCAGTCTTTGCAGCCGGAATGAAAAGGTAGCTGCTGCGTCAGGCAGCAGAGTCAGGAAGGTGCCGGTTGCCCTGCCCAGGCAAGAAACTGTAGATTCCATTCTGCCTTAAGTACAAAGAGTCAAGGTTTTGTGGCCACAAGTTCCTGGCCACAAAAATGAATGACTAAACTTGGGAAAATAAACACCACAAGCTGCTGAGCATCTCTAACAAACCAGGCAGTGTCCAGGACGCTCTATTGACATTGTATAACAGGGAGGTGGATGCGAGTGTTATTCCTATTGTACAAGTAAAGAAACTGCAGCGCAGAGGCAGTGACCCACATCTGTAGTTGGTGGCAGAGCCTGGACTTGAATGTAGGTGTTTTTGGATTCCATGCTTTTGACCAATCACCCTGCCTGGTTCCCAAGTGGGTGCCAATGAAGAGCTGTGCTGACAGAGTACACAGCCCACTGGCTGCCTCAGACCTTAGCAGCCATGTTTCCAGGCTCCTGCTCAGGGCCACCCAGGGAACTGAGATGTGGGGGGCACACGCATGGCATAATCAGCAGATGGAGGTGGTCCCTTTCCACCCTCACGCAGAGTTTACACCCGCATCCTCTAGTTTTCACTTGTACCCTTTTGCATTTTTCTACCTACCCTTTCCTTGCTCCCTGTCCCAAAGTCATGCTAATAAGGCAGCTAGGTGACTCACAGTGAGGGGCAGAGCAACTATTTTAATCTATCACTTCTCTGAGTCATGCTCTTGATCTCCAGATAGACACAGGCGCTAGAGTTAACGTTTATTAAAAATGGTATTCAGTGCAAAGTCTTCTGCCCACCCTGTTCCCACCACCAAGCTCCACCTATTAGCATTTTCTTGTGATGCCTTCCCAACTTTCTTTGTATGTATGTAAAACTCTTCAGACTTCCGTTATGCCCCCTGCGCGCGCGCGCACACACACACACACACACACACACTCCTGCCATTTTCTTGGAGCTCTTTCCATGTAAATACTTGGAGAAAGAGAGCATCTTTATTCTTTTGTATAGCCGCATATTCCACCTTATGTACATACTACACTTACTTAACAAACATTCGGGTGTTCTTCAACCTTCTTCTGTTCACAAGTTGCAAGTTCCACCCATTGTGTGTGTATCTCAGTGGTTAGAAGGGAGCTGGCTGGGCATCGCAAAGGTCTAACCCTACCCACCACTGTAGACTCTCGAGGCAAAGGCCCCAATGTATGAAAATCTTGCCAGGCCAGGAGAGACTGCCATAGTTTCCTTTTTCTAAGGTTTCTGTTTTTCCTCATCCCAGAAAAGGAGAAGTAGCATCTTGAGCTAGGTCATCCATATACATAGAACATTTTTTAAACTGTAATTTCATGGGCTCATGAAGATAATATTATCTAACCCAGCCCAGCCTACCAATCAGGAGGAGGCCAGGCACGGGGGCCTCTGCCTCGCTGGCTGGGCCATTCGAGGCTGAGCAATAGTCATGTCCACTAAGATAGGAGCATCCTCAGCCCTCCCCCATCAAAGCCAGAGATGCAGCCCTGCAGTTGTGAAAATGTCACATTGGTGTTAGAGTTGTCCCCAGGAAATAATATGTGTTTTTTCTTACCATACCTTTTACGTTTTTTACTGAAAATAGCTATGCCGAGCAGCCATCCCCTTTGAATAGGACTAGTGTTGAAAAAACTGAATAAAGACAATTTGGTTTCTTTTTCATTTGTCTTGACATTCTTGCCCTCCCTAAACTCAGTCACTGCATTCCCAAGCCATCTTCTCCCACCTTCCCTCCTTTCTCTTCCCTCCCTGTCATCAATGCTATTGGTGCCCTGCTCATGTTCTCTTGGGTGGCACCATTTCAGGGCACATGGACCTGGCTCTCAATGACTGGCACCTGCTTCTCTTTGCCTTATGCTTTCTCTGGCTACCAGTATTCACGTCCATGCACAAGGCAAGCTGGAAGGGCTCAGTAATTAATACCACCATCGCCACCCCAGCAACCTTCAACCAATGACCGACCAAAGTAAATAAATGAAGGGAAAGAAAGAAAGAAAGAAAGAAGGAACCCAGCTCCCTAGCCACTCCGGTGGGAAAACTCTAAGGATGCTTCCAGTGCGCCCCCATAGGATCAAGCCCACTATGGTCTCTTACTTGAAAATGTATTATTTACTAGCCTTCTCTTGCCTATCTCATTTCTTCTAACAGTACAATTTGAAAACCATAGATGTACATGATCACTTCATGTTTATAACCATCCCCAACTTGCAGGTGAAGAGAGTGAGGTCTAGAAAGCTTCATCGACTTACCCAACGTCACAGACATGAATGAGCGGAACCGGGTACAAAAGTGCACCCGTCTTGCGCCCTCTTCTCTACATTCGACTACGATTGGGCATTGATGATGAAACACTGTTGAGAAATGTCTTGGCTACAAGACTTATTTTGGTCAACATGGGGTCACAGAAGAATTTATAGAAAGTTCTTGGAATTGGGGCTGTTCTAAGAAACTCACCAAAACAACTCCCTGAAACTGTGCTCAACACTTGCTGTTCCTGTGGTGGCTTGGATTGGACATGTGCCCAGTCTGTCCTACACATCTGCCACGCCACCTATACCCACTGGGCAGCTCTTAGAAATCCCACCTGTAGCAATAAGCTATTGCTGCAAAATAAAACCTTACGACTTACAAAAACAAGCATGTTTATTTATTTATATTATTAGAGAGAGGGGAAAGGAGGGAGAAAGAGAGGGAGAGAAACGTGCATCAAAATGAGAGAGAAACATCAATCAGTTGCCTCTCTTACGTGCCCCGACCGGGACACATGCAGCCCAGGCATGTGCCCTGACTGGAAATCAAACCCGTGATCTTTCGTTCTGCAGGGCAACCAACTGAGCAGCACCAGCCAGGGCAACAAGCATTTCTTTTTCTTGCTCACAGTTCTGCAGTGAGGCTCGGGCAGCTCTGCTTCAGTTTGGGTTTGGGTCTGTTCCAGGTGACTAATTCTGGGGTGCAGAGAGAAGGGGCAGTGGCTCCCCAGGGTGTGCTCTTCTCATGATGGTCACCAGAGCACAAGAGAAGTCACACGGTGCAGACACTGCTGCAAGCCTCTGCTAGAGTCACACTCTCATGCCAGTGGCCAAAGCAAGTCCATGACCAGGCCCAAAGCCAGTGCACGACGTCCTGAGGTGCAGGGGCAGTAAGCAAAGATTTGCTGAATAATGTTCCACGTCTATCATGTAAGGTAAAAATATTTCCCAGGAAGGGAGGTTAAGCACGTCTTCTTTTCAAAGTCCTCAAAGCTAAGAATGGACACTGTTCCATTCAACAAGGTAGCCCTGTAATCTTTAGAAAGGGTATTTCCTGAAAGGTCCCAGGGGAAAGTAAGGTGGCAGTGTCCCGGACTAGGGGTCCCCAGGTGGAAATTATCTAGTGGAGACCAGGCTAATTAAAATACCAAGGACTTCACTCCTCCCGTTTCTCCTAAATCAAGCTTTCAAGTCCTCCCTCATTGAGAATGGGACCAGCGGACACCAAAAAGGGACGGATGTGAATGACCTATATAGGCTCCATCCTAAACAATTAATGTCTAGTAATGGAAGGGAAGTCCTGGCCAAGATGCAGAACAGTGGAGTAACTAGAAATAGAGACTTCTGAATTTTACAGCCTCTCTCTGAGGCTCTCCAATGCTATTGGTCCACCCATCTCCTCAACATCCATTTCCTTTTCTCCCTTTCAAATAAAATCTGAACTTTTTCACCAGCTTCCTTTTACTTCCTTATTTTTTATTATATTTTATTGATTATGCTATTACAGTTTGTCCTGATATTTTCCCCTTTGTTCCCCTTCACCAAGCACCTCCCAATCCTTCAGGCAACTCCCCCTACCCCCCGGCTGCCATTGTTCATGTTCATGGGTCATGCATGTAAGTTCTTTAGCTACTCTTATTTTCTGTACTGTACTTTACATCCCGTGGCTGTTCTTTAGCTACCTATTTGTACTTCTTAATCCCTTCACCTCTTCACCCATTCCCCCACACCCTCTCCCATGTGGCAACCATCAAAATACCCTCTGTATCCATGATTCTGTCTCTGTTATTGTTTGCTTATTTTGTTTTTCATAAGCAATTATTGATTAGATATGTTTTTTTAATCCCTTTAACATTTCATAAAATAATGGCTTGGTAATGATGAATTCCTTTATTTTTTTCTTGTCTGGGAAGCTCTTTATCTGTCCTTCCATTCTAAATGATGGCTTTGCTTGGTAGAGCAATCTTGGTCATAGGTCCCAGCTTTTCATGACTTTGACTATTTCTTGTCAATTCCTTCTAGCCTGCAGTTTCTTTCAAGAAATCAGCTGATAGTTTTATGGGAAGTCCCTTGTAGGTAACTAATTTCTTTCCTCTTGCCACTTTTAAAAGTCTCTCTTTATTCTTGACCTTTGGCATTTTAATTATGATGTGTCTTGGAGTGAACCTCTTTGCATCCATCTTGTTTGGGACTCTCTGTGTTTTCTGGACTTGCAAGTTATTTCCTTCACCAAATTAAGGAACTTTCCTTTCATTATTTTTTCAAATAGATTTCCAATGTCTTGCTCTTTCTCTTCTCCTTTGGGAACCCCTATGAGGCGAATGTTGGCCCTCTTGAAGTTGTCCCAGAGGCTGCTTACACTATCCTACTTTCTTTGTATTCTTTTTTCTTTTTGTTGTTCTGATTGGTTGTTTTTTGCTTCCTTATGTTCCAAATCATTGATTTGATTCTCAGTTTCACCTCCCTCTACTGTTGTTTCCTTATAAATTATTCTTTATTTCAGTTAGTGTACCCTTCATTTTTGACTAGATCTTTTTTATTCTGTTGAGATCCTCACCAAGTTACTTGAGCATCCTTATAACCAGTGTTTTGAACTCTACATCTGATAGATTCCTTATCTCCATTTCATTTAGCTTTCTTCTGGAGTTTTGATCTGTTCTTTCATTTGGGCCATGTGTACTTGTCTCCTCATTTTGGCAGCCTCCCTGTGTTTGTTTCTATGTATAAGGTAGACCTGCTTTGACTCCATGTCTTGATAGTTTGGACTAATGTAGTAGGTGTCCTATAGGGTCCAGCGGCAACAGCCTCCCCTGTCACCCAACCTGGGTGCTTGAGGTGCACCCTTCCTATGGGCTGAGTGAACCCTCCTCTTGTAGTTGAGCCTTGGTTTCCATTGGCAGATCAATGGGAGGGGTTTACCTAGGCCAGTCGGCTGCAAGGACTGGCTGTGACCACTGATCACCAATCTCTGCCCTCCATGGAGGATCAGCTGTGCAGGGGCAGGGTGGTGGTGCTCTGGCGCGATCTGTAGCTGTCCACTGGGTGTGCAGGTCCTGAGGTTTCCTGGGTAGTGCAGGCCAAGGTCAGCCCCCAACTGTGTTATGCCCAGGGCCACCCTGCCTGAAATAAAGCAATCTGAGATGGCTGCTACCTGTGCTGGGCTTGCCTGGGAGATTCCAGGCAAAGCCAAGCTATAAATTGAAGCTGGCTGCTGCTAGTGCCATGCCTGGAGCTCACTGAGGCCAGCTGTTGCTTGTTTAATAGGATTTAGAAAGTTGTGAAACAAGAGCCAGGACCAGCCATTCATACAGAAAGGCAGCTTGGGCGGACCAGTAACTTGGTAGGAGCAGTGTCTCTGGGGATCTCCAAGGCAGGTCAAACAGTGTTAACCAGGTTGATGGAGTCTCGGATATGGCATCAGCTTGCTGGCTCTGTGGGAGGAGTATTCAGAAAAGAGACAGTGGCCTCTGCTTGCCTTAATGCCAGACACTGATGCCTTTCAAGCTGTTACTCTAATGCTGGAGCTCAGAGGAAGTGAGTCTGAGTAGGTGAGTCTGTGTGTGGGTCCTTTAAGAGGAATTGCTTGGGGCTCCAGAATTTTCTTCCATTGACTGAGTCCCTGCTTATTTTTGCAGCCAGAAGGTGTGGCTACTTATCTTTCTGGCATTAGAACCCTGGGTTGGGAGGCCCAGTGTGGGGCTGGGACTTTTTACTCCTGAGATATCCCTCCTGAATTTTTATTCATCACACATTGGTGAGGGACCAGACCATTCCACATCTGCACCCCTACCAGTCTGGATGGATGTGGTTTCTTTCATTCTGTAATTTTCAGAACTCCATTCAACTTGATTTCTGAGTGATGGTTGCTCTATGTTTTAGTTGCAATTCTGATGTGGTTGTTGGAAGAGGTGAGCCATGTCTGCCTATGCCACCACAGTCCTAATTTTGCTCACAGAAAAATGACCCACCTCCAACACAAATGCCAGAAGTAGGCCTAAATCCATTCCCTTTGTCAGGGATTGGTTTGGGAAAAGGTAAATGGCCTAGAACAGGCCACTGAGACCAGTGGGGAAAGACTACTAGGAGTGGGGAGAGGCTCCTGGAAAAACCTTCTTCCCTCCAAAGAAGTAGATCCAGAAAGAAACTGACACTCTCTTCTTTCATGACCCTCGCTATGTCTAAAAGTCACTGCCAGAGCCCTGTTTCTTCCTGAGGGTGACAACAACAGGAAGATGGCAGATCAGAGGAATGGAAAAAAGAACCAGTGTCCCACGGACTTCACTAACTGCCTAATCAACCTCCCCTGTGCTTGCCTAGTGAGCAATCACCCTGTTAATCTTACTTGTAAATGAGATCATAAAATATCCTGGATCAAGACTATTCACTCACAGAGAATGGGGCCTTAACCCCACCTCAGCCTCTTCTAGCAGTGTGCCTTTGGGCATGTCACTTCATACTGCGAACTCCATTTTGGCAACAAGACCCATGTCACAGGGCTGTTGTGGGGATTAAATAACCATGCAAATGAAACCCTGGAAACCCTGTAGTGTCTTGTCTGGGGATGGGCACAGATGACTCATGGGTATGATTTTTATTTTAGGGCTTTTGGGTCCCATCCAGCAAGAAAAAGCAGACCTGGCCAATCAGTGCAATTCTGTGCCTCCTTATGGTCACAGCTGTTGCCCTCTGGCTTTCTTCTAGAAGATAAAACCTGCACGGTGGGAAGGGCCTGTCCCTTTAGGGCAAACCTATCAGGTTCCCACCCTAACCACTAAAGCTGGAGAAGGGTTACAGTCCCATGGCAAAGAGTGGACAGGGATGTTTACTCTTTGCTTTAAAATATATAATTATTATAGCTTCTGTTTATGTAAAAGGAAGACAAGCAATATGGGAAAAGAAAATTCCCACATGACCCTATCACCCAAAGGCATGACTGGAAATGTGTGTGTGTTCTTCCAGACGTGTGTGTGTGTGTGTGTGTGTGTGTGTGGCTTCTTTGAAAAGAAGAAAAGAGAAAAGCAGACATCCTTGTACACTACTTCTGAGGATAAACTGGTGAAGACGTTTTTTGGAGGGTGATATTGCAGACTTTCAAAAATTAAAAACTTAAAATAAAAATAAAATTCACCAACCCTTTGGCTCAACCATTCGAGGTCTAGGAATCCTTCCTCCAAAAACAAGAGGGATAGATTTTAAGATAATACTGACAGTGTGCCAGGTATTGTTCTAAGCATTTTTATATCTTGGGTAATCCTCCCAATCCAAGAGGGAGGAGGCACTATTAATGGTTTTTATAACAGCTCTATTGAAATCCAAATCACGTACCATATAATTCTCCCATTTAAAGTACACAATTTAGTGGGTTTTAAATGTATTCACAGACCATTACCGCATTCTTAGAACATTTTCATCTGCCAGGAAGAAACCCTATACCCATTAGCAGTCATTTGCCATTACCTTATCCCCCTCAAAACCACCAATCTACTTTATTTCTACGAATTTGCTTATTCTGACTTTTTTCTAAAGATTCTTTTTATTCATTGTTTTTAGAGAGAGGGGAAGGGAGGGAGGCAGAGAGGGAGTGAGAGACAACAGTGTATGGTTGCCTTTCACCTGCCTCTAGCTGGGGACCTGGCTGGAGTCCTGGCTTGCAACCTGGGTATGTGTCCTGACTGGGAATCAAACCAGCAACACTTGGGTTTGCAGGTCTGTGCTCAGTCCACTGAGCCACACCAGCCAAGGCTCTATTCTGACATTTTATGTAAATGAAATCATACAATATGTGGTCTTTTGCAACTGGCTCCTTTTGGTTAGCATAATGCTTTCAGGTTCATTTATGCGGTAATGTATATCAGCACCTCACATATTTTTAAAGCTGAATGATACTGCATTGTATAGATATAGCATTTTGTTGACACGTACATGAGTTGATGGACATTTGGGTTTTTCTACTTTGGGCTATTATGAATAAATCCTGTTCTGAATATTTGCATATGACTTTTGCGTAGACATGTTTCCATTGATTGTGGGTGTACCCATATATCTAAGTAGTATTGTTGGGTCATATGGTAATTCCATGTGTAACCTTTCCAGGAGCTATCAAACATTTTTTAAGTGGCTGCATCATTTTAGTTCCCATCAGTAGTGGACAGGGTCCCAATCTCTTTACCCTTATCAACAAACATAGGGTGGGGACACAGACCACTGCTGCAGGGCCCCTGCCTTGATTGATACGCTGCCCTTTCAGGCCACAGGGATCCGATGTGAAGAGGCCACCAGTAAATCTTGTTTGCATGCCTGAGCTGATCTTAAAAATCAAGAAGGACACAGCCAAGTATTTTTCTTCCTATCATTTTTCCATACTTGTTTAATTGGTCGTCCCTAAGGATCAAAGAGTGAAAGAGCTCAGGTGTAATAGTCAGGAGGCAATTAGGGAAGGGACCAGGGGCTGGCTGGGGCCTAACTGTGCCAGCACCTTTTGGGCGTGGGCATGACCCACAGATCCCAGCAGCTGCAGGTGATAAAACTCAAACTGTGAACGTAGCAAGTTGCACCCAAAATGATAGTTAGCAGACAGGACAAGAGAAACGTGCATGGGACGTACAGCAGGCTGCTTCTCCCAGAGGAAGGGGATGTTAGGGCTCTCCTCGTACCCGCTCCATGCCTGTGAGGCAGGTATCTTCATATTCTCTACGTCCATCCCTCAGGCCAACATGGGGCAGGCCCTCCTTGGGGTACGGCCTGGGCATTGTCTTTGACTTTGCCTGCACCCAGCTGTTCAATCACCAAGTCCTGTCCATGTCACTCCAAAATAACTCTAGCCCGTCCTTTTTCCCAACCTCCACTGCTGCTACTTTAGTTCCAGTCACCATCGCATTTGCCTGGGCTTGTGACCTGTATCCTAAGCAATCTCCCTGCCTTGAGTCCTGCTTTCCCCCAGTTCCTTCGCCACAGAGATCAGACTGGACTTGAGTGGTGGTGTGGCCGGGTGGTAACAGCCTGGGCTCTGGAACTGGCCCCTCTTGGCTCCTCCGGATTTGTGAACTTGAGGCATTAACTCAACTCTTCCTTGTCTCGGTTCACCTCATCACTATAGTCAACATGCTAATTTTTTAGGTACCTGGGAAAGGCACAGTGATAGTGAATTAACACAGATGAAGTGTTTGGAATAGCGACTGCCAGTTCAATACGCACTAGCTACATCTTTCTGAAACATAACCGCCCCGCTTACACTTGTACCAGGACAAAGGCCAAACTCACCCGGCCTTTCTCACCTCTTGGTAACTCCTGCCCCACCTCCTACACTCCTGTGAAATGCCCTTTTGTTCTCTCTCGCTAACAGGCTAGTAGACCTTTGCACGTGCTGCTCCCTCTGTGTGGAACATTCTTCCCCAATGTTCTGTCCATTCCTCTGCCCACTGGCCACCCATCTCTCATTCTGGTTTGATAGCTTCTTTGAGACGTGCCTCTCACTATTAATTTCCAATTAGGAGCCTTCCTTCCTGTCCCCACAGAAACTTTACTTCCCATCAAGGCACTTCCTACCTTGTATTTTTAATGTGTTTATTATGAAAGATTTCAGACAGGAAAGAATACCACAATAGTAAAATGAGCTCTCATGTAGTCCCACAACTGGTGACGTTTTGCTATATTTGCTTTCTCTTCCTTGTTATCATTCTCTCTGTATTTAGTTAGCTTCTTTTCAAGTTAAAGGACAGACATCATCATCTTTCACCCCTCGATGTTTTCACTTTCATCTCCCCAAAATGAAGAAGCTGAGGGGTATTCTCCCACCTAAAACTCAATACCACAATCACACTTTAAGAAATGAATCCTTCTCTTTTTCCTGGCCTGTTTTCTTCTAATGCGCTGTGCGCTCTCAGAGGAATGGAACGTGTCCCTTTTCTCCCCTCTCCCTAGCACTTAGCTCCTGGCAGAACAACTCTGGTGCCCCAATTCCTCCTGTGAGAAGGGGTTCCACCCTCCTGCAATCCCAGCCCAGCTGGCCTTGCACACACACACACACACACACACACACACACAACCTTGGTAATGGCACGGAATCTCCCCAGTGCCTGCCCCAGCTCAGAAACAGGGAGCATTCTGAACACCTCCCTCAGGGGACTGCTGTGGGTCCCCTGCCCTCTCTGGCCTAACCCCTGCCCCTTTCCATTCTCAAGGCCAGGGCCTCAGCTTGGCCCTTCATCCTCCCTCACCCCAGTCCCCAAATCCTGACCCCACCAGGGCTGCACCGCGACCCTGTGCTGCCTCAGAGCTGCTCCCTGAAGGCAAGTCCACTCAGCCTACTTCTCCCCCCAAAGCCCTGCTGCGCACCCACTGGGCCCGGCCCCCCCCGATCCAGCCTCAAGCACCAACATGGCAGCTGCCGCTCCCTCCCTCCTCCCTGTCCTGGCCCCTGCCTTCCCAGCTCCCTTGCCCTCTGGTCGTTCAACACCATCCACCATATGCTTTTCCATGCCTCCAGCCCCTCCACCTGGAATCCCCGCCTTCCAGGGCCCCCTCGACTGCCTCTGAGAACCCAGAGAGAAGCCCAGGTGTCACTTTTGCCCGGGCCCAGTCACCGACTGATCTGGCCCTCCCTGGGGCGATGCCCACAGAGGCCTTGGGTATCATAGATGTTCATGAAATGCCTGCTGAGTAGATGAACAGAAACACCATCCTCCCTGGCCTGAGTCAATGGCAGCCCCGTCCACCTCAGTCCTTCCCCTGAGCCCCTGATGCCAGCCCAGCCCAGAGCCGCCACCAGGTGGACCAGATGCAGCCTCCGCACAGCACGCTGCCTCCACACCCACCTGTTGTCCTCCCTGTCCTAGCAAATTGCACAACAGTGGCAACGGCATTCTGGGCTGTTTCTATGTAAACGTGTTCTTAGAACGCTTGTGAACTCATCTTGAGGTAAAGCACTTCCCAGGAAACACATAGAAAATAGGATGACCGGATCCCTTTTGCCTTGAATAGGGTTTTCAGAATACAATACACTTTTACGCCCGCCTGGGCAAAAAGATGTTCCACTTCTACATCATTATGCTGCAGATTGGGTTATGCCCAGCGGCTTCGAGCCGAGACGCCTTGGTCCACAGAGCTGAGAAGGTTCCTGATGTCCTTGTCGCCCTGGCACCAGCCCCTGCATCACACACGGAGCACAAGTAGGAATTTTGCCTTTCTACCTTTATAACAGGCCGCCCAGAGGGGTGTTCTCAGCGGCGCAGAACAAAACCTGGCCAGAGAACCTCCAGGAATCCTGGTGGTGAAGGCCCAGGAGTGAGGGTGAGGAGGGTCAGAGCTGAATCTCCACCCCCATGTCCCTGAGAGCCGAGCAATCTGCCTAGAGAGTGAGTTGCTGGCCTTTCTGAGCGCCTTCCCCTTGCGCTGTATGAGGCTAGGGGTTCTCCCAAGGGTTCTTCACAAAATTAAATGAGGGGCTGAGGGCATGGCAGGGTGGGAAAGCTATTTCAGTCTCAGGTTGAGCTGAAGCCATGTTAGGTGACACATTCCAAGGTGAGCTGGGACAGCATCCTACAGGGCTTGTGAAAGAAGGTGGCTTCCCTTTCTCTGACCACTGCCAGGCCCCAGGGAGGGTTGGGGGAGGAGGACCAGGAGGAAGCAGAGGAGGAGTCCTGGGGTGAGCAAGGGCCGCTCATCATGTCCCAGCTGCCCACCCCTGACTCCCCAGGAGCCACCTCCCAGGCAACGTGGCCCTAGAGCTGGAGATTCACCAAGGATGGACGTCTGAGGTGTGGACCGCGTGGCCAGCCGCAGTGCGTCCGAGTGGTGGCTTTGGGCTTCCCAGTGTAAAGGGGAGTTGGGTGTTTTCCACAAGCCAGGGGTGTAACACAGGCAACTTTGTGGGGTTGTGTGGATGCTTTAGACAAGGACCACCAGGGGAGTGGACGCTTCCGAATGCTCCTGTTCTGGCTGAATCGCATTGTCCGCAAATTCGTAAATTGAAGCCGTAATCCCCTGGGCCTCAACATGTGACTGCATTCCGCGATTCCGAGGTAGAGCTTTAAAGAGGCGACATGGGTGACATGGTCAAATAGGGCCCTCATGCAATCTGACGGGTGTCCTCAGAAGAAGAGGAGGTTCGGACCCACAGAAACATGGCAGCCATTGGCGTGTGCAGAGGAAAACCCGGGTGTGGCACAGGGAGAAGGTGGCCCACGGCAAGCCGAGGGCGGAAGCCTCAGAGGAAATCGCCTCTGGAACAGGGAGCAAGTCGGTTTCTGCTGTTTCCCACACTGAGTCTGTTGTGTATGCTGCAGCAGCTCCAGCAAAGTCACACTCAGATAGATGCTGGGGACTGAGCCGGGGGCCTTCGGGCAGCCAGCCGGTCAGAGGTTCTCCGAAGTATTCACAAAATCATGCCAGCAGATTAAGAAATCAGGTCTGAACACCCACCAGGCCCAGCCAGCACGATGCCCATTTACCTGAGTGTTATTCACCCAGTAAGAATTTCCGGCCCTTCTCCTTCTTCTCTGCCCCCCATCCTGCCCCCCCACTTCCTCTCCCCACCTGGGTTCAGCTTTCTCACCAAGCCAGACGGACAGAAGCAGAAGATGGGACATGAGAGATGGGCCATGGACCCCCGTTCCCAACTCCAGGCCGCAGCTGGAAGAGGAAGAGAGGCGTCCACTCGGAACAAAGTTTTAATGTCTGGGTTAGTCCACAGACTCAGACACATCAGTTACCGAGCTGAGTGTTGGAACCAGCAAGGCAGCCGGGGGTCCTGGACCAGCCTTAATTTTCACTCCCAGTCAAGGAATGAGTGGGGTTCCACAGAAGAGAATTGGGGACAGGGAGAGGCCAGTTGGCTTCCTGAAAACACCCTGTGAGTCCTGTTGGTTTAACCTACAGCCTTCTTCATGCACGGCAACTTAGCCCGGTCTGTAGTCCAGGAAAGAGGGCCTTCCCTGAGCAAAAATCACGGCAAATTCCTTCCCTGTCACCATTGAGCAAGTCCATCTCCTTCAAGCCAAAAACTGACGACCAACCAACAAGCCATTTAACAGCATCCATGTTCCCCAAACTGACACCTCAGGTTCCACCATGCCCGGCACGATGCCACCCTCCACACGTCATGACAA
The DNA here is from genome assembly GCA_004026585.1 of Noctilio leporinus. Taxonomy (NCBI): domain Eukaryota; kingdom Metazoa; phylum Chordata; class Mammalia; order Chiroptera; family Noctilionidae; genus Noctilio; species Noctilio leporinus. Next base: position 46,723 of record PVIW01000357.1, on the reverse strand, counting down.
AGAGGAGGACACTGACCCCAAACCAGCCACGGGGCTGGGCAGGCTGAGATGCACACAGCACTCTAGAGAGAACTGAGTTGGAATCCTGCTCTGCCCCTTGTGACCCCGGGCGAGTTGCTAAACTTCTCTGTACTTTCGTTTCCTCATCCGCACCATGGACAGGATGGAAGTACCCATTCCGTAGGGTCGCTATGTGGGACGAATGAGGAAATAGGAGCTGACACTTAGGACACTGCGTGGCCCAGGGCAGAAGACTCATACACATGATTACCACGCACGTCACTGACTCTCAAAGTGGAAGCTTGTGGTAGCCTTGGTTTCTCATACAGAACGGGACACGAGAAGGGTGCAGACAAGAAGCAGGGATTCTAGAACCAGACTGCCTAGCTTTGAATCAAGCAAGACGGGGAAGCACCCTGTATATGTTTGCTACGATAGCTACCTATTTGTCTATTTATCAATAGCTGAATCCATAGGTGAAGATACATATAGTAACAGGCATTCAGATGCAATCCATATAGTAAAAGCATAATAATGGCAGTTATTATTAAGGGAATGGGCATCGCAATAACCTCACATGGGCCCTGAACTTTCTAGCCACCAAGACACATGAGAGGCATTGAATGGGGGATCCGACAGGCAGAGTGGTCTCAGCTGTTTTCTCCCTTGTTTGCTGGCAGTGTCTTGAACCCAGAAACCCCTCCTCCTGGGGCTGGGCCTTCCGCAAGGCCTCCCGCCCCCGACTCCAACAGCAGCTCTCAGCCTCTCTCCTCTCTCCTGTTACCTGGTCTGGTTCCTTCAGCCAGGGCAGGTCCCAACTTGCAGGGGGGCAGTGAGGGCCCTCAGCCTGCCAGCCCCCTGAGGAGGTGGCATTTCGCAGGCCCAGTTCCCTCTGAGCCGGGCTCTGCATGTTCCCCTGACCTGGGGGCCTGAGGACTGACGGAGAACACAGGTGGCCAAGATGAAAAGCTGATCCACCCTACAGGAAACCCTTGTTTAGCCAGCTCTAGATGTGAAAAAACAAGTGTCACATTGGAGAAAGGAGAGTAAAGTGCCTTTCAAGACCATTGTCACCGCCTCCCCTCTGTGTTTTGGGGAAACAATAGGGCCCTGTGTGTGAGGACAATGCTGGGTGTTTTCGGCCTCTTCTGTGTTACTCCTAGGGACTGAGGATAAGAAACGAGGCCACAGTGCCCTCCTGGGTCTGATGCCCTTGGAATTCACGAATCACAGCCACCAGGCCCCCCAGAGTCGCGAGAGGGACTTTGCGCCCCCAGCCCGTGGAGTTCTGTAATGGGGACAGGGGACACATGCTTAGTGTCCTCACCCTCACCCCCCTCCTAGAGCACAAGTTAGAGCTGAAAGGAACTGCAGGTATCACCCCTGCTAGCACAAGTATCGTCCCCTCCCAGGCTTAGCTTCAATGAGGCGCCACCTGGCTGGAACCAGAGCCCGGCCACAGAGTCCATTAGCAGCAGCGGGTTAAGCCAGATGGACCCTTATGGTGTGTCCTCCATCGTAGCCCCTTGATGGACCAGACAGTACATTATGAGCAAGCTCACAGCGTGACCTCATTTGCTCCTGCCTTCAAATCCTGGCTCTGTCACTCACTACCCGTGACAGAGTTTTTTTCTCTGTCTGTTAATTTTCCCTCCTGCAAACGAGGGTTATTTTGGGGTTACTGTCGGAATTAAAGGAAGGGATACATGCAAAGCTCTTAGAATAGAGCTGAGTTCATAGAAATCATTCAAGAAGCATGAATGACAACTTAGATGGCACAGTTCCCCAACAAATGGCTTAGATCCATGAGGACATGGTACAGAGAAGGCTGGAAACCCACGATCCCAAACACCCAAATTCAGCCCTGCCACCCACTGTCGCCTACATTGACCCCATTAGGTCCCTGAGGGACAGTGGCACTGACAAATAGTATAAGGTGAAAAATGTGGGGAGAGGGCTGACTGTGACACACAGAGTCCCAGGATGGTGGGACTTCTGAGAGGGCATGCCAGCCCTCAGGGGGCAGCCAGGACTCCTTCCAGCCACCTGCTGCAATGCAGGAAGGTGGGAACAGCTCTGTCACATGTTCTTAAAGAGCCAGGAATGTGGATGTTTGCACCCTATCTCTCCACTTTCAAATACCTCATTAACTAAGTCATTGTTACGGCAGAATTAGCCCCAGGTCATGCAGCATGTGATCTGGACGGCTGATGACATTTCCAAGCCAGGGCTTGCCTGTCATTATCAGTTCCTCTGTCCCCAAGTTGCCTTTAGTCTACAGGTGGGCTGATCAAGTCACTTCAAAGTGCCTCCTGGGCTTAGAGCGTAAGACCAAAGAGAGCAGAGCCTTCTCCTTGGACACCACCCTCATCTCAGTCCATGAAGTGGGGGGTGAGGAAAAGAAAAACCAGGAAAATGAGGGGGGCCACCCTGCAGGACCACCTCAGCTGTTCCTCTGGTAAAGAAGGCAATCAGAACTTTGTGATGGGACCAGAGGACAGACTGGGGACCTAAGCCCCATAATCTTCATCAAATGAACCTAAGTCCTCTTAAGGGATCACACGTGCTTGCTAGGTCAATGCAATTCTAACACATGATTGCTGACGATGAGATGTCATATCACAGCCACTGGAGTGGCTATAAACAGAAGGACTTAATGGTAAGTGTTGGTGAGAAGGTGGAGAAATCAGAACCCTCCCTCAGTGCTCACGGGAATGTAAAATGGTGCAATCACTTCGGGGACTGGTCTGGTAGTTCCTCAAAAAGTTAAACACAGAGTTACCTTATGACCCAACAAGATATACTTAGTTCAAGAGAAATGAAAAAAATTAAAAAACAAACAAACAAACAATCTCATTCAAGATTGTTCATAACAGCACTATTCACGATAGCCAGAAGGTTGAAATAACCCAAATATCTATGAAAGGATGGATGGATAAACAAAATATGGCCTATCCATACAATGGAAATTATTTAGCAGCTGAAAAGAGTGAAGTACTAATCCATGCTACAACATGATGAACCTCAAAAATATTGGGATAAATGTGGGTGGGGCAGTTAAAAAGGCCTCATGGTAGGTTGTTCCATTTATACAAAATGTCCAGAATAGGCAAATCTATAGAGACAGAAAAGTAGATACATGGTCACCTAGGGCTGGGGTGTGATGGAGAGGGTTGGGGGTTGATAGCTAAAGGGCATGGTGATCTTGTGGGAGTGGTAATTATGTTCTAAAATTGACTGTGGTGATGGTTACACAACTCTGTAAATACCCTAAAGTCCATTAAATTGTATACTTCAAATGGGTAAATTGCATATGTGAATTACATCACAATAATGCTATTACCACATACAAAAGAAGCCCAAACTAAGATTACTACCCTTGATTGCCTTCAATTAAAACATTTCTGGCCCTGGCAGGTGTGGCTCAGTGGATTGAGCACAAGCCTGTGAACCAAAGCATTGCTGGTTCGATTCCCAGTCAGGGCACATGCCTGACTTGTGGGCCAGGTCCCCAGTAGGGGGCGCATGAGAGGCAACCACACTTGGATGTTTCTCTCCCTCTCTTTCTCCTTCCCTTCCCCTCTCTAAAAATAAATACATAAAATAAAAAATTTTAAAGAAAGCACAGTTTGATATACCTAGAACTGGAAAGAAATCAGACTAGTCTTAAAAAAAAAAAAAATACAGGCAGTGGGACCAAATCATGGAAATGAACTGTCACATTCTGTTGTGTTTCTTCCCATGGAAATATTCATGGTTTAGGAATTGCTGGAAGCTCCCTGGACTGTAGGCAAACCTGTAAGAGCAACATGGTGGTGGCAACCAAGTCAGCCTGCCCAAACGGGATGACGTGGTGCAAGCCTGAGGCCCCTCTTGGCAAACTGGAGCCTGGGGTATCCCCACCTATCTGACCTGCCCAGGAGGGGAGGGCAAGGGGAACTAGAATACTCCCCCTACGGTAACGTCTATTACTCAGCTCTCCTGCCTGAGCAGGTGTGATCAGCATCATTTTATGGATTTGGAAAGAGGCTCAGAGAAGCTTAAGAACTGGTTCAAAGTACAGTTAATATCATGTAGAGTTGGCGTGGAAACTGAGATTGAATTCTAAAGTCCCTCTGCTTTATTGCTTCCATGCATGATGATGGCTGTGTAACAAAGTGCCTCAACACTTAGTAGCTCAAAACAACAAACATTTATAATCATACAGTTTTTGAAGGTCAGATATCCAGGGTGTTTCTGGCTCAGAATCCCTCATGAGGTTGGTATAGGCAAGAGGTTGGTCAAGGCTACTGTCATCTCAAAACTCTACCAGGGCCGGAGAGCCAGCTTCTAAACTCAGCGAAGAGGTTGTTGGCAGGCTGGCTATTGGCTGGGGCATTCAGGTTTTAGCCACATGGACCCCTCCTGGAGGACCACTCAGCACAGCAGCTTGTTTTCCCTAGAGCCAGAGATCCAAGAAAAAGAGAGCAGCCAAACGAAGGAGCATCATCAAGGAGGTGCAGCCTTTTATAACTCATCTCAGTAGTGACGTACCATCACCTCTGCCATTGGCTGTTTGTCAGTCACACAAACCAATCCTGGTACAACGTGGGACACGACTACACAAGGATGTGAATACCAGCAGGTGAGGATTGTTGGGGCCTATCCTGAAGGCTGGTGACCACATTGCTCACTTTTCCAAAGTCAGACAAGTAAGCACATCCTATGCACAATGCTCCCCCCTACACACACAAGAGAACAAGTCCCAGAAATTAATCTGAATCTAACCTCTTTTTGGATGTTGCTTATTCAACAAATATTCACTTCATTCAAGGAACTAGGCTGGCCCTTATTAATAGAGGCAGGAGTTAAACTTAGAGCTTACAGTGCCCATGGCAGAAAAATAAGAATCAAGCCCTGTGGATCTTTGGAGAAGAGGGAGAGGCCAAGAAAGAGAGATGGACTTAGGGCTCCAGGTCAAAGTGGCTCTAAAATCTTCTAGTCTAGGTATGGGTTCATCCTGAGACAACGTGGGGTTATTTTCCTGGGCCTGGGCAACACCCCCACAGAAAATTAGAAAGAGAAGGAAGAGGGAGAGAAGTAGGAGGCATTGGAACAAACATCCTTCCTAGCTGACCAACTCTTGGCATTTCACAATTAGACATTCTTTCTTTAGCATGCTATTATCAGAATTTGTTTTGAGCCAAATTTTGCTAAGGAAATGAGGGTGGAAAAAAGAGTGAGTCAACCAGATACCAAAGGTGGATAAGGGAAATGCCAGAGGCTGTGGGTTTGAGTTGCAGAGGACAGGTGTTTCCTTTAAAAATCAGAGTCCTGCACTGCCCACTCGAAACCACTTGCCACATTCACTAAAACCACCTTGCTGAATAGAATAAATGAATAGAATCATCTCCATGAATTCCCCCCATAAATGTGATAGGAACTTGCTAGGTAATATCTCTTTTTTACATTTATTTTTTTAAATTAGTTTACATTGAAAATTATTCTGTATTAGTTTCAAATCCACAACCAAGTAGTTAAAAAAAAAAAAAATCATGCACTTTACAGGTTGTCCATCAATGTTTCAAGTATCTACCTGGCTCCATACATGGTTGTTTCGATATTATTGACTATATTCCCCATAACTATTCATTTGCCCTGCTCAATCCCTTGGCTTTTTTTCACTCGAGTCCCCCACCACACACACACCGACCCCGCAAACACTTCTTCATTTGCTCTTCAGAACGACCTCCCCTACGACTGACCACAGGAAAGTCACTAAAAACCCTAAGTGATTCAGCGTCCCCATCTAGATAAGCCAAGTAGTACCAGCTCCTACCCACCCCGCACATAAAGAAATACACAGAAGCAATTTTGCATTCTCCGAAATAGGGGCAGGGGTAAATTCCAAGAATTCCGACATGCACAGCCATATTTTCATTCCAAGCAGCCAGGTAGCTACGTTTCCAAGGTGTCTGCCAATGCAAGCGCATTCTTCAAAGCAGCGAGCCCATCCAGTTGGGTCAGGGGAAAAAATCAGGGTTTTCCCTGATCTGGTTACATAAACAAGCTAAGTCATTTCCTCCCCTGAAACCCATCCCGTGCCATGTCCTCCGATCCCACAGCTCTCAAGTCACCTGACTACGACAGCCAGCCACCCAGCCCTACCGGACTCCTCCCCGTTTTGCCCAGCCTCAAGCCCCTGGCAGTTGCCACTACCCTAAAGGACTACAGCTCCCGGCATGCTCCACGCGGCGTAGGAACCATGTGATCGTCCGGCTCTCCAATGGTCACATGACCCGAGAAAAAATGGCTGCGTTGACTGCGGAAAACTTTGCCGCGCTTCAGAGTCTGCTGAAGGTAAATTGGAGGGTGGAGGACGGCATGAGGCAGGCCTTTGTCCCCGGGAGTTTAGATGGAATAGGAACTGGGGGTAAACGGACCTTGATTTGGAGCCACGAGTCTGCCACTGCCTCCCTGTGGCCCCGGGCCAGTCGTTTCCCCTTTCGGCGCTGTTTAAAAGAAAAAAATAAAATTCATGTCGGCCTGACCGTGGTGGGGGAACAAATAAGATCATGGTTGTGAAGGCGCTGCTTGCTTACCTGATCGGTGCATTAGGGTGGTAATTGCTAGATCCACGTGGCCAGTCCAGATTGCATATAGCAGCCTCTGCACTGGATAGAGGAGAAATCTCTGCGTGTGCCGGCCCAACGCCGAGTTCTTCGGAGTCCCAGGTTTTCTCTACTTGCTTTGACCTATATCAGGGCCCCCAAATTCTCCTGATCATCACTGGAAAGACTGGAAGGGATGTACTTCACAGGGCTTTGTAAGGATACAAGGAAATGATAGGTTGTAACTATTTGCTTAACTTCTGACTTCCCCTACAGGAAGGGGCAGTTTTATGTTCCTTTGTAGTTCTTATCACTAGCTGACATTATGCACATTTGTTTGTCTGTCTTTCTCACAAGAATGAGATCCATGAGAATTTTCTTCAAAAACATCAGATGAAGATGGTTGAGTTAATGATATTCAGCAGTTGTGTGGGGCGCATGTTCATCATGGGTCCCTTGTTTTAACCACCTCCCCAGTGTTCTCTCTTCTTCTTCCTAAAGGCATCTAATGTTATTCACAGGTGTATCACCAACAAGCATACCCCCAACACCATATCACCAACAAGCATACCCCCAAAACCAAACACGCAACAGGTGCTTAGTAAATAGCTGTTGGATGTATAAATGAATGAAGCAATAAAGCTGGCTGAGGATAGGGCCACACTTCGTTCTGAGGTGTTTGAGTTGTGAGAGAACTGGAATAGAACAGTTATTGTCTAAGGTTTTCTGTTTTGCTAGGCTGCCCTTTTCTTGATCCCTTGGCTAGAGAGAGCAGGTATTTGTTGGAGGTTTTTTTATTTCTGCACCCATTGGTGATCTCAGTTGCCCTCTTCAGCTCAGTCTGAGATACAGGAACAGAAAAAAGAACACAGGAAACTCCTACCATGTCATTCTTTGGTTATGAGGTCAACAGCAGGTCTGTCTGCTCCTCTCCGTTACTGTCTAGGGGCACCAAAGGCCCGGATGTAGAAGTCTGCCAGTCCAGAAGGCCCCGGGCTCTGGCGAGAGAAAGCAACATCCTGCCCTGTCAGAGTTGTATTAGGTTTGTGAGTGGTGCTTAACAAGAATAAGGAAAAGTACTTTGAATTCACCTTCCCAGAAATGAAAGTGTTCTGTGCACTTTTAAATATGGAGTCTCAAAGGTGTCACACTGTTATGTAATAGAGACAATACTATGTTGTAAAACATCTGTTTTCATTGACTGTTTCTTTTCTTTTCCATCTGTGAGTTAATTTCTAGGCCTCCTCCAAAGATGTTGTCAGACAGCTATGCCAAGAGAGCTTTTCTAGCTCAGCCCTTGGCTCGAAAAAACTCTTGGACATCACATGTTCCAGCTTGTCTGTGACCCAGGAGGAGGCAGAGCAAGTAAGTGTGGTCAGACATGACCTTTGGCCACTGTGGACTCAACTCATTCTTCTTTCTTGACCTTCCAGTCATTGCTTTTGCCAAGGAAAATTTTTCTCTCAAATGTCTATTGACATGAAAGCAACTTAAAATAGATTCCTTAAAATGTCAGTGAACTTAAAAACCTTTGTTTTGAACTGCTATTTCCTTGTTGTAAATGAGGCATGGATGGGAGAACTTACTCAGAATCGGAGCTCCCAACCATTTCCTTTTCTGACCTGTTCCCTAGACAGTGTGGCCAGAAGCCAACCTTTTCATGATTTTCTTTTCCAGCCTGTCACTCATTCATGTTCATTAATTGTCAGCTGGAGCTCAGGCCAACTTTCCAGGGGATCACTGGGTAGTAGGTCCAAGGCCTGAGTGCCACGAGGGAGGGTGTGTGGCCAGACCTCACCTGATCTCAGCTGATGGCCAAGAGCAAGAGTAAAGGGACTCTTTAACGTAGGAGAGTTCACCCCAGCTGGCCTGTGCTGTGGTTGTCATTATCCAATCTGGAGCTTTGCTCATTGAAGTTAGCTGTAGAAGATTATGGAATTGAGTTGGAGACGAGACTTTGGGTTCTCCAAATGTAGACCCTGAGGCAAAAAGCTGGGTGCCGATAGTCGCTTGGGAGATGATACTGGAAGCCACAAAGGAGAAAGTGGGGAAAATTAAAGAGGGAAGGGAGACAAACCAATAAAAGGGTGTATGTTAATGAGCGGTTACTGCTGTGGGCAACTGGGGCTCAGTGTTAGGAGCTTGTTAGAACCATATGGCATATACCCCAGACGTGCCTGGAGGGCAGAGAGGTGAGGGCATTTATCTACTAACTCCCACTCTTCCTCAGTGAAGGGTTGATGTCCCCTTCTCTCGGGTTGTGCATCAGAGAATGCCCAAAAGCAGAGGGAGTTACCTTTGGAGAGCCTTCTTAGGTTCAGCAAATGTTACATCCATGGAAGGACCCTAGCCACACTTGGCTACAAATTCACTTGGAAGATCGATGGGTGGAACACAGTGTTCTAACACTCCTCCTCCAAAGGGCAGTCCACACAGGCAGTCTACACAGCCAGCCCAGGTGCTGCCGGTTCTCTTTGTCCTTTCAGATGACAGCCTAGGGGCAAGATCATGCCACTCCTACCACTCTGGATTCACCGTGCCTCCTGCAGGGGTTCAGTAAGCACAGCCTCAGGCTTTGGCTAGGGGGATGTGGCCCCACTCAGGGAGGTGCCACACAGAAACTAGTTACTGAAATTCTGCAGCACATTGAAAATACATTTTTTGCCAATCTGACTTTAAAAATCTGTATAAGTTTGATTATTCACACCGGATGGCTATTCTTGTGTTGGCTGTTGTCATTTTTAAAATTTGACAGTTTAAGGGAAGGGGGGTCAGCCCCTGACTAAGTAGGTACTGCATGTTTTAAACATGCTTGCGGCACACTGGTTGAAAATCTGAAAACCATTGGGCTAGAGTTAACTGAAGGTCAGATTCCATGCAGTGGTCAAGAGAACCAGAAACAATGCTTCTGGCAAGTTGACAGCTTCCTGCGTCAGGCGCTGCATCTGCTTTCTAAAGCAGCAGGCAAGCTTAGGGACAGGCCGGGGCACGTGGGCATCCGAGTCTGCAGCAGAGGCCTCAGGACACACGAGACTGCCTTGAATGGCTCCAGTCTGTGTGGCAGGCAGGGGGCTGGAGCCCTGTCCCCTGCCCACTTTGCCTGACCACCCGGGGCTTCCGGCTCCCCTGCAGCTGCTCCAGGCTCTGCACCGCCTCACCAGACTGGCAGCGTTCCGTGACCTGTCCTCAGCTGAGGCAGTTCTGGCTCTCTTTCCTGAAAATTTCCACCAGAACCTCAAGATCCTGCTGACAAAAATCATCCTGGAACACGTGTAAGTGCTCATTTCTTTTGAGTTCCTTGTAAGGCTTATATGGTTTTATTCCTGTTCTGGAAATAGTGGGTTCTTTTATTTATTTGTTTTTGTTTTGTTTTGTTTTTTTTTAGAGAGAGGGGAAGGCGGGGAGAAAGGGAGAGAAACATGAATTAGTCGCCTCTCGCAGGTGCCCCGACCTGGAATCAAACTGGCAACTTTCGCTTTGCAGGATGACACGCAACCAAGTAAGCCAAACTGGTCAGGTCCATTCTTGCCAAGCAAACAGTAAGCAAAAAGGAAACCCCGATGTACACCTAGAGGGTTAGCAGCGTTAGTTCCTCAATGGAGAGCCTTTTAGGACCTGTGTGTTTGTTTTTTTCATTTGCACACGTTTTTGTTTTTAACACAGTGGGATGATGCCGTTTTTTATAACCTGCTTGCTTGCAGTTAACAGAATGAATGTTCATGGTACTTCGGATCAATAAGTATTCACCTTCAATACCATTTTTAATGGCTAAATATACCCCATGTTATAAAGAAACTATAATTTAATTAAGAAATTTCCAGGTGTTAGACATTTATGCTATTGGCCATTTTCAGTGGACAATTTATCATAGGAACTTTGTTCACCTGCTTAATTATTTTCTTACTGGGTTAAAGGCAGAGGCTTTGGCTTTATGTTAGCAAGTCGGCCACCAGAAAGAGCGCCCCGACCATTGTTAACCAGTAATACAGGGGTGCCTTTCCCCCTAACCTTCACCGGAACTGTTACATTTTCTCCGTTTCGCACATGGCAAACAGGACCTCATGTCAATTCATGTATCGTCACTACAGTGATGTCAAATATTTTTTTTGCACGTTTTTAGTCAATTTTATTTTTTTGTAAACTGTGTCTATTTTCTTGGCTGGGCAAGTCCTTTGAAACACATACAGCTTAATTAGAGTTGATGAATATTGGCCAGCAGCAGGTTTGGACAGACCTCTCTGATAGCAACAAGAGATAATGCCTGTTGACAAAGGACTTTGTTGCTCATTAAGAAACTTCCTCATCCATGACCACACTTTACTCCTGGCATCTCCCTGTGACAGTATTTGCTGCAGCTTAGACCTATTGGGGTGTGTTTTGCATAAGATGTGGTGCGTTGGCCCTGACCTGTGTGTCTCAGCTGGTCGGGCTGCATCTCCAGCAAAGCAAACAATGGCCAGTGGTTCGATTCCCGGTCAGAGCACACGGCTGGGTTGCAGGTTCCCACCCAGTTGTGGTGCGTGGGAGAGGCAACCGATCCATGTTTCTCTCTCACATCAATGTCTCTCACCCTCTCTTTCTCCCTCCCTTCCCCTCTCTGTAAAAATAGGCAAAGTTTACAAAATCAGATGTGGTGCCTTGTGCAGCAGATGCTCAGTAAAAAGAGAACAGGTTGCCCTTTTCTCTGTTTTTGGCTCAGAGTGATGGCACAATAAGATTACAATTCATTAAGCCTTTTCCAATTTGCTTTTAAGTTGTGAAAACTAAGAGCACTTGTGGCCTTAAAGTCACCGAACTTTATGAAACAAATGAAAACATCTGCTCGTCGGAATGAGGTTACCTCTGTGGTCCTTCCCTGTCAGAGGCAGTAACAGACTTGAAGGTCACAGAGTCGGGGAGCAGAGGCCCAGGTCCATGGCCCCTCATCAGAAGACTGTTTCCATCCCCTTTCCATCATTTTTACCTCTTCTTTCCCTCTTCAACAGATCTACTTGGAGAACTGAAGCCCAAGCAAATCTGAGTGAGTATCAAGAAGTTCTCCTCCTCACCCCTTCTTCTCAGCCCCAGCTCTGAATATGCCAGGGGGCCAGTTTTTAACCAAAAATCGAAGTGAGTTAACCTAAACCCAACTGAGCAGGGTGTGTTGTTTTTCTTTTCCATTTTTAAACTTTTTTTCTCATTATAAACTTATAGGCTTGTTAAAAAAATAAATAGAAATATCCAAAGTAGTAAGTGAAATACTTTTCTTTCCATTAGGGAAAAAAAAATTGAAATGAGTTCGAAATGAGTTTGAAAGTGGATATTTAATAAATGATTGTGCAAGTGATTCTCAACCAGTCACTGTGCCGCACTCGAATTAACTCGTTTAGTCCTGCGACAGCCCGGGAGCCGAGATTACCCTCGTGTCACCCGAGGACACAGCAGCTCAGAGGTCAGACAAGTGGGGGAGCCCATCTTTAAGCTGAGTCTGTTTGTCCCTCCAACAAAAGCTCTTTCCACTGCTGTGGAAGCTACACATTTCCTAAGACTTGGGCCACAACCTCATCTTCTCTACCTGGTGTCCCTTCTGGCGCCCTGACATCTGGAGGGTTGGGTGTCCAGGCTAAGGCCTGGCGATGCTGCCACCATGAGTCAGTGCCGAGCGCAGGTGGCATGGAGCATTGGCCCCCACGTGTCCCTTCCCCTTAGAGACGGGCTGTGGGGCTCAGGCGCGTGACTCATGGGCAGCCCGGGAGCTGCCCGGGAGAGAACCAAGGCTCCGTGGTGCAGGCAGCATGAACTCAGGTGCTCTGTCCCCTCTGCAGTCTCCCTGCCGCGCCTGGTCGACCTGGACTGGAGAGTGGACATCAAAGCTGCCTCCGACAGCATCAGCCGCATGGCCGTCCCCACCTGCCTGCTCCAGATGAAGGTGCGTCCATTGTCATCCTCACCGGGAGGGAAGAAGGGGCGGCACTGACTCGGCGCCCCCGTGAGCTGTCCAGAATACCAGTCTCCAAAGTTTGGGGATCTCTTTAACTCCATTTTAGCTTCCCCCAAATATAGTGTTTATTTACAAAGTGTATGTGTACTACTCAATACTGTAGACATACTAAAGCATACACTGAGAGTAGAAATATTAAAGTAGTAAGACAAACACAAAACATACATTTAAAAATAATTTGCCAATACCTGAAGGTTACCTTATACCCTTACAGGAGAGTTGAGGTTTAACAGGAAGCACATGCATTCAGATTTCAGGCGGCTGGCTAGGCAGTTAGGTATGGTCCAGCCACCGTCTCGTCACTGTGTGCGGCCTCGCTGCTCCCGGGCTCCTGTCAGCAGCGCACGCGGGCCTCTTCTTCATTTTCTTGTTCCCATGCTCTTGCCTCTTTGGTCGTATCTTCACTTTACAGCTCTTTTTAAAATAAGATTATAGATATTTTAGAAGGAAAGGAAGGGAGGGAAAAAGAGAAACATCGATTGGTTGCTTCTCATACGTGCCCTGCCCAGCTACTGAACCCACAACCAGCAACCTTTCGCTTTGCAGGACGGCACACAGCCGCCTGAGCCACGCCGGCCAGGGCTCCACTTTACCTTTCCAGGAATCTCTTTAAGCCACGTTTCCATTATAAGGATTTGTTTAGTCAGCTACAAAATGGAAGGCTGTATTTACTTAACCAGACACCCAGAAACTCAACAGTTACAAGAAAATGAAAACTTAAGGGTGCTTCTAACAAATAAGTTTTTAAATATTAGGAAAGCTTACTTTTTTAAAGATGCAAATCATTTTAAGTAGAATTTGTAATACAGAGGTGGGCAACAGGCTTACAGTGGGTAAAATGGTTATGATTATTACCAAGCTTTGTTAACTCAGAAAGAGGGTCCCAGTGCATTTAGGTAGAACCTAGTAAGTGCTCAAATTGTTGGCCTTCATTACAATTCTTGCAGTCTACTTGCTATGCTCAAGCACACTTTGTCACAGGGGTTCTTTATAGATCTACCTTTGGCCGCCCCTGTATTTTTCCTGCACCCCTAGTGCCCACTGTGTAAATTGTCAATAAGAACACATGGTGTTTTCTCACTTGACTGCTGAGTGGGTGTGACCCAGCCTTGGCTCCTCCCCTACCTGCCTTGAGCATTGCCTGGGGATGGAAACTGACCCCCTGCGCTGAGGCATCTCCCCACCTTCCCTGGTTGCCAAGTGACACTAGGGCTGCAACTGTAGCTCTGAGCGAAGAGCCTCCCTTCACCCGGTACCCTGAACAGGGTGGGGCTCACGGGGCCAGGGCTCACCCACAGGGCATGGGAAGTGCGGTGGCTTTGACTTTGGGGCTATGTTCTCTTTTCAGATCCAAGAAGATCCCAGCCTGTGCAGGGACAAACCCTGCGTCTCAGCTGTCACCATGGAGCTGAGTAAGGAAACGCTGGACACTATGTTGGATGGGCTGGGCCGCATACGAGACCAGCTTTCTGCCGTGGCCAACAAGTGACCCGGGCCAGGGGCCAGCCCCAGCTTCAGTCCCCAGTGGAGCGGCTGCTGACACCCGACCGGCTGCCATGACGTGCTGCAGCTGACAGCAGGCGGAGGCGGGACAGAGGGGGGCTGCCATCCATCAGAAGGCAGCCCTGCCCCTGCGCTGTTCTCCCTCTCTGACCCTCCTGAGCAGGGCCACCTTTGGAAGGCTCCACACGCGACACAATTACTGCAGTGGCAGAGGAGGCAGCCTTTGCTTCGCTCGCTGCCTCTGCGTGGCCCCTTGGAGCTCTTGTCAAGTGGTCTTTTCCAGCGTCAGATTAGCCCATTCCCGGCCCTAGAACAGGCGGAGGGAATCAGATGGGCCATACCAACAGCTCCTGCTTCTCTGTCAGAAACAGGGCCGACCACGGAGCAGGGTCTCCGCAGCATGGCCCACCAGCACCGCGCCCTGCTGGACCACCTGTCAACACAGGAAGTCTGCAAGGGGGGCCATTTTCCTTCTTTGTGAAGCTGGAGCCCCTTCGTAAATGCAGCCACTCCAGGGTGAAGAAGTGGGAGTGACTGGGAATAAATAGTTCTGAAAACTTCACGACTGTGGCTGCGCTCCTCTATTCTCTGCCAGCAGCCTGAGTCTCTTGCCTTAGGCTGGTGCTGCCTGTCCTTTTCCCAGCTCAGCCCACGACCACGGTGTGACCCGAAAGCAGGCATGTGGCCCTCACCACCTTCCGTGCGTCTCATGCCGAGCAAAAGCAAGGTTGACAATGTGTGCTTGTCATACAAGCTATGACATACAGAAGCATTCCTTCGAGTCTAACCAGTCATCTCTGTCACATGCCTGGCATGTCACAGGGCCTCAGTGTGTGAGGCGCCCTGCCCCCATGCAGATGGCTCCAGCAGCAGCCTCTTCTCTCAGCGCGTGGTCTGGGCAGCCTGGGGTCGTGGGGGCCGGGGCAGGGACCTGGCACAGGACTCTGGGGTAAGAGGGCCGACTTGAGTCAGGCAGCAGGGGTGGAAGCCAGCTTCTCTGCTCAGGTGTAAGGACTCAGCCTCTAATCCTCAATTCTCCCATCTCCCAACTTTTTAATTCAAAGGGGATGATAGCCCTGGCTGGTGGCTCAGTGGATGGGTACCCGCCTGCGAACCCAAAGGTCACTCACTGGTTTGACTCCCAGCCAGGGCACATAACCAGGTTGCAAGCCAGGTCTCCAGCCAGGTCTGTAGCTGGAAGCAGGTGAAAGACAACTATACATTGATGTTTCTCTCCCTCTGCCTCCCTCCCTTCCTCTCTCAAAATCTTTAAAAAAATAACTGGGGATATTACCTACTCTGTAGGACCTCTGTGCAGATAAATGACATGACATGCCTGAAAGCACACAACACGTGGCAAATAGGGTGGTTCAATGATGTTAGATTCCACGTTAACGGGAAGGGAAGGAGCGGCTGCGTTCGTTGGTTCATTGACGACACCACGCTGCTGTGACTGTTGCCACCCCCCCACTGTGGAGGACGTCTGCTCTTTGAGGTTGTCACTGGCTGGTAAATGGGCTCACCAGGACTTGGGACTAGGTTTCTCCAGCTGTCTGCCTCGCAGGACCACAAGGGACGGGGACTTCTCTGACCTGGGCTCCATTTGGGAGATACAGGAACCGAGTTAGACTTGAGGAGTTGGCCCACCTGGTGAGACGTTAGGAGAGGCAAGGAAAAAGTCCCAGGCTCCTCTGGCTTCCAGAAGCTGGAAGCCAAGCTCTCAACTGTTAAAGTGGCTATTTTTAACCCTTTGGGGCCACACCCATGGAGACTGATAAGAGCTGTGGATCCTTTCTGCAGGGAGTGCACATTCCATTTCTTAGGTTCTAAGATGAGTTCTTGGGCCATAGAAGGCAGCCCGCTATTCCAGGTTGAGAGTCTTGTCTTGAATTCACTTCCCCTTGTCTTTTTTCTATTCCCTTTGCCCCACAGAGATCTCTAAAACGTCCTATGGGCCTCTGTGAAAGACCAAGGAAGCAGGGAGCCTAGTGGGTGCCTGGAGAGTTGGCCGTTCTGTAGGCAGATCCACCTGAACAGACCACCTGGGAACTTGGGTTAGAGGAGGCAATGCCGCAACTGCAACATTCCATAGATGATTGTTGCTCTTTATCTCACGTGCTCGCGTAAGATGCGCGTCTTCACTGTCGGGGAAGATGGACTGTCGACACCGTATATCTGGTTGGCCTGACCCTGCTTCATAAAAGCCTGGCTTCTACCAATTGGTTTCGTAGGGAGTTCTTTATTCAGCACTTGCCTGGTTTCCTAGTAGGGCTGCCTCAACGCTTCCCTTTGCTTAGGAAGCAGCACCGTTTGGGTGTCCAGATGCCACCCACAAAAAGGCTGTGATAGACGGTGGTGGTGACTGTTTCTGGCTGCCCAGCGCCGTCCACCTGTTCGGCCACTGGGCTGAGCAGTTAGGCTGTCTCCCGATCCCTCTGCATGTCCCACAGAGATGGTCCCACAATTGTTCGTGACTCAAGTTGGACCCATCTGAATCTCCCCTACAGCTTTTTTTTTCTGCTGGAACCCGCCTTGAAGACTTCCTGCCTCTGGGCCCTGGGAGTGAGGCCAGGATTCTCGGATCCATCCTCCCAGTCTGTACCTCCGCAGGAGGGGCCAGCCCAGAGAAAAGCAGAGTTCAGAGGCGGTGGAGGGGAGCAAACCCAGCATTCTCCACACCCGTCTCCGTCTCCCTCCTAGTGTTTGCATCGTGCCCAGGGTTTGCCTGAATCAGGATGGACGGGCACAGGCATGGAAATAATTGACACACAGGAAGAGTTTATACTCGTGGAGCCCTAGATAGGAGGCAGGGCATGAAGGGCCACACGAAAGGATCGGGGCTGGTCAGGAGGCAGAGAGGGTGAGGGGACAGCAGAAGGGTTTTCTCAGGAAGGAATGGGTGGGCAGCATAGGTACGCTGAGTAAACTTAGGATTGTCTAGTTTGGATGACATTGGCACTTGTTTGTCGGGAGGTGATGGGCAAGTCACATGGTCACATCTAAGGAGGGCAGAGAACACCAGTCCTACCATTGTCACAAGAGGCTAGCAGAGGAAGACATGTCCCACCTGCTAACCCAGGAGTCCTGGGCCTGGTCTGATAATATTGCCAGGTGTTCCAATGTCACAGGAAACACGGTTATCCAAGGAGGAGAAAAATCCTTGGAATTCTGTGTATTGTTTTCCACTGTCTGTGGAAAAAATCCTTTGAGGCTGTTTACCTCCCAAAGCGGGAAAGGTACCCCAAGGCCCTAAAGGCAGGAAAGGGCCCATAGTGCCTAAAGGAAGAAGCCCACTAATACCTTCAGGTATCCATGACCCCAAGTTGTCCTGGAAACCTGGCACCACCCCTTCATTTCAGTAAGGAACTTCCTCTCTCTCATGCTGCCAGCTATATAAGTACTCAGAACAAAGGACTTACTCTCTTGGCACCCTTGGTTTTGGGGTCCTGGGCCACTGCCCCCACCCACGCCCACACCTCCACCTCTGGCCACACTAGGACAAGCTTACCACTCTGGCCTTTGGCCACCCTTGTTTTTGCTCTCCCATTCACTATAAATTTTCCGTGCACACTAATAGGCTCACTGATCTATAATTCTTTACTGCATGGGGAAGAAGAACCAGGGTTTCTCCGATAACACCATGTTGCAGGAAGAAAGAAAAATGGAGTATTTGCTTTTAGCTCTGGTAACTACTATCCCCCTTCATCTGAACCAAGAGTTTCCTTTTCTTTGCCTTGTTTGTCTGCACAGATAAGTGAAAGAACTGTGAGTAAGGACATACTTGCTGTCTCAGCATCTTTTCTCGTGAATAAAACAGCGCTGCCAGCATGGCAAAGCATTTGAAGCATGTTGGGGATATCTTATTGCTTCTCCAACCCTCTCAGGTCAGTTGAGCATCCATTGATTTAGTGTTTGTGTGTTTTATTGTGAAGGTACCCCAGACAGGTCTGGGGCTACATGGGGGGACTCTGATCTGAGTCTTTAAACTTAAAAACTATTGGTTTCTGCCCCGGCTGGAGTGGCTCAGTGGATTGAGCACCGACCTGTGAACCAAAGGGTCACTGGTTCAATTCCCAGTCAGGGAATATACCTAGGTTGTAGGCCAGGTCCCCAGTTGGGGGCTCACAAGAAGCAACCACATATTGATGTTTCTCTCCCTTTCTGCTTCCCTTCACCGCTCTCTAAAAATAAATAAGTTCTTAAAACAAAACAAACAAAAAAACCCCTGTTGGTTTCTCCAATCCTACCTCCATTTGGGGAAAAGATAATCTGCCATTCTTCCCAGACAACCAAAGCTTTCCCTTAATCTGGTGGGATTAGCTCTTCCTCATCCACCTTGCCTTCCCACTGCTTCCTGGGTCATCCTTTCCTCCCCACCTCCCTTCTCTGGTGATCTTCAGGGCCAGAGACAATGACGTCAGGATCAGGCATGTGGGTCTTTCCTACACCAGCCAGTTCTCTCAACACACACAGGGGCACCAAGTCCAAAAGTCATTAGTCAAGCTCTGTGGTCTGGCATTTAGAAATTTACAGGAAATGAGTCCAGTGTGGTGAAACAGGCTCTCCGTTATTTTGTTCAGTAAACTGAGATGTTATCAGAAATAAGAGAGGGTTTCTGTTACTCTAATATATATATTTTTTGAATCTAGAAACATTGGCTACCTGGCATTTTGAACGTTTTCCAGTGGTTGAACATTTACGAGGCCTGTTTGAACCAGTCACTGCTGACTTCCAACTACGATAATTCCTAAACATTTTCTTACCTGCGTGATGGTGGTTTTTGTATTTCCTTCTTTGGTGCTCACATTTCTGCAGTTTAATTGACCTTTTTACAGTTCCTTTAAGAAAGGAAAAAAGACTTCCTAGGAGTGTCCCCTGGTTGGTGCCAGAGGGTCCTAATCTCCCAGGAGAGAGAACCATTCTTCCTTTGAGGAAATGTCACCAGCGCATAAAGGGAAGTCTGGGTGGCTGAGTTTGTGTCAGCTCTGGGCTCTGGGGAAAGACTCAGATGGGTTTTTAACGCCTTATCTATAAACGGAGATAAGATACCTACGTAGGACCTGCACCGCATAGATCTTCAGTGAAGTAGGAAGTAGTCTGCTGACTGAAGGGGACATTCTTGGCTGCTGGTATCAATGCTGCACCAGCCACATGCCCTTGGACTCACCCCACACAGCAAAGCACAATACAGGCTGACAAGTGGCACGATGGAGTGAATTGAGAGATACTTCAGGACATCGGACGGAACTGGGGTCCTAGTTAGAAACCTGTCAGCTCTGCAGCTTGGGTTAGGGTTTTGGGAGCTCTGATGAAACTCCCATGCCAGCCATAACTGGTTTATTTACCTTCTGGGAGTGAGCATTGTTGTATTGGTTTGACTGATTTAGCAAAAGCCAGTTCCCACGGATTGAGGAATTTAGTTTTGAGGGAAAATGTTAGTTTCAGGTAACAGCTTATAAGCTTGGTAACCAATGTCTGTAAAAGGCTATTGTTTCAGGAACGGAAGGTACGACCCTTCTTAACTCCAGGAGACCATAAGCAGTTCCACTTTGTGTCCCAGGAGGGCTGCAAGCCATCAGAACAGCATCTGAGCCATGGTGCTCCAGGGTGAGAGGACCACAGCCCAATGTTTTCCCTGAATTCCAAACCCCTTGCCTACACCTTTCTTCTTATAAAAAGGGCCCATTTCTAATAGAATGGAAGACTGTCTGTTAGGGTGCAAACACACTGTCTTCCCAGATCATCGACCATCTGAATAAAGTGCCCATAAAGAGTCAATCCCTGTCTCTGCTTACTGGGTTTGGCAGATGACAGGCAGCAGGAGCATCGGATTTTTCCAGTTTCAGTTTGTCTCTAGGGAAGGAGGTGTGAGGAGGTTGGACGGTCCTGCCCCGGGAGGTAGCCCATGCACCCAGCCCCCAGTGAGCCAAGCCTTCACATCACTGAGTCCAGGTCCAAACCCCAGCCCCCGGGGAAGAAGAAAGCAGAGAAGTGTGTACCTGAGAAGCTTCCCTGAGTTTCCGTTTATATCCCACTGGCCAAGTCTCATGTCCAGCATGTAGCTGCGAGGTAGGTTGGGAAATCCATTCTCCAGCTCAGCAGTCCTGGGTCTTTAGCCACAACCCTCCTGGCGGCAAGTGAGTGAGCTCAGTTCTAAAATAAAGAAGAGAATGGATTAGAGCAGATGGACAGAGCTTCACAATCAATTGCTTTCCTGAGACCAGTTTTCCTGGAGGAAGACAATGGAAAGGCTGCCTGGGGGTGGATGGGGGTGGGGGAGGTGCTTCTTGAGGCTGGAAACCCTGCCTCCTTAACTGGGTCTCCACAGCAGCTGTGACGGCACCTAGACCCCAGCAGACTGCCCCATCCATGTCCGTTTGTGTCCCACCTGCTACAAACTCACGTAGGATCTGATCTGTTGGTGAACGATGGTTGAGTTCTATCAAATTGATTAGCATGACCGACTGACGGAATACATGCTGTCGACTTGACTTGCATGGTCTAAATCTTCCCCAGCAGTGCCTCCTTTGACCCTGAAAAATCTGTTCAAGCATCTGTGGCGCTGGGCCCGTATCACCTGCTAGGACCACGCTGCCCCCTGGCCAGCCTGCTTTCTGGCCCCAGCCCGCTTCAGGCCTGTGTGTGGGGATGGCTGCTCCCAGGACTGGCATTTCCAAAGGTGCCGAGTTCTGCCAAGTCCCGGAGGGGGCAGGTGACAAGAGAGAGGTCCTGGCCGGGAGGGGAGTGCCACACAAACTTCAGGCGCTCTCTCTCTGAATGGCTTCCCTTAACCCTGGCTCAGCCGCTGCTCCTCCTGCTGGTTCGGGAGCAACCCCCCAGGGGCCTAGGAAGCCAGCTTCATCCGCTGACCGCCCAGGGCTTGGCTAGGGGTGTGCCTTCTCTGCTGGCTGTGCCCCTGAGTGCCCAGGGAGCAAACCGGCAGCTTCCTGCCACCCGCTGAGCGGGGTTCCGTTTCCCAGAGGAAGAAGGTCACTTGTCACGTCCTCTTTGATGAGTCAGATTCTTCTGCCCAAAAGCCAAACCAGAAGGGAAATGTCTGCCTACCCCTCACCTGGGCGGAGCGGGACGCTGCCCAGCACGCGCAGCATGCCCAGCAGATGGCGCACTCGCTCTCCCGATCTTCCAGCCCAGGCCTTGGACGGATAACAAAGACCAGGAGATGGGGAAGGTGGGGCAGGCCACGCCTAGGACGTTGGGTGGGGGAGAAGCCCCCTGCAAAGAAAACCCGGGGCCAGGCCCCTTCCCCTACAGAGCTCTGCCCTGCAGGCCCAGAGCAACAAAAAGAGAAGGAGGGAGGTGGAGGCAGGGCAGGCCCACCCCGGGAACCCAGGTAAGCCCTTCACCCAAGGCTCAGCTCGGGTGCACCCCCTCTCTTCTCATTGCCTCCATCCCTGGGTGGTGGGCGCCCCAAACCCCACCCCTTGAGGCCTGTTCGATAGGACGCCTCCAAGTCAGTTTTATTAGGAGCAGCCGCACAAGTGCAGGGCTCAGCGCACAGGGCCTTGTACTGTATACCTTTCCAGCTACACTGTTGAATGAAGATCCAAGCAAGTACGTTTTAAAGATGTCACGGGCTTTTTCGAATGATTCCTGAATTGGGCAGCATTCCATCCAGCAAGTAGGAGGAAACTGCAAAGGGCGACAGAAAGGGGAAATATTTTAAAAGGCAGGACAAGGACGTCATAAACAAACAAACAAATAATAATCAAGGGCGGTTTCAGGCAAGGTCACCTCCCTTTGGGGACAAAAAGGGCCTGTTAAGAGGATGACCTCATCTTCCTTTGGGGAGGGGAAACCCTATGTGGCAGATGACCTCACTGGGGCCCGGCAGCAAATTTCAGACTGACCAGTTCAGCCTACAGGACATTCCAGGGAGAAGCTGTAATCAGTTGAGGGTTTAAGTTCCAGTCTGGTGCTGGGACCTTAGCCCAGGTGACTCCACTTTGGACGGTGGCTTCTTGTTAACAATACCTCGGGCAGGTGGTGGAGCAAAGGTTCAAATTCACAGGGACTAGGAGCCAAGTCTCGGTTTCTTCACCTCTACACGGGAGAGGTCGCATTTCATTTTTCCTGACAATGCAGCTTAGAGGGAATTCATTATACATGAAGGTGTCTGAGAAATGGAAGCGTCCCAATCAACGGTGGTTCAACTTCTAGCACCTACAGGTACCTCCGCTGGGCAACCCCTTCCACAGCTGAAAGGACGCACCAGCTCTATTCTGAGGGTGGCTTGGGTGTGACAGGAACGGGCGGGGGTGGGCAGGAAGAGAAGAGCCCCTGTTATCTCTTGTCCGGATTCTACCAAACCCTCCTCCGTGGTTTCCCACCTCCAGTCTTGCCCTCCTCCTCTCCTCGCCCGTCATCTTTCTCCTCGTTGCTGCAGGTCTTTCGGAAATGGAAATGGAAATGAATGCCGTTTCCCTGCCTGAAACGCTTAAAATGGCTCCTTAATGCTCTCAGAAGAAGGGCCAAACTCAGAAAAAATGTCATGCCGCGTTCTGCACAACCTGATTTCTCCCTACGTTTTTGTCTCCGGAGACAAGAGAAAGGCACGGGCCGAAATCAGAACAAGCAGCGTGAAGGCCCCGGGGCCAGAGGGAGGGGGCCCTGGGCGTGACTCAGGACAGCTCTGGGGCCCAGGAACAGACGGGAGACAGCGTGAGGAAGAAAGGGGTCCGTGTCACCCCACGGTGGACCTGCCTTTTCTCGAGGACTGAGACGGGGTGGTGCTCACCATTCTGTCCCCAGCACCTGGGGCGCTGCCTGCCCCTGGCAGATACTCCGATGGTATTTGTTGAAGGCGTGCAGGTGGAAGTGAATGGGTGAATGAAGGCCCTCATGGTCCTGAGGTGACAGATTGGCACTTCCTCCTCCTCTCCCCCACCGCTGCCTAGCTAGGTCCTCAGCCCCTCTCTCTGCCGTCTGGGCCTGTCTCGGAGCTGGAGCGTGACACAGAGGCCGAGAAGGAGGGAGCTGGCCCCCCTAAGCAGCCTGCGGCCCAGCTCTAGGGGGAAGGCAATGGTGCATTGAGGGTGGAAATCCCAAAGTCTGTGATGCCCGCAGCCTCTCTGAATGCCCCTTCCTAAGCTGTTCAGGGAGGTCACTCTGGATGCAGAGGGTCGACCCTGCCTTTCCCTGTGGACCCTCTGCTGCCTGCCGGGCCATCTGTTCCCCAGGGTGCCCTTCTCCCTGGTGCCCCCCACCCCCACCCTGTCAGCTGCCGCCGCAGCCTCTGCCTAGTCTCTTGGGACCCCGGGCTCCACATCACTGGTCTCCACTCCTTTCCATACAGTGGTTTCATGTCAGTGGTTTCACGTCAACACTCTGCAGAAAGCACGGCTCCCCCTGGCTGGCCGGTGCAGCCGCCTCGTGGTTGGAAACCCCTAGCGTTGGGACAGGCAGAGGCTCTTCTCTTTGCTTGTGTAGCAGGGACCCCCGGTTTTCCTGCCACCCCTGGGGGCCTTACCTTGAGTCACCCTCATCCGAGCCCTCGCCTGGGAGACTGGATCAGCCCCGAACTGGCTGCCTGCCCTGGTCCAGCTTCGCCGGGCTTTCCAGAAAGGAAATTGGATCTTGTTTTAGCCTCCGCACCTGATCCCCCTTTCCCAGGCTTCTCTCCGCCAAGAACAGCTCCAACCGGAAACGTGGAACACACCTCACCGCCTCCTCCTTCTCCCATTGCCGCCCCCAGCCTCAGCCCACGGAGCGCAGCCTTTTCCAGCTTCCCATCCAGACAAGGAGGGTCAAACCCGAGTAGGGGCGTCAGCACAGACAAGAGCCCTGGCCTGGGAAGTGGCGGAAAGGGGCAGGTGACCCACGATCTTCATGATCCTAGGCAGGCGGCTTTGAGCCTGTGGGGTCTGATGTTTAACATTTATTTGTAGTGGTTATTGACATGCACTATTATGGTAGTTTCAGGTGTACGCCCCTCCACTGCCCTCCCTGGAAAAGACCTTGACTGAGCCGTCAGCCTGCCCAGGGAGTGAGGGTGTCATGCCGGTCCAGCTTCTGCTCCCCACACTGCTCAGGCACCCGGAAGGCTGAACAGATCTCTGCTGCTTCCTAGCAGAGCGGCTCTGTGGTGGGGTTGCCACCCCTCCAAGCCCAGCCCCCAGCAGCCACCGGCACTGAAGAGGCATTTCTGAGTCTCAGGGTCAGCCCCTCAGAAAGCTCTTCCTAAGTGCCAACGTGTGTGCAGCTTTGGGTGTGGGTTTCTGGCTCAGCCCTGATGCTGGTGTACGTTTAGCCTCTGTCAAGGGAGTGGAGTTTCGAGAAGGAGCTGAAGGCATCTCGCTAGGTGCCTTTCCACTAACCGCCATCCTGAGCATCAGGAGTATCTCCCCGTGGCCAACTTGCAAGCCTGTTTGTATTTCTGATCAACCCACGGAGACCTTTGCGATAGATCTCCTGAGAGGGCAGAGAAACTCCTGTTTAGCCCTCACACTGGCAGTGGGAGTGGGCACAGAAAGCCTCCAGGGGGCCGGCACACTCAGTCAGCCTTCAGTCTGAGCAGAGGCCCAGAGACGTGAAGGAACTTGCTGGAGGCCACACAGCTAAATGCCTTCTGGCCTCAAGTCAAGTGCTTTTCCGTTTCTGGAAAAGTGAAAGCTCAGGAAAGTATAACGTAAAGAAGGATTGATTATCTCCCAGAAAACAGAAGTGGAAATCAAGGAGAAGACATCCGCAGGAGTGCAGGGATCTGAAGTCCCTGCTGGGTAGGGAGCTGCCCCAGATGCATGCAACAGGCCGAGGGGCCTTAAGATGTGAGGGGCAGCTGGGAACAGAGGGTAGAAAGGAGCCGGTGTGGCCTCCCTGAAGTGCCTCATTAGGCTTCGAGGAGCAGGCAGAGACTGCCGCCTATCCCCCCATGATGATGGGGGGCCAGATGGGACCCTTAGTTTGCCGGCAACTCCCTTAAACTAAATCTCCATTTTCCAACTTCCTGCACACATGCTTTTCAACTCCTTTATACTTTTGAAGTGGGTTTTGATCTCTAAGTCCCCAGAACGTTTTCAACAGCTCCTTTGTAAATCCTGTCTCAGCGTGAAATACAGGGTGTACGTGACATTGCTGTTTTGTGCGTGGCCTTTTGGGACCTTGGTGGAGAGGAAAAGGTTCCACTTTTATGCCAAGGTTCATTTTATTTTATTTTTAAATTGGCATTGCATTTACATGATCAAAAAATATCAAAAGGTACAAAAGTGCACACAGTGAAAATGCTGTCACACCCCAGTCCCAGGGTCCCCTCTACAGGGACGCTGATGATATCAGTTCAAAACCTTTGAAAGAGAGATTTAATCCAAGGGTCAGCCCACCAGCAGCTCCAAGGTCAAAGCCAGTCACAGCCTGTTTTTGTATAGCCTGAGAGCAAACAATGTTTTGGGCTTTTTTTTTTTTTTTACATTTTTAAAGGGTTATAAGAACACAAAACAACACAAAGGAAAATATGCAACAGAGGTCATCGGTGGCTTTGCAATGGCTAAGATATTTCCTACCCGGCCCTTTACAGAAAAAGTTCAGTCCAAGTTGAATTGAAAGATGGTGTCCTTTATATACCTTGCCTTTTTTCACTTGATAATCTATCCTATGGACTCCTTTCTGTCAGTACAGTACACCAGAGCCTCTTCATTCCTTTCTAGGGTTCATAAAAGTCCACCATGTGGATGGACTATCATTTAACCAATTTCTAGAGGACAGTTAGGTTGCTACCGACTTTCGCTGTCTAGGTCTGCTCTCAGTACTGTGGATGGGACAGCTTCTGACAGAAATATGCAGCTCACAGTTCTGGAGGCTCCAAGTCCAAGATCGAGGCACAGGCAGCGTTGGTGGCTGGCATAACCAGAAATATTAGCAGCTTCCCCCCCAGAGGTGCACTGCTCCCTCCCATCTCAGTCGGATAGTGATTGGGTGGTCCTCCTCCATCTTGAGCTGAGTCACCTGGGCCCCATGGTTTCTTAAATCCCTGCTGGGAAGCAAGAGAAAGAAAGAAAGGCGTGATCATGGAACACATTTATAAGGGTCCAACCTGGAAGTAACTTATATGATGCCCACCCACGTTCATTGGCTGGGATCCAGTCTCTCAGCCCTAATAGACATGCAAGGGATGATGGGAAATGTGAAGAACAAATGAATGTCTGGGGAATCATTTCAACTCTCTGCCGAGCCCATTAGTTGGCCTACAATTATGTACCATTTTGCAAATGTTATGGTCCTCCTGATTCCTCGGTGAGATATAAGATCTTTGCGGTCAAGGGCGACCTTTATCTCTCCCCATAGGGCTGAGCACTTAAACATTGCTAAATATATTCTTCCAGATAAATCGGTGATGTGGTAATAGCTCTAAGGAAGCAGACAGTGGCCAGGCGACGTACGGTCTGACAGGTCTGGGTGCGAATCCTGATTCCAAGGCTCCCTCGGCGAGGGTCTGGGCCTCAATTATTTTGTCCGTAAACTAGGAATGATGATGAGTGCCTAAGTAATTGTGGGGACTCGGTGAAGTAATTTAGAATAGAAATGACCTGCCATACTTCCTGCAATGTAGTGGAGACTCCAGAATGGCAGATGCTTAGGCCAAGGGCACAAAGATGAGCTTTCGTGTATCTGTGAATCCATCAACATCATAGGAAAGCATTTCGGATGTGCCTGAATACATAGGGACCCTCCCCCTTTTTTTTTAAACTCGCCTTTTGTTCATTTACACAAGGATGCATGTGATCATTCCAGGTGTAAACAGTCTAAACATTCCAGGTCACAGTCGCTAAGGCGTATTAAGTGCTTCCTACCAGCTGGGCACTGCTCTGAGCACTTTGACTCCTTTTAGCCTTGAAAGCCATGAGGTAGGTCCTCCCGGTATCTTCCCTAATTACAGACGAGGAAACTGAGTCACAGAGCGACTGAGCTGCCCAAGATCCCACAGCCAGGAACAGCTGAGTTGGTTCCAAGTCAAGCCCAGCAGCTGACCCCAGAGCCCGTAACCACCAACGTCACGGCTTCTCACAGCTCGGGGCCCTCACCAGTGGCATCAGCGGCACCCGGGAACTTGTTAGAAATGCAAACCCTTGGGCTGCACCCCAGACCGACTGAATCAGAGCTCGGTGTTTTAACAAGCCCTCTAGGTGATTCTGAGACGCGGTCAAGTGAGGGGCCCTTGCACGCGGCCAGAACACCCTGCTTCTCCTCTCCTGCCGCTAGTCCCGCGCGGTGGAGTGCCTGCAGCTTGCAAAGGGAACAGATGAACATGGCCACCTACTCATGACTCATGGTCAAGGCCTTTCTTCCTGCATCTGATGTCGGAAGCATCAGAAGGAAAAAGGTCACCCCAAATGGCCAAGTTCGCCCGGTCAAAGCCAGGCCCAACCCCCACTCGCTCGCGGGCCAAGAAGAAGGCGTATAGAGCCTGGCTGTACCCCAGAGATGCTGTTTTGTTCCTGGCCAAAACCCATGCATCTCAAATAAGCGTGCAGGAAGCAGAGCGCAGCCCAGAACTCTCCCGGGCCTCCACCCAGCTGTTCCTGCCTGGGCGACCGGCCCTCCCCCTGTGCTCCCTCTGGCGCCCAGATGGCAGCAGACAGAGCAGCGGGGGCAGCCCCAGCCCGGAGGCTCCCAGGCCAGCCGTGCCTGTGGTGAACTAGAGATCTGGCAGGCACAGTGTATCCGAAGGGCGCAGGCAGCCTCGGGAAGCCAGCCTGTTTTATCCTCAGCCCAGCCAAAGGAGCTTTTCGCGTCGCGTCCAACGTTCGTTAAATGATACCGTCATGACTGAGCGCTTACCCTGCGTCAGGCGACCAGCGTTGCAACAACCCTCTGGTGGAGATAGTGTATTTTCTCATTCCTCTTTCACATGCGAGGAAACGGAGGCTTAGCGTGGTCTCGAAACTGGTGAATGTGAGGATGAGTCTCGGAAGAGGCTTTCGGGCACCCCAGGCCCGAACGTCTAACCACCGCACTAGACGCAGCGCACTTGAACTTAGGCCTGCGCTGGCCAGCTGGGGCTCTGACCCATTCCCTAGACCCCTGGAGAGGCCTATGGTAAAAGCTGCTAATGTTTGCAACCATTTACTGAGCACTTACTTTGCTTAGAACTGTGACATTTTGTTCACCATTAACTTTTTTCTCCTTCTCCTGAGGATATGTTTAGAAAGAGGAAAGAAGAGAGAGAGAAAAAGAGGGAGAAAGGGAGAGGTAAAGGGAGGGAGAGGGGGAGGGAGAGAGAGTCCACCTTGACTGGGGATTGAACCCACCACCTAGGGGGAGGGAATTACACAAGAGCAGGACTCCTAGGACGGAGGGGGCATCAGGGGGTCATGTCAGAATCTGCCCATCATAGCTTATTTTTACTGATCCGGCTGTACCTGGCAGGTACTACTTCCATCTTTCTGGAAGCTTTCGATGACCTGCCAGGAGCCCTTGGCTTTCCCCAAAACTAAAATCACCTTTGTTCAGTCCTGGACGTTGGCGGGACCGAACTGGATGAGAGTGAGATGCCTGACCAAACACAGACCAGACAAGGCTCAGCCTATCAACTGTCGTTTCTTGGCAAGTGTGAATGGAAAACACAGAGAAAGACAAAGACCACTGGCTTACATGAAAGTATTCCAGGCACTGGGTGCAGAAAAGAGGCATCGTCTCTGCTCTCCCAGGGCAGGCTGGGAGGAAGTGGAGAGATGCATCAAGTCAAGGCAACGGGCAAGGACTAGGAAGCGGCAGAAGCCACGAAAAGGCAGCAGCTACGAAGTGGTGAGAAGGAGAAGGGAAAGCAACGCAGGAGGAGCAGAAAGAGAGGCAAAACCGAAGGGGCGCCCCGAGCACAGGTGGCAAGCCCAGAGGTGTGCAGGGAGGTGGAGAGCTTACTTAGCAACCAGCTCAGCTCCGCTGAAGAGACACCATCTTTCCTGAAAATTGTGGACAAGGAGGACACTGGTTGGCCCAGGTTGGGACATCTGTCCATTATTGAACCAAAGAGTGAGTGTTTCTTATTGGCCACCTCTGAGTCACCTGTTGGCCTGCAGGAGGAGGAGGGAGGGATTGAGGGTCAATTTACCTAAAGTATGAGGAATATAGGTTCTGACTCCAGAGCTAGGGGACTAGCTAGGCAAAACCTGCTTCACCTGGAGTTTAGGGGAGGAAAAGGCAAGGATTGGGCGCTAATGTCTGTTTGAGAGACATCCCCGGACAGATTTTGGATAGCCGTTCTTCACTTGTGACACAACCATGAGATACTAGTTCTCCCAGTGGTCCTTTCACATGTTACCTCTGCAGGTGATTTTTCAACACGCTCTGCCTGCTGAGCACACAGGGCACCTTTTTGTCGCTGGGCCGGTTGTTTCATCCAAGAAGTCAAATGGGTGTTTTTTTCCATTTCTAGTTTATTTCCATAAAGTCGCACGTTGAAAATTTTCCAAGTTGGCAACTTTTAAATTTCAATTTATTTTCCTCCAACTTCCCTATTTCAGGTCAGAGGATATTTAAAGAAAAAAAAAGAGGGTAAGACTCCCTTGCCTTTGGCCTCCCTTGAACAGTGTTTGAAAGGTTCCCGGGGTCCAGCTGACTCATTCTTACTGTTTGTGAATCCAAATCTGCCCAAAAGCTGCCCTGGAGCTGGGCTCCTGGCCCCGGCCCTCTCAGTTGCGTTCCCAGCTGTCGCTCGGATAACTTGTAGTTGGCTGTGGCGAAACATCCATAGCACAGAAATCCGCAAACAGTACCTTTTGCAGCTCCCCTGCTCCCCTAAGACAGCTGGAAGCTAAGCTTTTACTAGCATACCACTGCCTTCCAAAGGAAAAGGCTTCTGAGAGTGCCTTATTTTAGTAACTTCCCTGTCTGTCTTGTTCTTTCAGGGCCATTTAAAAAAACAGAAAACAAAAAACAGTGGCATAGCTGGGCTATTTGGTCCTCTTTTTCTCCTAGACTGCTGCTTTTAATACCATTCCCTCATCTGCTGTTAGTTAAAGGGACTAACAATGAAGTGAATCAGTTGGTATAAATTTCATATAGCTCAGGACATGAACGCAATCCTAAACTCCACAGCCAATTTCTCTCTTGCTTCCTGAGGTTTACAAAAATGCTATAATTATAGCTCTCAATTTAGCTCTAGACCATGGTTAAAATTCAACTCCTATAGATAGGCCTTCTAGCTTAGCAGTTTTAAGGGGATATTTTGCGGTGTGATTGTTCTTCTCCTGAGACAAACTCACTTAGAAAGTCAAGAGAAAGAGCAGGAGGAAGAGGGGGACTTAATGGGTGGTGACAAAGGGGTGGGGAAGAGAGAGAGAGATCGAGCAGGGGACAGAAGTCTGAAAGTCTGAGCAGTAGTGAACTACAGACTCATCAAGAGACAGACTCCCTTGCCGTCAGTCTTTTGTTTTGAGTTCTCAGCATCAAATCAATCAAAGAAGCTGACTATTGATTTTGAACATACGTGGGCTGTCTGGAGAAAGTCCGGCCACTGTTAATGAGAACGGTTTGCATGCCATTGAGGTAATCTGGCACCAAGAAGAGTGGACTGGAATGCACATGTGTGAACAATGACGACTTCACTGTATTAGTCAGTGAGGGTGATAGACACTGTAGAATAAGTGTGTGTACTGTGTGGCCATCATATTCAAAATGACTGAGTAGAGCACTGAATCTGCATCAAACTTTGCATTAACCTTGAACATTCCTTTGTGGCAACTATTCAGATGATTCAGAAGGCCACAGCTAAGGGCACCTGGTGATTGGCAACTTCATCACAACATGACAACTGCTCATGCATCATGTCTTGTGCAGAGTTTTTGGTGAAACATCAAATCACCCAAGTGACTCAGGTTGGGTCACCTGGTTTGGCGCCCTGTGACTTCTGGCTTTCCCCAAAACTAAAATCACCGTTGAAAGGGAAGAGACTTCAGAAGTTTGATGAGATTTAGGAAAACATGACATGGTAGCAATGGCAATTGGGAGAACTGTGTGAGATCCCAATGTGCCTGCTTTGAAGGGAACTTGAGGTATCATTGTCCTATGTACAATGTCTCTTATACATAGAATATACCTTGTATCTTCTTCAAAAAATGTCTCTATTTTTCATATTACATGGTTGGATATTTTCTGGATGGACCTTGTTTATTTTTTATCATTTTCTAAAGCGATTGATAAATGCCTTAATTTCTTAATATTGACATGTCAAAATTCCCCCAAAGATCAGTTGTTCCAAGTGTCATGGGCTGAATTGTGCCCCCTCAATTTCACCTGCTGAAGTACCAGCCCCCAGTGCTTCAGAATGTGATTATATTTGGAGAGAGGGGGTAATTAAGTTAAAATGAGGCCATCAAAGAAGAAAATGGTGTTCTTCTAAAGCAAACAAGAACAAAATTGAACAGATTAATGGCAAAAAAATAAAAACTCAAAAACAAAAACAAAAAGATGCATCTTCAAAAAATAAAACGTTCTAATTATCCAATGACTGAGGTCAAATTTCTCTGTACACAGAACAATCTGGTTACAAAATAAATTCCCAAAGACATTTTAATGAAACCTGTCAGGAAAATCCATGAGATGGAATTGGGCCCCAAGCACCCAGTGCGTGCCCTGTTGGTCTGAGAGTCCCCTTGGGACCTCCCAATTTATCCAAGGAGAAGCCCACCCTCCAACATCTGAAAATCCTTCTGAGGTTGGAGTCAGGAAGAGCCATACTGGTCAAAGTCCTCTGAGCAAAGCAGGCTGCTGGTCTCGATGTAGTTGGGGGGAATACGTATTTGGAGCTGTGCTGATTTTGGAGCAGCAGTGGGTTGACACCAGCCTCAGGAATATGTTCACAGAAGCGAGTCCACCAGCAACTGGCTGACTTCCACACCATGAGGCTGTCGCTGACGGCCTGGCTTTCAGGGCTGTATTCACTGGAGTCCATTGTCATTCACCATTTGGTTCAGTTTAAAACCAGCTCTTGGCTTGTTTGATGCCAAGGTTATAAAACTGCCATTGATGAATTCGATGGGTTTAAAACCAGCTGTGATGGAAACTAGTCATCAGGATCACAGGACCGTCAGTCCTTTGCTAAGAGTATGGAAACACCATGTAACAATTTCTGCATTTTCCCAACTTATTTTGATTACTGCCTGTCTCTCCATTGGAAGGGGGAGAGAGAGAGAGAGAGATGCTTATTTATTTTGATCCAAGCTAAATTTCTAGCACCTAGAAAAGTGCCGGCACCTAGAGGTATACAGTAGGTATTTGTCAGATGCACGAATGAGCCTGGCCTCCAGATCTTGACCAGTGGAAAGCACAGGGAAGGTGTGGTTTTCTAGTTGCATTATTTTAAAAATAGTTCATCTGCACCAGGACTGAGCTGAACCTGATCATGAAAAATGATCTTGAATGGAGGGTGGTTAATGGACTGTGAGACATGGCTAGGTGTGTGTGTAGGGGGGTGCCTGTTGCCTCTTCAGACAATGTTCCATCCCCACCGATGCTGTAACTGCAATAAATTTTGGACACTGGTGGCATCACTGGGATCATCATCTTGGAGCATTCCTCTTCTGGCTTTGTAGTCTTTTGGTCTTAGCAAGTGAATTCGAGGAGGTTGTGTGGTATAGTGACCAAAAACTTAGGCTCTCAGTACTGGGGTCACTTTGAGATAGGCTGAGCATCTTTTCCAAGCCTCAGTCTCCTCCTCTGTATAATGGGAATAGTAATAGAACTTACCTCATCTAACTCTTTATCACCACTAGCAACATCACCAATCGTGCTCATCCATACTTCAGGTCTCCAGTGTGTGCTCTCCCAGGTTTCGCCAGGTTGGACAGAGAGGTCATGAGCCTTTCTTTCCAAAGAGCTGACATTACTGTGGGAGTCAGATATAAAAGTTGCTGCTAAGCATGATCAGCCCCAACCCATTGTAGTTCCTGCTCATATTCAAGGGGAAGAACCAGGTGAATCCAAGAAAGGTCGTGGTGACAGACTCTGTTGTTTGATTAGTTAATAGTGTCCTTTTCCCTTGCCCAACTAGAGGCACTAGAAATACTGAAGTTTGCTTCTCCAACCTCCCTTGTTTCCAGGGACGCCCACGTGACTGATCCAGGCCAGGGAAACATAGGTGGAAGTCTTCAGGGAAGGTCCAGACAAACTTGCTTTTCTGATAACAGGCCCGTGGGTTCTTGATGCCATCCCGTCCCTCTCCCTTGCCTTGAATTTGAGCATGATGCTTGGAGCTGGGGCCCACCTCTAGTGATTTGGAATTTGTCCTACCACCTCATAGCATTCATTTTCCAGGACGAGAAGACCAAAAGTCAGCACATCTCCAAGGACTACAAAAGCTGGAGGAGAAATGCTCCATGATTACGGGTCCAGGGGATGCCGCTGGTATCCAAATGCTGAGCATCGGGAAATTCTCATGACTCATGAGGATATGATTATCACTGAGTCACTGAACCCAATGCCAGTGGCCACTGGTCAGCTTTGGTCACTAAGAAAGAAGCCAGGTTCTTGAAGTCAGATTTTCAGTAGCTTGTTGTCAAAATCATTCCTTGCTGGCCCAATGCCACCCTCCCCAGGCCTGAGCCAGTACTGGATGCACTTCTGCAAAGAGGCACCATGTGCTCAGCTACAGAAGGCAGCCACGGTCCATCCAACCCGGGGAAGACCTGCCAGGGGGTAGTTGGGCTCTGATTTTTGAATGCAGATTTCATCTCTGGGGTCCCAGATTCAGATCTGGGAGAAAAATGAAATGAGTATTACAGCAGCAGAACAATGCCTCCCTCCACCCAAAGATGTCCACATCTTAACCCCTAGAACCTGTGAATACGTTACCTTACACGGTAACAGGGACTTGCGGAAATCACCCTGGCTTATCTGAGTGGGTGCCATCCCATCACCAGTGCCCTTACAAGAGGGAGGGAACAGAGTGAGAGGGGATGTAACCTTGGAAGCAGAGGTTAGTTGCCCGGCCAGGAGACAAGGAACATGGTGACTTCCAGAAGCTGGAAATGGCGAGGAACGGATTCTCCTCTGGAGCCTCAAGATGGAACTCAGTCCTGCCAACACCTTGATGTTATCAGCCCAAGTGAGACCATCCTGCTCTTCTGATCTCCAGAACTGTGAGCTAATAAATTCGTCTTGTTTTAAGCCCCCAATTCCATGGTCGTTTGTCGCAAGAGCAACTGGAAACTAATCCAGTGTTTTCTACTTTCACTTTATTCTTTGCTGAGAGCGGGACTCTTAACTTCCATCTTATTCCATGAAAAATCAAATCCCACTCTGTTATATTAATGTGCTCTAGTCTGGAGAAAATACACTTTTCTAATAATACACTCCAAGGCGAAGTCCCATGGGTGTCTCTGGCCCTAGCTAGCCTGTGCTAGGCTGTTTGTGCTCAAATCTATCCACCACCCTTCTCTTGCTCTGCTCTGCACTATAGAGAACTCATTACATTTTCAAGAATCTTCCAATCGGCCCCTGAGTTCATTTTGGCCAATGGGCGGTGCTGACAGAAGGTGGGAAGAGGGAAGAGGCCAGAGCAGTTCCCTCTCTCACTCCGCCCCTGGTGGCAGGTTCAGCTGCAGCCACTCCTCCTCTTGACCTCAGTTGCTTCTGTGGTCCCAGGTCCCACCGGGCATCACCTACCACAGCTTTGGCTCTGTCCCTTGGTCCCTGATTCTGGGCTCCTCCTTTGATCTCTTTAGCTTGGGATGGAAGACTGCGGTGGCTGCTAATCTCTGCATTGTTTGACTTCTCAGCTGTTCCAGCAGCTGCTCAACCAATCCCCTGTACTAACTGCCCTCTGGGTGAGATGCCTGGAGTGGCTATTTTCCACAAAGGCGCTGAAGACAATGCTAGACTCTCTGGTTTCCAGCCCTTCCCTGGCTCTGGGAGTGCGACTCCGTTGCCGGGACTGTGACAGCGCTTGACTGTGTTTGGGGCTCACTCAGCTAGCTTATGCGGGTTTGGCCATGGTTTAAAAGGGGGAAGAAGGCTATGATCACACTGATGGTTTCTTGTTTCCTATTTCTCATTCTCTACATAGTAATAGCATCCCAGATCTTTAGCTGGGTACTTTACACGGCTGTGCAAAAGCATGCCCACCCTTCCCAACCTCCTTTCCAGTTAGGTGTGACCATCGTTCTAAGCTCTGGCTGGGAGAACTTGAACCCAAGTGATGTGCGCAACCCAAGGGAGGCACCCAAGGGAGGCACGCAAGAGAGGGACCATGCGCTCCTTCCCTCCCCTTGCTGCTCCCTGAACGTGGACACAGTGGTGAACCCTCTTCAGCCGCGTGGGCAAAGACAACACACAGGGATGACAGAGCCATAGGATGGAAGGATCACAATCCCTGATGCCCAGAGCCGTCATGAGAGTCTCAGACGCCTGGTGTCTGGACCGAGGGAGAAATAAACATTTACCTTGCGTGAGCAAGTGTTCTTTTGTTCCCAGGCAAACAGCACCACGAGCGCAGGATAGGTGGGGGTTTGCAGGCGGTCACCCCGTGTGAGGTTCTGGGGGCACTCCCCTCACAGTGCGGGTGCAAGCAGTTTGCTTGTCCCATCTCTCGGCTTGTGATCCCATGGGGACAGAACCTTCCTTGTTCCATAATGAAGTCCTACCTCCTGGCACACAGTCATCATGCTGCCGGCCTCCACTGCGTGTCTGTGGAATGAAGGATCGAATCTGAGACCTAAGATGTATTGGGATGGCTCTAGCGGCACTTAGTTGTCTTTAACTTTGTTAGAAACAATTTTGTTAGGTTGCGTGGTGACAACTGCCATGTAAGCGTGCATTGAAAGGAAACGCATCAAAATTGGTGAATTTTTGCATCGCCATTTTACCGTTGAAGATGGAAGGAAACGACGCAACTTTTTAGGCAGATCATGCTTTATTATTTCAAGAAAGGCAAAGATGCAACTGAAATGCAAAAAAAAAAATAAATAAATAAAAAGATTGGTGCAGTGTATGGAGAAGGTGCTGTGACCAGTTGAATATGTCAAAAGAGGTTCGAGAAGTTTCATGCTGGTGAGTTCTCGTTGGCTGATGCTCAATGGTTGTCGGGTAGACCAGTTGAAGTTGATAGCAATCGAATTGAGACATTGAGAACCATTGATGTTACACCAGGGAGACAGTCGACATATTCAAAATATCCAAATCAATCAAAGTGATTGGCGAAAATGAAAAATGTGTCTTATTTTAGGGGGAAAAAAGACGAATCAAACTTTTTGGCCAAACCAACATCGCTATTTGTCTCCAGCAGGGGGCGGGCGTGAGTCCACACTATCTTGTATCTGTGGCTTTGGGTTGCCCTATACCTGCTCATCATACTAGAACCACAGAATTCTAATGCCTGAAATGGCATTTCTTTCACACCCTTACTTTACCCATCTGGGAGGTAAATCCCAGAAAGGCCACACAGCAATTGAACCAGGGTTTGAATTTGGGTCCGTTGACTATGAGATCAAGGCTCATTCTGCTGTTCCGGGCCCATCAGCTAAGTGTGGACTTCCCGATGGAACCTCTTTTGTTCTGCCCCAGCTTCTGGCTCTGGGAGCTTCCTGGGTCTTCGTGCAGCTTGTCTCTGAGGGTTTGGGTCTGGAGAATCAGAGCAGAGCACTTGGGCACTTAGCAGGGAGTATCATCCTTTGGGCGCCATGGACAGTGTCCGGGATAGGCCTTTGGCTGTAGCGCCCCCAGGCTGGCAGCTGGTAGTCAGCTCTGCTGCCTGCGAGTCCGGGGGCTGTTTGAGGTGACAGTCCCTCTCTTCCTTTCCTGAATTCTGGCCTTTGGTGTATCAGTGCAAAGCAGGGACAGAACAGAGCTCAAACATCCGTTCTAAGAGCATGCATCCTGGACCCGAGGCCAAGATGAGACTTTCCACCACCTCTACCTGCTGTCCTTCTGTGAACAGGACCTCGATGACTATTCTATCCAGTCCTGGGTGGGAGAGCAGGAGCCTGAGTGCAAATCCCTGGATCAGGCTGGCTTTCTACCTGAAGCCTGGGAGGGAAGGCAGGCCATGCTCCCTGCACCTGGATGGCCAGCTCACCTGAACTCATTCATCAGATAAGTCAGACAAGTGCGGGGGGTGGGAGGAGAACCAATGAGGAAGTGAGGAGAGAACAGATTCCCCTCTCAAAGAGCCAACCTGGGTGTGGAATAGGAGGGGCAGGGATCCTGGGAGGAGGAAGCAAATGATTCAAGGGAGACCAGATCAGTCTCTGGAAGGCCGATGCCTTGGGGAACGCGTGAGGAAGGTGCACAGTGAACTTGGACCCAGACCACAGGACTCAGGTCCTACCCACCACCACTTAGAAGCTGCGTGCCTGTGATATTGACTCTGAGCCTCGGGCGTCTCATCTGTCAAATGGAGATGAGGTGACACAGGTGTCCATCTCAGGAAGTTGCTAAGTGGATGGAACAAGAAAAGGCCTGTAGAGCGTTTATCTCAGTGCATTGCACATAGTGCTTAATGCACGTGCA
The DNA here is from genome assembly GCA_004026585.1 of Noctilio leporinus. NCBI lineage: Eukaryota > Metazoa > Chordata > Mammalia > Chiroptera > Noctilionidae > Noctilio > Noctilio leporinus. The sequence goes on along the minus strand of PVIW01000357.1, from coordinate 9,196 downwards.
TTTCCTTCAGTACTGAGATGGCGAAGGGGCTGCGATTCTGAGACTTCCGTCATGAGCCCCATCAGGGGTACTTGGTGTTGGCAGGCAGCTGCCCTGGGCCATGGGATGCAAACCAAGATGGTCCCCTTGAAACCCCCTCCTCTACCTGCCCCCCGTGAGTGGAGGTGACAGTAGACATCCCTCATCCCCTGACGCCCACATGGGCCCCCAGCCTCCTGCCACTGCCCGCCCCTCCCTCCTTGCTCAGATCGCCCCTGTCAGGAGCCGCAGGGGCCTGTTATATCACTTTAATTGCAGCGTGGTTTGCGTTCATCAAGGACACAGCAGGGATTCCAAATTAAATTGCAACACGTAACCACTCAAGATGTGAGGCTGATGGAGAGGCATCTGCAGAAGCACCCTCCTGTTCTGGAGGAGGATCTGCGGCTGCCAGGGGGCCGGGCCCCAGGCTTACCTCCTGGGACTAAGGTCCCCGGGGAAGGGAGGCTCCCTGGGCTGCTGGCCAGCTGCGTCCCTGGTTTACAGAAGGGGACGCTGAGGCGGAGAGGAGGGCCTTACACCTAAGAACGGTCCTGGGGACCCCGAGGCCAGGGCTGGTGTGAGCTTGCCTGTGTTTGGGAACTATGCACAACAGGAGACTTTGCCATGACAATGGAGCCCACCCTGAGCTGCAGTAGGGCTGTTGGCGTCATGTTGAAAACCGGAATCATTCTGTAGGCGTTCATTTGCCTGAAGGAGGCTGCTTGGAGCCCAGGCACGAACCGCCTGTCCCAGGCTCGTACCCGTGGTTGACCCCTTCCTGCCAGACCCTGTCGCCAGGGGCTTCCAGATTGGCTCCTGCCTCCTGCTTCCCCCTGTGCTGAGATGTTGGTATGTGTCAGTCACACAGATGTCAGGATTAAGACGACAAAGTCATTGACCACCACAGAGGTGAGGAAGTGACTGAAATGAGAAGGCGGTGGAGCGGGGACGGTCCAGCCTCTGGCTCCTTCCTTTTTAGCTCTGCCCTGACCTGCAGTGCTTGGGGGCCCAGCCCAAGGGCTCCTCTCAGAAGAAGCATGTTCGGCGGCCATCAAGTCTGTGGTTGTTTCCTGTCAAGAGACGAATCCATCCCCAGTAAGCTCTAGGCACAGATGAGAAGTACAACAAAATGCCAAGACACCTTCTGGGGCCCAGGGCTCCCTAAAGGAGGAGGTATGGGAGGTGCAGGGACATCCAAGTGGCCTGAGCTGAAATCCTGGAGACACTTGTTTGGGAGGGAAGAGTTTCCACAAAGCCAGCCCTGCCTGGCAAAACTGCATTTCCCCTGGGTCCCTAGATTCAGCCCCCAGACACCGATTTCTTACCATTCAGCAGAATAACAGTACCGTGGCTTCAGGGAACAGATTGATTTTGAGAGCAGCAAGGTAGCAAATAACCCCCAGGGAATGAACATCCAGTTCTGAGCGTGAGCCTGAAGACAAGGAGGGAGCATTTCAATCCTGACACCCCCCGTTTGAAGGTATAAGATGTGGACCAATGTGCACCAGCTTTCTCAGAGAGAACAGGGAACAATAAGGAAGAGACCACCTCATTGCCAGCAACTGGTAGAAAGTTTAAAACTTAGAGCTCAAATCTGAAACTGAGGACTTGCTAGGCTTAGGTCTTAGATCAAGCTGTTCACATCTCTGTCCCTCAGTTTTCCAGTCTGGAAAGTGGGTAGAATAATAGTATCCAACTGTCAGGCTTCATGAGAGCAAGGTCAGCAACTTTTTCTATAAAGGGGCAGATGGCAAACATTTTAGGCTTTCTGGGCCTCATGAACTGTTGCCAATTACCAGCGTCTGCCATTGTGGAATGAAAGCAGCTGTAGAAATCGTTAATGAACGAACTTGGCCGTGTCTCCCAGCCAAAGTTCATTCACAACAGGTGGCGGGCCTGATTTGGCCTGTGCGTCCGTTTGCCAACTCCTGATTCAGAGGCTATATGAGACAAGGCAGATGACTGTCAGAGTGCATGGTATAAAATAACTGACCAATAAATATCATCATCATCATCATCATCATCACCCCTGCTCTGCATTTGGCCACTTGGATCAGGCTGCTGCCTAATGCAACCCTCCACGGCCCATCTCTCTGCTCTTCCAACTTCAGTGCTTTTCCAAAGGGGACTTGAATGAATGAATTCAAACCCCTGGGTACCACTGCTTTTAAGATTTCCCTCTGAAGTGGTCTGCTTGATGGGGACTCCCAACTTGCTTATTAGCATTTTTTAAAGGTTCTATTCATTAATGTTTAGACAGAGGGGAAGGGAAAAAGAGAGGGAAACATCAGTGTGTGGATGCCTCTTGCACGCCCCCAACTGGGATCTGCCCTCCAACCCAAGCACGTGCCCTGACTGGGACTAGAACCAGAGACTCTTCTGTTCGCAGGCCAGCACTCAATCCACCGAGCCACACCAGCCAGGGCCATCGATAAGTTGTTATCTGGCCCTTTACACAAAAATTCACTTATCTCTGCTCTAGATTAGTGCTTCTCAATTGTTTCATTGTGACACCTATTAAAAATGACACCCCAGGAGATGAAGGAATTAATCTTTCTTAATTTTCAAAAAAAATTTTAAAGGATTTTATTCATTATTTTTAGAAAGCGAAGAAGGGAGACAGGCAGAGAGAGAAGGAGAGAGACATCAATGTATGGTTGCCTTTCACCTGCCTCCAGCTACAGACCTGGCTATGTGCCCTGGCTGGGAATCGAACCAGTGACCTTTGGGTTCACAGGCTGGCACCTATCCACTGAGCCACTAGCCAGGGCTTGAATTAACATCTTGAAAAATCTTTGGGGCACACTGCTTGGGAAGGTCTACCCTCACCTACGTGGGGGAGAACATGACCTGGCACGTACTGGGATACAGCTGTCTGACAGCCTCATCTTCTTTTTGAAGCACCTGGGTACCAACACATGATCGAAATTTAGGTTCTGTAGGTTCTGTGTTTACATTCCCTTGTGGATTTCAGCTTTGGCCAAGACCAAGGTTCCTCGTCCTGTTCGTGGGTGGTGGCAGGAGGGAGCTCCTGGGCATCCTGGTTTCCTTGTCGCATCAGTTGAGACACGGTTCTAAAATGAGACTTACAAAAAGCACAAAGATGTCCTTGCACCGTTTGTGACTCAAACCCAATTATTCGCACACCCGTGCTAGCTCTGCTGTGCAGCCCTGAATACGCAGTCAGTCTGTTACAGTTATCAGTCATGTGCCTGCCCTACCCCACCCTCGCCCTGCAGTTCACCCATCGCTGCAGGGAACACTGCTAACGTGTCTCCCAATGGGACATCCCACGGCCTACGATATTAATTGGAATTCATGATTTCACCTCGGGATTCCCATCATACCACCGCGGAATCCTTAAATGCTCCATTTTGGGGTTCCATCAATATCCTTCTCCTTTTTCTCCCTTTATGATGGCAAATTCATTGCAGGAACCATGATAGAAGCAACTGTTGATTTTTTTATGTCACCATAGAGGTGAAAGGGAAGGTTAGAATCAGTCACACCAATAGAAAGAATGAAACTGCAAGTTTATTTGAAAGTATAAAATTAAAAAAAAACCTAACCAAAAAACCAAACTGCACGCCATCCTTCCAGTTTACATCATCAACTTTGAATACCACACATCAATAACCACTTAGTTGCATTTTTTTAAAAGTGTCAATTTCAAATTAGAGGGAGTTGAGTCATATGATAAACCATCACAGTGAAAGTATGTTAATATTAAAATAAAAAGGGTTCATTGATCTCATTTGAGAAAACAGGACAGAGATGGTTTTCCAGGTGGCATAGATTTAGACAATGCATTAAAAAATATCTGGACTGGAACTAGTTAAAAAATATCGCTGGCCACATATTTTGCAATTTTGAATAGAAAGGAAAGAAACCCACCCAAACCCCCACAGCTTTGGTGTCCTATTAACATCTTTTTAGAAACATTCATTAAAAAAGTCAAATCTATAATAAAAATGTCTCTGTCTGTTTTAAAAAACAACATTAAATAGGCTCCTTTTATCTTCTAACACCGCTTGTTTTTCCAAAATGCCTGGAAGCAGAAATATACGTGAGGTTAATTCACTGCACTATTCATTAAAATCAGAATCCTTTCTCTGAGCAACTTCCGGGGCACCAGAGAGGCAGGTCCATCAGAGGGAGGCGTGAAGCCACTCCGGCCACAAGAGGTGGAACACACCGCCAGAGTTCCTAACACACTCAGCTGCCATCACACATCCTGTCTCCCCTGAGTTACTCAGAAAATAACTGAAGTGCTCTTTCAGAAATGAAGGATGGAGCCCTGGCTGGTGGCACAGTGGGTAAGGCGCCGGCCTGCGAACCCAAAGGTCGCAGGTTCAATTCCCCAGCCAGGGCACATAACCAGGTTGCAAACCAGGTCTCCTGTCAGGTCTGTGGCTGGAGGCAGGTGAAACGCAACCATACATTGATAAAAAGAAATGAAGAGTGTAAGCAACTCGGTTCCTTTCCTTTCAAAAAGTTTTCACCAAGTGGTTAGGTTTCCCGTGAACACCACCGGCTCTGGTTAATAAAAGGCGTCTACAGCACGGGGTCACTGGGCACCACTTCATTCCCCCTCTGCAGGCTCCACGTGAATTAGCATCAAAGAGGCGACCGCAAGTTTCCTGGGCTGTGGAAAGAAGCCCCGAATGGGTGACAGCTGCCCAGAGTGACCACCCCCGGTTCCAGGTTTGTCCCATCAGTTTCTATCAAGTAACGCCTAAGTTTCCACCCATTAGGTCCCCAGGGGTGGGGCCTGCGGCTGGCCGGGCACAGAGGAGGGAAAAGCTGGCAGAAACAGAGATGAAGACCGAGGGAGAAAGGCACCCCCTCATTCTGCATCCTTTGAGAACTAGATAAATAACAGCTCAAAGTGCAGCGATGCACAAGCACCTGGCGCAGGTCGGTCTGGGGTGACTTGCTACCAGGGATCAGCGGGACAAAGGCATGACCTCCTTTACATCTTTCTTTGGACCTCACTAGAGGAAAAACAACAACTGTCCTATACACATATAAATAGTCCCTTAACTAGAAGGGAAAAAACAAACACACTGTTTCAAATGCATTTCTGAAAGATATTAGGGGGGAAAAAAAAAGTCCAGACGGTAAATCTTGACTCCAAACTGTCCACTGTCCATGTCTCTCAGGGGAGAAGCTGAGGCAGAGGTAAGGAGGCTTAGCCCCACTCCAACCCTAACCCTGACCCCGCATCGGGCCGTGGGACGGGGGGTGTGCAGTGCAGGGAGCGGGCAGGACTGGCGGGCGGTGCTGAATACGGTTCTCAGGTGTTGGCAACCAGCGTCAAGTCCAAATACACAGGTGAGATGACTTCCAAGTGTTAGGGGGACCCAGGAGGCTAGTGTTGAAGCAGGCAGGTTGCATGTGGGTTACAGGGACAAGGGGCCAGGTCAGACATTAGCCAACTCCAGGCGGGTGCTCAACCCTGGGCTATAGGCTGGCGCCGCTGGAAGGCTGACAGTCCAGAAACAGGGAGGGGACCATGGACGGAAGCAGGGCCAGGCTCCCGGCAGCCGGCGTTCCAGGAGCTGAGAACTTGACAAAGTGCTGGTGGGCCTTCCTGCCTATTCTGGGATGAGAATGGTGATAACGCTGCCAGAGGAAGCTCTCAAAACGAGGATTCCCAGGCAAAGTTTTAAAGCCAGAATCCATGCAGAGTAGACAGTTTCGGGGTCATTTACAAAACCAGACGACACGGCTGATGACTGACGAGCGGTACCCCTGTCAAAGGTTTTCTCGGGCCACTGCCTCCGCTGACCTGAGGGCGATGCACCAGATGGAGCCACACAGGCTTCCATGCTCGCCTGGCTTTGAACCCAACCCCCCAAACGCAGCTGTCAGGTGTCAGCCCACAGAGGACGTGGCCCGGTGTCCTCTGCCCTTCTGAACGCCCATCATGGCACGGAAACCGTGCTTTCAGGGGCTACGTACACCCACTTTACACGGCTGCCTACTCAGCCAGATTACAACTGTAACGAGAATGTGAAGGGTGAAGCTGTGACCCTGGGCCCCGGTAGAAGGATGACCTCCCAGAAAAGAACAGTATTTACATCACGTCAACCGAGAGGCCAGGAAAATGCTGGGTCACCCTCCGGAAAACATCCCTGAAATCTGGGGGAGGAAGGGACTGGCGAGATAGCTGACACCCTGAATCACTCCTCCAGGCACCCCGAAGAGCTTTGAAGGAGCGCAAGTTGTTAGGATGGTAACAAGCTGGAGCAGATGAACCCGCGTGGACTTCGGAATCACTGGATTTTATACTTCTTCGGTGCCCTGAATGGGCGCGGAGTCCCTGGGCTCGGTGGTGCCCCCCTGAGGGCCAGGCTGCCCCGAGCTGTGGCCGGTGTCTTCCATGCTCAGGAGGCTGCTGGCTGCCTGGGAGCTGGTGCTGTCGGCGCTCCCGGATCGGGAGCGGTAAGGGGGCAGGTCGGCTTGGTTCAGGGACTCTGTGTCGGAAGAGTAGGGCGGCGGAGGAAGGTCGTACCACGCGGGTCTGCAACGGAGAAGGCAGGATGGGGCGGGAGAGGAAAGAAAGGGAATGCATTACCAGGAGGCACGGAAAGGCGGGCAGTGCCAACTTCTGCCCGTTTCTGAGCAAATGCTGACGCGAGGAAGACCTGCCCTCCCAGGAAAAGGCAGTCCCGGGGGGTGTGCGGTAAGGCAGGGATGGGGAGGTAATCCGCGCGCTCCGGCTGGCTTGTGCCCGCTGGGCAGTGCCCAGCCACATCCTCTGGGTGGAGGCAGAGAGAGTATACCCTCCACTCGTCCTGGGTGGTTTGCACAGCGGCTCTGCTCCGCCAGCTAGGGTCCCTGCGACCAAGCGGCTGGGCTGGTGTTTGATGGAACTTCTGAACGTCTTCTTGAAAGCCAACCCTGCCTGGCTGTGGGCACTTGGCTACGGGAGAGGGCATCACTGTGACACCTCAGTCTCCTTATCCGGACAACGGGGTAGTAATGACACCTCGCTTGCAAAGAAGTAACAGAAAAGACACTTCGTTTTTCAGCTCTCATTTACTGAAAGTTCCCTGGGAGCCAGGCTCATGCCACGTACCGCACATTCACTCCTTTATGTAAGGATCCCAGAATGAAGAGGGAGGTGTTAACTTTATGCCTTGTACTGGGGAGGAAACTGAGGCTGGGGTCACTGCATGGCTTGCATAGGGTTACTTGCAAGCAGGAGGGCTGGGATGTGGACCCAGGCGTTGTGTTGGTTTCATTGATTTCAACCTCATCCACCTTGAAATGAAGAGGTTATGAGCGGGAAGTAAGGTCCTGTACATTTACGCTTGTTTGCAAAGAGACCCTGAAGCGCTGCTCCCGGAAGCTGCCTTCTATGAGGGAAGACAAAGATTAAATAATACTGGAGCTGCCATGAAGAGGGTCCCAGAGGAACCTAGTCACCCCAGAAACACGGACTCACACACAGCGAGTCCTGGGCTCAGAGGAAGTGGGACACGGAGTGGAGCCCTGCACGGGGGGCATGGCAGTCACAGGGCCCACAGGGATTTCAGCTCTGGTCTGGGTTCTCTGGGATTCCCGGGGGTCGTCGGAGGAGAGAGGAGGGCTGAGCAGGCAGGATCCAGGTGCGTGCATTACCCACTTCAACTACAGAACTCGGCTTTCTGGTTCCATACACTGTCCCCATTTGCAGGGAGGGTTCTACTGCTTAATGAAGGTTGAGAGTGCTCTGTCCCACCCTCTTGGCTCCTCTTGAGGAGCCAAGCAAAGTTAAGGAACCATTGATCATTCACTTGCTCACTCATCCATTCGTTCATTCCAAACCCCTGATGTCAGGGGGCACCCTTCTGCGGTAGCAGCAATAACACAGAGGAGCAGGGCTCTGAGTTGGCCAGGGTCCTAACTATATATCCTTAACAAGCAGCTAAAAGCCAGGAGCCTCAGTTTCCTCACTTGCAACCCTGAGGCAGAAACAGAGCCATTCTCAGCGAGTCACTGAGGGGATCAAATGAGACGATGCACGTGAACTGTTTTGCAAGGACTCGGAAAATGCCCGACACGGCTGTGCCTACAGCTTCCCGATGCAGGCTCCCGGCAAGATGCAGGGCCCCATGCTGTTCCCCCACGGGATGGGTTCCCTCCCCGCCTCTCCTCCACCCATCACACACCTTTGGTCCAGCAAGGCCTCTGAGTAGGAGGGCGGGGAGCCCACTTCTGACGCGTTCTGCTCAGCCTGGCTGGCCACGTACTGGATGCCATTGTTGACGTTGTAGGTGACGTTGCAGTGGTGGGGGTGGTCCAGGACCACCAGGCGCGACAGCAGCACCGGGTGCTGCAGCCGGTGCACTGGCAGTGTCATGAGGTTGTTCCGCTTCCGCTGGTGGTGCAGGACCAGTGCCAGCAGGGCCACCACCAGCACGAAGATGACGGAGCTGCCGATGATGGCGTAGGTGATGCTGGGGTAGTACACGAGCTGGTTCTCCGAAGTCACAAACACTTGCCCGCTGCCAGGTTCTGAGAAACCCCCGAGGGGAGAGAAAAGCAGAAGGTTATCGTTTAACCTACCCCTTCTGTTTCAGTCAGTCCCATGACACGCGCGCCAATGTTTGTAGCAGCATGATTCACAATAGCTGAGAAGTAGAAACCACCCAAGGGTCTATCAACTGGTGAATAAACAAAACGTAGTACAGCTGTACAATGGAATATTACTCCGCCAAGAAAAGGAACCGAGTACTGACACTACAACTTGGCTGAATGTCAAAAACACCATGCTAAGCAAAATAACTTAGATACAAGACCCTATTGTATAATTCCGTGCATATGAAATGTCCAGAAAAGGCAAATTTACAGACAGAAAGTAGATGGATGGTTTCCTGGGGAGGTGGGGTGGGAACAGGGTGAACTGGTAGTGGGGTGCCAGGGGTCCTGCTGGGGTGAGGGGAATGTTGGACATGGTGATGGCTATACTAATTGGTAAATTTACTATGACACATTGACATGCTCAAAATGGGGGGTATTTCACATTACGTAAATTATACCGCAATAAAGTTGTTGAAAGAAAATAGTCCCAAGAACTACAACATCCACGAACTAGGAGGGCTAGTTCCTGTGGCAGAAGTCAGGTTTTCCTTAGAAATTTCAATATAACATACACGAGAAACAGTGGTCCATGTGTCTAAGTGCT